>CAUEHI010000250.1:0-600000 GCA_958507055.1 Crioceris asparagi | reverse complement strand
CCTATATACACGATAGTCACTCGATAAAGACTGAGATTTCACGCTTATATTTCTCATTGCATGAATTGAGATTCAAATTGTTGCTTGTTTCCAAATGCTTATGAGATCATCATGAGCGTGCCTTGTACTATAAATATTGTGAAACTTTGTTTCTGTAGGGTAAAGCAGGGAGAGACGCTGAGTCGGGACATGAAGGGTGTTCGAGCAATAAGACCAGGTGCCAGCCAGGTATGTTTTTCGCGCAGATATGAGTCTGGTGGGGGTATTCCTCGTCTTCCGGGAGTCATCCCAAATCCGCCATATTGATTGTCATATTGTGTCTTGTGCAGAGAACACGAACAGTCTTGTCACTCTTGTGCAGAGAACACTACGTCCAAGATAACGGTAACACCCAACATTTCTCTCTCTCTAAAAACATCTCAACAAGTAAACAATAGAATCGAAAACACATGAAAAAAGTTTATAAACAATTTCCCACTTTATAGTTAAAAAAAATATCAATAAGGTTTTCGTCAAGTTTTCATATCTATAACCAGAGAACAGAGTCTCTGTTCTCTGCTATAACATCATAGTTAACGTAAGTGATTTACTCCGTATAATCGAATATACTGTCAATTTTAATTAAAAATATAAATTTAATCATCTCTGCTTCTGATACGTAATATGAGAGAGTAAATGAAAAGCATGAATATAAAAAGATTAGTTGATGAAATACACAAAAATCGTAGCAAAAAGATATTCTAATTTGAATTGGAAAGCGGGATAAAACAAATATGGCGGATTTCGGATGAGGTGCGCCAACTGAACGAAAACGCGTCCATCAATGTAACATACCTGGTTTTATTGTACCATGTGCTCGAACACCAAACTGCAGTTTGCAAACTACCCCTTCCACTTTCTTACAATTTCATCGTCATAGAACAAATGATTATGCCGATAGATATGTCTCATGACCAAGTATAAGAGAGAACAATGAAAGACTCATGGACAAAACACAAAACCAGGGTTTAGTTTAGGACTGAGGCAGTGTTCTCTGAAACGGATTAGTCCAACAACAACAACTCTGAGAAGAAGAAGAAGTTTAAACTGCGCCTGTCTCAAACAGAGTCCGAACTAGTTTGGAAATCGTCAATCTGCTGCTCGAACATCTTACTAGTAGTTGGGAATCAATTATTTCATCGTAAATTGAAGTGCGCAAGCGTGTGACGGTTTGGGACTGGTTTGAACCGCTGCTCGAACACCTTTATGGTGAACTCAAATTTTTCTGTGGTATGTGTCATGATACTATGATACAAAAATATTATGCTTAGTAGCCGTCTCAATTTCCACGGTCCGTAGAGAGACACGGTTATCTCAATCAGGGGTACTAGGGCGGGGGAAGCGTTCGGTGCGGGAAGCAGCCTGTGACGTAGCCGGTAGACCCGATCGCCTATCAAATCTGGGCTTCGGCGTTGTCTTATTGTTTTTTATTTTATCTATGGTCTAATAGTTAATGAATAATGTTTTTGCTTACGATAAACATACATATTTCTAATCTGAATGTATTATTCATTACATCATATAGAATATGGTCATACATTTAATGATAATTTTAAAATTCTGAGAAATGTTGAGAATAAAGGATTAAAATTAAACCTATTAGAAGCATTAGAAATTATCCTATAGAAACACTCGGGTAATCTCCTCAACGATTATTTAGATAGGTTTTCTAGCCAGTTAAAAAATAAAAGGTAATGACAAAGGGCGATGACGCAATTTTTACTTTTTGAATAATAATAATAACTGAGTTTATTCATAACAATTTTGAATACAGTAAGATATACCTACATGATATCAGTTTATGCATAAATAAACTGAACAAAACTTACGATGTTTTTGTATTGATGAAAGAATGAGTTTAAGTGTAATAATTGAATAAATATGGATCGAAAGAAGGTGGTTTGTATATTGAAAATATGTTAATTAAAGAGATTTTTTATTTTCATTTGCATATTGTTTATTTTGAAATTACCAAATGAAATTATAATATGATATGAAATGATATGAAAATCATTACACCATCGTTTTGGTTTAAGTTTCCATTATTATAAATTTGTTGATGACCTGGTATTTTGTACAAGTTTGGATTATATATTCTCCATAGCTCTGTAAGAACTATCAATTCAAAATTCTCATTTAACTGATAGATGAATAGTAATGTCTCATTTAAATTTTTGGGAATATTTCATAATATTATTATGAGCAATTGTAAATTTATGATTTTTATCAAAATATTACCTTTCAAAACTGCCCACAATTTGTGTGTCAATAGATCGCAATCTTCAATTTGTTTAATGAATAACTCCATAAAAATAAATGTTTAGATGTTTTTAAATGATATCTCTCTCGCATTAGATATTCTTATTTTCATTCTTGGACATACAATTTTTCTTCATTTTCTATAATAATTGTTTTTTACTACTTCTTCTCACAAATATTCTTTCATTTTTTCCACCGTACAAATTCATAACGAATTTTTCGGAGTTTCCTTGCATTTTCCCAGTAAAAATGTGTTTTTTGTGTTAGTTCTTCATTAATAAATATTGTGAATTCTAATCCTGGGAGATTAATGTCGTTCGTTGTAAATTTTCCACTTGTTTTGTAGTATTTTTTGGCTCTTTGAATGATATTATTTTTGATTTTATTGGTTGAAAGGGTGATTTTGATTATATTATTTGGTTTTCCAGTTAAAGAAGGGCCTCGCTTAATACTGACTATATCTTTATCTCTAAGTAAATTATAATTCTTCTATAAATGGACTTCTTTCTTCTTTCATTTGGACTTGTATTTAAAACCCTTAATTTCAATATTATTTTTCAGTATATTGTAACGAACTTGGCTTCGGTGATGGGTGCCATAATGGTGGGCGTGTACGATTCGTCGAAAGGCGGAGCACCTGAGCGAGTGCGGTCGTTGGTGGGACCGGAGGGGTTATCATGTAACTATCAACTGCAATGCGACCGCGACTATTGCACAATCGTCGCTGTCAAAACTTCGATTTTGTACAGTGTTGCCGCTCATTCAATGAAGAGCCTAAATAGATGCTCGAATAAAATTATCGAAGCGAAGTTGATTGCATGTATTTGTGAATAATCAAGGATTTTTTAACATGCTCTTTATAAAATAGCTATTTTCACATATTTTTCCAGTATTTAATAGAGAAGGTCTAATGGGCTACATATAGACAGTGGCAACACTGAGTCAACAACGCGATTGCAACTGGTTGCTAAATTTTACATGATACGGGGGCGGGTGGTGTGTTGCATACCGCTATTGGTATTGGTCAGCCATGCATGCCTGGGTCAAGACATATTCCCGAAGCTTCTAGTAACTTTGCGCAAGTTCGGGAGAGCTCGCTTGGCATTGGAAGATGGGTGTAGAAAATACGAGAGCCGTTCTGCTTGCCTATATATTGGAGAGTGCTGCGGAGTCAGTGAGTCAGTCGGGGGCAATCGCCAGGTGCAGACGAGTAAGTCTGGGGCAGTGAATATAAATTGTAAATAGTTGAATATAAATTGTACCTACATAGTTGTAAATAGTGCAGTGTAAATATAAATAGTGTTAAGCTAGATAAATAGCGAATATAAATTGTATATAGTTATGGATATTTAGTCAGTGATATAAATACTTGAAATAAATAAACTTTGTAAATAAATAAAGTCCAGTCACTTTTATATGCCCGTTACATTGGTGTCAGGTGTAGGGTAGTATGGTGTATCAAACGGGATATAAAGGTGATAGTGACTGGAAAGAATGACTCGGACTGAACTATGTGACTGCAGATTTCGCAAGGAAGTAGTGACTTTTCAGAACGTTCCTAAATTCTCTTTTGAACATTATCGAAAAAGAGTTGGCTGCGATAACGGGGTGCAGCTTGGTGCTCTGCTGAATGTTATAATAAATGCTGTTATAGCTGCTGCAGTGATGATCCTGAGCTGTTGGCGAATCACAAATATGAAGAATAGAGGAAAGCAGGGTACGGTAGTGGCGATGCTCCTCGTAGTTGTTTGAACAGAAATTTGATGATAGTATCCAGCTTCCGAATACCATGTGGTGTAGGTAAATTGAACCAAAGTGTCCTAAACGGTTTGACTACCGTCATCTTCTGAACAGTCAAGAGCTGCTAGGATCTGGTGGGTTGATTGATAGAAGTCTACGATGGCATCATGAAGAAGGTCCTCGACGCTGGGCATGGAACCATGGTAAGGATCTGGTGGTGTTGATGCAATCCCGCAAGTGGTGCTGCATTGCCGGGTGGTGTGGCAACTTGTTGGGTATTGGTGACCAGTTTCCTGTGGGTGTCACCGAAAATTGCCTGTGGAATAACGGAGGACGTGGAGATGCTGTGAGTGTAAGGCCAACGGTGTAGACTAGTGCGTTAGACTAGTGCATCCTGGAGGGGATCTAATGGTACAGATGTACTTAAGTTTGAAAACTGTAATCATGGCCGGATGACATGGTAGCTTGCTAGACTTGGTGAGAAGATTCCTGAGGGTGCAACCGAGAAATCGCTCTGAGATGGGTACGAAGTGAAGATGCCGACGGTGTAGATGGGCTTTGGGTACTAAGCCGAAGATACAAACAGTATAGAAGCTGGTATGGTCATCGAGCTGAGCTTAGGTATGGCAACGTGAACATTCCATGGTAAAAATCAGCCATCTCTGTCATTGAGATCCAAGGTGGTGTCTTCGAGAACACAAAGTGGCAATACGTGTTTCAACGAAAAGAACATGCTGCATGAAGAGATTGACTTCGATGTGAACTCGCTGGGGGTTATGGCGGCTTGGCGATGAAAATTCCAGTGCTTCGAGTTTGCAGTGGCTCAATCTAGGATAAGAGAGCATGTTGGACTGTGAACGAAGCCTGGTGGTGAAGTTCAACAGGAAGGTGCCGTTGAACTCGGTGTAAACCAGCGAGTGTCCGTCAATGTCAAGACGATGCTGTTGGGCCAATGGTTGGTGACGATATGCAGCTGTTGCTATCTCTGTCACTGAGAGAGGCATGAAGAGATCAGCTTCGATCTGAACTCGCTGGGGGTTATAGCGGCTTGGCCATGGAAATTCCAGTGCTTCGAGTTTGCAGTGGCTCAATCTAGGATGAGAGAGCATGTTGGACTGTAAATGAAGCCTGGTGGTGAGGTTCAACAGGAAGGTGCCGTTGAACTTGGTCTAAACCAGTGAGTGTCCGTTGGTGTCACGGCGGAGCTGTTGGGGCCAATGGTTGGCAACGATAATGCAGCTGTTGTTATTGGCACCAGGTAGGTGTCAATTGTAGACAAGAAGTCTTGATGCCTGCATGGACAAGATGGCTGAGCCTTGAGGATGTTTCTGATCGGGACGATCAGATTTAAGGAGGGAGCAATGTAACGAACTTGGCTTCGGTGATCGGTGCCATAATGGTGGGCGTGTGCGATTCGTCGGAAGGCGGAGCACCTTAGCGAGTGCGGACGTTGGTGGGACCCGGGTGGTGTATTGCATACCGCTATTGATATTTCTTCAGCCATGCATGCCTGGGTCAAGACATATTCCCGAAGCTTCTAGTAACTTCGCGCAAGTTCGGGAGAGCTCGCTTGGCATACCTATATATTGGAGAGTGCTGCGGAGTCAGTGGGTCAGTCAGGGGCAATCGCCCGGTAAGTCTGGGGCTGTGAATATAAATTGTAAATAGTTGAATATAAATTGTACCTACATAGTTGTAAATAGTGCAGTGTAAATATAAATAGTGTTAAATTAGATAAATAGCGAATATAAATTGTATATAGTTATGGATATTTAGTCAGTGATATAAATACTTAGTGTATAAATAAATAAACTTTGTAAATAAAAGTCACTTTTATATGCCCGTTACAATATTTTATTCATAAGAATCAGCTTTTGGTTTTAAATGTTGCAGTTGTTTTTTCATTTCATTGATTTCGTTATTCATTATTGTATTTTCTTTCCATAAATTATCTCTATCTTTTTTAGTTTTTTTCAGTAATGTTATTATTCCTTTATTTACAAATCACATATTTTTCTGACAATTTTCGTTAGACTTTCTTAGACCTTAGACGTTTAAGGAAAACTATTCGCAGGATCGTTCTGAAAATTGTACTATGTAAATTATACCTAGAGATCTATCGACTGAAAATATTTTCAGCCTTGCGACGTTGCCACTTATATCAAAAAGTATTAACAACTTTGATTTTTCAAATGAGACACCCTATATATTATCAATTTATTAAATTCTCTATCGCCTTCTGGTTATTTTTTCATAAAATACCCATACCTAGCTCTAACAGTTTCCAGTGAATTAATTAATTTTCTTTTGTTTTGTTCAAATCAAAGCTCCAATCAATAGACCGTTACTCTGAATTTTAGAATTGTGAAACGATGAAATCCCATCAATAGCTTGACAAAGCACGGTAAACGAATCGCCTCTGCCTGTCTACTTATCATCCCAATGATGAGTAACGAAACGGTTTCGTAAATCAACATTTTGAATTAGCTTCTAGGCATCAGAAAATTACTTATTTTTTCTGTGAATATGTTTATTCTTGTTGTCTTTTTTGTACTTAGTGGGTATCTTGCAATAAACTTTCTAAATGTTTTTGCAATAATTTGATCCCATTATCTATGAAAAATGAATAACTGAACAAACACTTATTCTTCCTTACGATAATTACTTGTCAAACTTTCCATCACCATGGTAACCAGCAAATACCTAATATAAAAATGATAGAAATAATTCACTTTAATAGATAGTTGCTTATATTTTGAAAACCGGACCATTTTGGTATAGGAACATGATATATCATTTCAAGGGTATTTTGATTCTATATCTGGAGAAATAATAAAATATAGGGTGTTCTATTTAAGAAAACGCATTTTTGGGTCTTTATAGATCTGATGAAAAGAACAAGAATTTTGAGCGGCCCTGTATAACATAAAAAGAAAATTTTCATCAATAACTAAGAAAGAAGTCTTTCTAAAGCTATTACTGGAATTTCGTCGTTTCACAATTCTAAAATTCAGAGTAATGGGCTATTGATTGGGGCTCTGTTTTGAACAAATCAAAAGAAAATTAATGAATTCACTGGAAACTGTTACAGATAGGTATGGGTATCTTATGAAAAAATAACCAGAACCAGAGTATCTAATAAATTGATAATGTATAGGGTGTCTCATTTGAAGAATCAAGACTGAAAATATTTTCAGTCGATAGATCTCTAGGTATAATCTACATAATACAATTTTCAGAACGATCCTACGAATAGTTTTCCTTAAACGTCTAAGGTACCATCGATCGTGAATCACCCTGTATAGTTTATATTTCGTATATTGTTTCTTATTTTTTAATATTAACATTAAAGAATCCAAAACAACTGCATTATTTTTTATATTAACCTGGTTTTATTTCATTGTTTTTACTTTCGAGTGAAAATTCATTATTTGGTATTTGATTGTTAGATTATATTTTTGTATTGTTTATGTTTTGTAATCGAGGTCGAAATATTAAAATTATCAATGAGACTAATGTCAATTTTTTTTCATAGTTTCAAGATATTTTGAAGTTTTTTTATAATTTTCGAAAATTCTGGGATAAATCGAAAATATTGAAAATTGAACATTTTTGTAGATTGAATTTTTCTTCAAATTTTGTAAAATAGTTTTTACAATTTTTGAAGTTTCTTTAATTTTATATACCTATATATAAAAATTCCTTTATTTTTCATAATGGGCCTTTCCCATAAAAATATATTTTTTAAATTGGTACTTATTTATTGGCACAGGTATATAATAAAAAAATTTATATATTTTATAAATAAACATAGCATATTTGGTTACAAACTGTTACCAAATTCAAAATCCACTGGCGGTTACCTACCTACTACCTACGTCACCCATAAGAAATGCATTGACGGCAACCTAAGTCACCCAGCTTAGAGCGAATTCCATCAATCATAACTTGCTTAAATTTGATCTACATATTTACAAAAAGAAAAAAAAACCTTTTTTCAACGGTATTATTTTTGCAGCAAAAAATTAAACATCTCATCACAAAGTACTGAACTTGATTATTAAAAACTTCGAATAAATAATATACCTACTTATTTTAGTTTCTTTTATATATCAGAACATATACCGGGTGGAATGTATTACATCCATCACTTTTTTACTGCGTTTGTGATTTTAGTCTTAAAATACAAAATAACCAAGTTTCTGAAAGCAAATAGGTATTTACTATTCCAGGCAGCTGGCATTAGAGAGCAAAAACAATAAATTCATCAGTCGACGACGGCACTGACCCCCAACTCGTTTGATATGAGCGTGAGCGCTGACCAGAGAAAACATACCTCCAAGAGAACGGTAACTCCCATGTAAATCTTTTTGACCATGTTTTGACCTTGAGAACAGTAGCGCTCAATCGGTACACTCACGAAGTTACGTGTGGCGGCAGATTTAAAACATTATATGAATGCAGCATAGATTTTATTAAGTGTTCTCTAACAATTTCTGAAAGTTTCACTCCTCTCACTATTTCTATGGGGAATAAAGTCATAATAAATTAATAAATACACGAAAACTTAGAAGTATTTTTTTATTAATTTAATCGCCAATGTGTACATACATATTACTATAACAATATACTTATATACATATTATTATAACAAGTTATTACCCAGAACACTGTCTAAATAACTGATTTTGTTAAACACGTATTACACCACCAGGACCCGGACGCTGCATACTTCATATGCCCTTGCACTGTTCCATTCCTGCTTCAGCCCTCTTCAGTTGCTCCTCAATTAGACTTATGAATAAAAAAACAAATTTTAAACATATTACAAGTAAACTGAGCAAAATTCAGCTATACTCACATGTAAGCACTCATTATGCTCTGTACATCACCAGGACCCGGATGCTGGATACTTCATATGCCCTTGCAATATTTATTAACTACTTATACTCGGTAGAAGTAGACAATAGCTGTTTCTTCTTAAAGGTTATTAGGGATCTATTGAGTATTCTCTGATCTCTTTGTATAATGAGCTAGACGAAAATCTTAAACAGCAATACATTATAAAATATCAATCAAAAAGCTATTTATTCATATTACTCATATCGTTGCTTGATAATCCAGTTTTAGGATGAACTTGCTTGAAAACTTTGTATAAATAAATTGCTTTGCTCTCCATTTTCCTTCGTATTGTCTTCATGCCATACCGAGAGCCATACCTAATTAGTAATGTTTTCCTAGGTTTTACCAGCATTCTTATGGCGGCCTTACAGCATATCTTTAGTGGCATTTTCATGCCACTGAGCCATACCAACACTGAAATAAATGAGATACGAATGATAAGGATAAATACTAAAATAGTATTAGAGAATAAAATTCACATTCAACAACTTTTCTATATTTTTAGTTTCACCGAAGTACTAGTTGTTTCTTTCACTTACATCATGGTACGCTAATTTACCTGGTACAAGTAGATTAACAGTTGTTTCTTACATGTTATTTGTGTGTTTTTTACTCTGATCTCTATTTAATGAGCTTGACGGAAAGTTTAAGCATCAAAACGTTCGAAGATGTCAATCAAAAAGCTATTCATGATACACATAACTCTGCTTAATTTTCCAGTTTTAGGATGAACTTGCTTGAAAACATTGTATATAAAAATTGCTTTGTTCTCCATTTTCCTTCGTAATTTCGTCATGTTTTCTTTGGTTTAACGAGCTTTCTCGGCAGCCTTACAGCATGTCTTTAGTGGCATTTTCTTGCCAATGAGCCTTACGAACACTGAATTAAATGAGATAAGAATGATAAGATAATAAGATACTTAAATAGTAATAGAGAATAGAATTCACATTCAACTACAGAGAATTGCAGAGAAAACGTGCATATTCTCTCATTTCTCAGATACGTACCTTCAAAATATCCAAAAGCTACAAAACCAGAGAAAACATACCACAAATTACAAATACAAATGCAAACAACGCTTAAGAAAAATGAGTTAGAGGTGTTAGACAGATAACATATTATAATAGAACATTTACGTATTTAAATGTTACCGCCACAAATTGTCGGAAGCGATACAAGCGTATAATCGGTACACTTTGTTAACTTACGGTCAAAATTTTCCCCATAAGAGTTGCCACGGGCTGACGCTGACCTTGCCGTTTTCTCTGGCATCCTCTTGAATTCCTAAATTATTATTTTCTGTTAGTGCACCTTAGCGACATCTGTTGCGGCACTGTGTAATTAATATTTCCGCAACTATTAGGTCCTATATTATAGCCGTCTGTGTTGGAATAGATTGTCTGTGCTACTGTTCTTATGTTTATATGTACATACATTAATAAAATACTGGTTTGCTTGCTTTTGTTACTTTTATTACATGTAAAAACTAGGATATATGTAGTAAACATATAGTGAGAGTGGCAACCGATTTAAATTCAGGTCTACGGTCTACGTCACACAAGCGCTCGCTCCCGATTGGTTAACTGCTGATCGAGACAACCGTATCTCTCTACGGACCGTGCTCAATTTCGTCCAGTCGGCGCATTGACGTCAAGGAGGTTAGAAGGTATGGAGGTAGCATTGGTTTAGAGTGCATTGCGCGGCAGTGAAGCCACCTGGCGTATAGGCAACCCGCGAAGTATGAACATCATACGCGAGAATGCATGCTGTACTTTCGCTCATAGCAGTGAAAAATGAGATGATTTGCTTTATCCTTCCGCTGATTTAGCTAAAATCTGTTTTATAAGTAATATGTCCATACGTCAGGCCTTGGTAAAAGTGGTGGGAAGACTTAAACAAGACAGTATACGGCAGTGCATTTGTCCAATAAGGTTTTGCAATAATTTTCAAATTCCACTATTTTTGAAACCCTCAATGGCCACGTTTTCGATTAACATCCCTTAGATAATCATTTATTTTCGTTAATAAAGACAATTGCGGCCAAATATGTAGATATAAGATTTCATTTTATTGCAATAAATTTTATAGATATATCTGAAACTAGGAGACAGTTTTAAAATAAGTTAGTTTTGTTTAAAGGACTTTTATGTGTTGTTTATTTTGTACAATCATATGAGTTTCTTTTTTTTGCGGATTTAGGTAGTAATTAATTTTATAAGCATCGTATATAAAATTTATATTATAAAATTGTAGGTGGTATTCTAAACGATGATACAATAAACGCTGTGACTTTTTTTGTCATTTTTCTTCCTTATAGCAAGCAAAAAAGCAGATAATCAGGAAAACTGATGATTTTCTTGCAAATTCCCTTTGTTAACGTGCGCACCGGTGTTCATACTTGACGGGTTGCCTAAATTCCGCGCGGCTTCACTTTATAACTCAAGTACTCCCTCCGTATTTTCTATCCTCCTTGATTGACGTTATGCAGTTAGTAGAATTTGAAATTAACGGGGCAAGATATGGCTATTTGCGCTTTCAAGTTGCTTTTAGTAGAAATAAGGACTTTTTAGTCAAGGTACTGTCCAAACATCCGGACACCATACAAACACTTATCGAAACCGGGATCATACTATTTGGCAGGAGGATTAAGGAAGAACCCTCTCACGATAAAATACCAACAGTCACCAAGTACTGCATTAGGTGCACTCAAAACGGACACGATGTCAGGGTGAGTGCACTGCACCGAAAATCAGATGTCCTTATTGCGGACTAGAGCACAAAGGTGAGGACTGCCCCAATTCAACAAAGCCTAAGTGCAACAACTGCGAAGGAGACCACCCCACCTGCGACATGAGATGTAAGAAAAGGAAGGAGATCCCTGAGGACCCGACCAAAGTAGCCCCAATTAAGTTCGCAAATCCAATCGAGGAGACGTTTCCAGGAACGAAAGCCATGATTGCCGCTGAGCTGGTAATCGTGACTATGATGAATGCTTGGTCGGACCACCGAGAAATCATCAGGAGCGCTTTCACCGCCTCCATCAACAGCCTCTGCAGCAACGGAACAGTCTTCTCAGCTACGAGACTCAATTTGAAGTTTCTATTCACAAAACGACAGTCTAACAGACAATGAATAAACAATTGGCGCTGGGTACTGTACACTGCAGGAGTCTCTCTAATAAGAGGGCACTCCTGCAGAATTATCTCGTGACCGGTAATATTCAAATCATGGCACTGCAAGAGACACGCGCCAAAAAACCAATCATCATCCCCGGCTATTCGTGTGTTCAAAACGACTCTGGTTTTGGCACAGCCATTCTCATTAAATATGAGATCGCCACAACCCCTCATCCGCTTCCTGCTCATATTTCTACACTTCAATGTATGGCTATCGATCTCCACGTTAATAATCGCATCACAACTCACAACAATAATATCTTACTACTGTCCTCCCAAAGAACCACTATCACGTGAACTGTTCGAGTATATAGCTAATTTAAATCGAGCCATTTTATTAGGCGATCTCAATTCCAGACATATCGAGTTCGGTGACCACAATTCCAATCAGAATGGGAATTTACTTTCAGATTTCCTGTCGGAACTGCAGCTGTTCCGTCCGGAAAAAAATAATTTCACATATATTTCTGCATTAGGAGCCTCAATAGTCGACCATATTATTTGCACACCTAGTCTCGCTGGTGTTGTAGATTGGGAGTGCTTTATGGGAGACTCAATAGGCTCAAATCTTATCCCAATACTCTTATATTCAAATCTAAGACACTCTATTTCGGATCCTTCTCGTTTTCATACAATTCCTGATTATGAAGGCACCAACTGGGATGCCTTTGCTAACCTCATTTTTATCAACATCAACAATCTACCTTTAAACGAACTCGCAATTAAAATGCCATTTCTGAACACTTTGCCACCCGTACTATTGACATTTCTCGGCGCCCTATCCCTCGCTTTATTCTTATACTCATTAAGACTAAGCAAAAAAATATTAGAAGATTTAAAAACTCATGGTGACCCTTATCTCAAGAACGAATGGAATCGTCTTAATTCCCGTATTCGAATTCTTATAAACAGATTTAAAGAACAAAAGTGGCGACAAGCCACTGCTAAACTAAGTTATCAAGATGGTTCCAAGTTCTGGGATAAGCTCAAAGTTCTTACTGGCCAGAAACGCACAGAACCCTCTAAACAAAACAGCAGCTTTTAAAAACCATTTAGAAACGGTGTTCCTCATTCCTGAGGATCCCCGTTTTGACAATCAATTCTATCAATTCGCGCAACACCGTGTTACGCAATACCCGGCAATGCGGATAACGACATACTGACCAGACGAATAACCACAGACGAAGTGGGCCAAATTCTTAGATAATCTTTTGCGACCATCCATTTTCTTCATTGCGAAGGCTAACATCTCACAGAAACGACATCTGCCACTATATTCTAATTACATTTTCCCTGGAAAATCATTCTTAGTATTAAATATTCTATTTACGAAAAAAAGCAATTGATGAAGACGGTCCAGCAGACGATATTTGTCGTTTGATCAACTGCTCTTCTATATTTGAAGTTGTTTTTCTAAAACCACAGTCCTCAGTTAATATTTATAAATTTAATCTAATCTGATGAGATGACAACAAGCCGACGCAAATAAACCAATCGAAAATTGCGCGTGTGCGTAATTGTGGAGACTGTCAGAAAGTTGAATTGAACGGACTTCTTGGGTATTTGGAGATTCGGCGATTTTGACGTTTCTCACTATGGTCACGTGACCATTTGAGCCAATGACGTGAATCTCCAAATCCCCAATGCAAAAAGGAAGCCTAAGGCTGGATTTTCATGGATCCGTCGGTATGTCGAACCGATATAGCCCCCATTGGTTAATTTGCTTTCGCGCCAACTTCAATGTGTCCGATGACGAAAGAAGTTTGCTTATAATCAGAAAGAAAAAAATGGTAAATCAAAAAGATTGTGGATCAGAAACATTTTTAAATGCAGAAGAGAACAGGGCGCTTATCATAATTTATTAAATGAAATGAGACTAGCTGATACTGAAAAGTATTTTAATTATCTAGCAACAGAGACTCTGATAGCAAGTAGCAATCTGAATATTTTTTTTCGTTATGAAATCAATGTTGCCAAATTGAAACATTACAAAAGGTGAATAGGTCAAATGTTCTTGTATAATACACAAAAGGCGTGCAATATGACGAAAATATATGCATAACCCTAATAATACTTGGTTTTGTTTTAGTACATTTCTGTTTTTGCCAGAAAAGCATGAATTCTACAACTATGAATAGCCATCAATGGTTTCTTATACCGTATTTAATAAAACATCTAGCAACAATATATACATTCAGACTTGTCGTATTCTCGGATGCATGAGCATGTCCGAAAAATTTAACCAATGAGAAGCTGAATTTTACAACCAATGGGAGCTGGCGAGCTCTGACGTATCGACGTATCCATGAAAATCCGACCTAAGCCTATATATCTTCTATTAGTGAAAGTTTTCTTAATGTTACACTGAAAAAGACAAAATAATATTAAGTCTATTGATGCTGGTAATTTTGAAGTTGTGCCTACAACAGCCATTATTTCTTAACGCTTTATCATAAAACCTCTAATACTACGGTATTGGATAATGAAGATGATTTATCTGCTTTATGATTTGAAAAGAAAACAGTGCCGTGCTAGTACATATATTACTTTTGTGGATAAAGAAATCTAGCAAAAAACATGTTTTTATCTACACTGAACGTTACTAAATAGTTTACAATGCCTTTTCTATAATAAATATACAAATAGATTAATAAATATTATAGTTACTCGTTTAAATTGCACTGTGTTTACATATACCTATGTGTCACTAACAGAAATAGGTAGGACATGGATTGGCGGGCGATAATACCTATATATACAACGCTCTAATCCAGCAAGGAGTACCAATGCAGCGTCCCAAGATTATAAACGAAGCTCTGTTCCAAATAACACAGGTGTTATGTGCTCTGTTTCATGCATTTGAACTGGAAGCTGTCAAGAGGGTAAATAATCTACATTTAGGGAAATAAAATAATCAAAAAATCATTCCCTCAGATTTAGTATAAATGCCTTTAATTTACCAGGATGAAACATGTTGGGTTAAATTCGAATATATGGTAATAAATTATTAGATTATTATAATCGAACATTATCATCATCAGCATTTGATTTTTCGGCATCTAATAAGGGTTGAATTTCTTCTGGCCCTATCCATTTCAAACTACAGTCTGTTCTGGTTCTGATTCAAATACTTAGAAGGAAATTCTAGTTTTCCAGCTTTTTGGTTACCAAGACGATTTGTGGAAAAATATCTTTCTTTTGTATAGTCTTACAAAATTATTCTTATTAGGCCATTCTAAATCCTGTATAGTTAAGCTTTTCCACCATATCAAAGGAGCAGTGTTCTTGAAATGGAAACCAAACATACATTTGGGATATGGCTTTAATTTTGTTGTTAAGGCAATAACGAATGGGACAAATTCTGGGTTAATACCGTACAGAAATGGATAACCTTGTTCTTTCTGCAAATTGCTTAGTCTATCGCCAAAAAATCTGTGATCTAGCATATTTGCCAAATAATATGAAAAGCTTCCAACCTATCTAACATATTCAATAAATATCAACCAATAAATATCACGATAGGTACCTATATAGCAATGTTATGTATCTGTTACATATCGAGTGACATATATCGGCGAACTCTGCTTTATATTAAACAAAATGCAGGTCTCCTTTAAGCAAGTAGCAAATACGTCTTTGTTGAATTTGCAATCTTGAGACAAAACATTACAAGTTACATTCAAGTTGTACCTATTTGAGTACTTGGGTAATGCGAACAGAACCAATAAAATGAAAGTCTTCTATTTCAAAGCTTAGTCAACTAACACTACACTACGAAGTATATTATATTGTATATATGTCAATAAATTAGTAATTTGAGAATATTTTCAATATAAGTTAACCTCTAGACCTCTACTATTAATTTTTACAGGGCAGAACGAAAGACGGCAGAAGTTCCTCCACATTTTATAGAATTAATGTATAAGCAGATTACATTTTTAATCATTTTTTATATCTATTATTTGTTTTCCATGAATCTTCTTAATAGAAAACAATCAATTCAATACGTAGTTTGACCTACTGAATGCACATTTATATTATCCATTTTATATCTTATGACAGCAAAAGATCCAGCAACGTTGACGTGCTTTTTTGAAATTTGCGCATGCGCAATGGTACCTCCAAATTAGACCACCTAAAGTGCAAGAGTGTCGATACGACATATAAGTGTACATCATATAGTAAATTTGAGGCGAAAACCGAGTGAGCTTCGTTAACCAAGTGACGAGGGCGCTACCGTCAAAAATGAGTATTTTGTACAATAATTCAACATACGGCTATCAGGCGACCAGAAACGGCTATAGGTACTTATGTGTTCTAGCGGGCAGCGGGCTGGTCATTGCCGTTGAGACTCTAGGAACAGATAAGTACCTATAGCCATTTCTGGTCGCCTGATAGTCGAATTATTCTACAAAATACTCATTTTCGACGGTAGTGCCTTAGTCACCTGGTTAACGAAGCTCACTCGGTTTTCGCCTCAAATTTACTAAACGATGTACAGGGTGGCCAGATAAGAATGCAAAGTGCCGTATCTCGGGAGCTATTCATCATAGAGACCTGCGGTAAAAAACGTGTTGACTGAATTGACCAAGAGAAGATCATCGAAAATATTTTCAGATTTCAAAGATGGCCACCAGGGGGCGTAACCGCCATGTTCAACTTGTAAAGTGATTTTTAATTGAAATCCACCTATTAAATGTACCAAAAAAAGATATGGTTTTTAAAGCTAAGCTTTATTTGAGTAATTTTCGTTTAAAACTAATTGACGTATCTGTTGAAATAAAGTGGTGGAGGTGATTCAATGTTCTTTTAAATAAACAGCTGTAGCTTCTTAACGTATGAACGAATTATAGCAAGCTTAATCTTGTTGCAAAAAGCGTTTATTGATCCATCAAATCCATCCTACTCGTAATATGTGTATTTCTTAGTGTTGCCGCTAGAGCGCGTTTTTCTATATAATTACATAAAATATGTGCTAAATTTTCAAAAAAATCAAATGCAATAATATGACTTTTTTTATCATAAAAATGTAGTGAAATGATACTGAAATAGGCCAGTGAAAACCACATCTCAATATCTTATTCCGAGACAAAAATACCGATGAATGAAAATTTTGTTATAATACAATTTTCAAGAGACGCTATTAATCCGGTATTTAGTTTTTGACCGACTTCAAAAAAAGGAAAAGGTATACAATTCGGTTGTAAGATTGCTTTTTTATGGTTGTTCGCGCGTTTTGCATAGTAAACGTACTCCGATTTAGACGATTTTTTGACCGACAAACCCCGAACGGAAGAGGTATACAATTCGACTGTCTACTTAATTTTTTATTTTTTTTTTTGGTTCGTGCGCCCCTTTTATATAGTAAACGAGCTCCGATTTTGATGATTTTGAGTAAATGAGCTAGGAGAGTTCGGGACCAAAATCGACAATTTTACATGTAATTTTCCATAAGGAATTCTAAGGTCAAAAATAGCGAAGATTGGCGCTTTTTCCCTAGATTCTAGGGAAAAATGCTTCGGCCCCATGTGTTTGGGATAGGAAAGTAGCAGATCTAGGGAAACCAGGAGTCTGCGGGGGGAGTGCGGTAAAGAAGAATTCTATCTGGAGAATACAGAATGAGGGGGATCCACTTCCCTCGCTCTGGGCAGCCACGCCACCTCGGCGGGAAATTCAAAATTGACAGCTGCGCCATCTTGGAAGCGGGGGAAATACTAAGTCGGCAGCTGACTGCGTCATCTTGGAAGCGGAGAAAATTGAAATTGACAAATGACAGCTGGCATGGGATGAGGATGACGTCATGCTGGCAGGAATGAAATGTTCTCACCAATCTCAATGAATCATCAACAACCCAAATATTTCTAGCCGTTTTCCGTGGTTTTTATTGACATTTATTCGCTTTTCATGCAATTCCTGCCATTATTCAGCCTTTTGCAGTTGTTTTTCGCTCAATTCCTGCAATGTTCAACCATTTTCATGCATATTTTGACATTTTTCTAACCCTTTCCCTTGGTTTTTCTAGGCTTTTCGCTACCTTTCCTATAATTTCAATAATTTTCAGCCGTTTTCTACCGATTTTTACTTTAAGTAGTTTTATCTCACTTTTCCAGAGATTTATAGCCCTTTTTAGCCATTTTTTCAAAATTTCAGTCATTTTCTGAACTTTTCATAGCTTTTCATCACCTTTCCTTGAAATTTACACTACTTTCTCTTCTACAATACATCTTTTTGCATAGCATTTTAACATTGTCAGAATGAATTCATCTAATTAATGCTAGTAAAGCGTAGGTGATTAAGTAGATTAGTGTAGTAGTGTAGCGTCCATCTTTCATCACACTGCGCATGCGTCTCCAATGCTATATAAAGGAGGATCCTAACAAATATCATCATTCAATCATCGACTACTGTACGAGCAAGATGTCTCTCTTCACTGATTTAGTAAAATGTATCGCTGGCATATTGCAGCACTTGTCATCTCATTATGATGATAAAGTGGCTCGTAAAGGGCTAAATGATTAAGACATTAAAACGAATTAAAGATTCTATGAGATATGCCAAGACGATAGGCGAGAAACAGCATTTAGAAGCATGTTTAAGAAACGTCAAAACCTTGAGGAAGCAGATTAAAGCTGAACGGAAGAAAGAAGCAGGGTCATTTTCCAGACTAGAAACCGCAAGGGACCGTGTTTGCTGGAGCGATAGCGAGTCTGCATTCCAAAACCGCATACGTACTGGAATTATCTCGAACCTCAAACATAAAGATCCCATCACATTTTTCCAGGACTGTTTTAAGCTATTCAGGCCACGCATCATCAAGGCTTTGAAGAATTATGTAGCCATTAAGGTTAACGCTGTATTCGGAGGCGAGTTTGAAATAGTGAAAGGTGATCGAGTGTTAACAGAATATAAATATTTCACTACCTCCAATTCACCCATCTATCGTGAGACAGATATCGAGGAGTTGTTCATCTCAAAGGTCATCACCCCCCTCCTCAAAGACTTGGAGGAATTTAAAGAACGTGACTCTAGTTGGGCACTGAAGCGAGTTATGAATTTAGGAGTGAACATTAACAAATTTACACCTCAGCTGGGCTCATCATATATTGAGCTACCACCACAGATTAAGAAGAAGGAAGCCTGCGTTAACGTTAAACACGATGATCAAGCCTGCTTTGCAAGGGCTGTTACTTCAGCGCTATATCCTGCTGAGAATCATTCTGATCGCTCATCTTCCTACCCCCACTACTCATCTGTACTAAAATTAAAAGGTATTCAGTTTCCAATGACCATCAAACAGATTCCATTATTTGAGAAGCAGAACAACATATCCATCAACGTATACATTTTCCAAGAGGAAAAAAAGACATTCACCACATTACCAACATACCTCACCAAGGAAAAGCGTGAGAAACATGTGAATCTGCTACTTATTCAGGACAGATATGATGATACTGAGGGTCCCGTCAAATATCATTATGTCTGGATTAAAAATCTCTCCAAGCTTCTATCCAACCAACTATCTGAACGTAATGGTCAAAAGTTCTTTTGAGAACGCTGCCTCCACTATTTTAGATCTCCAGAAAAATTGGATAAACATTTGGAAGACTGTCAAAATATTAATGAAACAGCCATCAAAATGCCAGAGCCAGGAATGAACATCCTTAAATTCAAAAATTTTGAAAATAAGGAAAAAGCTCCTTTTGTTTTATATGCTGATTTGGAGAGTGTCTTGGAAAAAACTGATGACCCAAAAAAACCACAACGTCACGTTCCAGCTGCGATTGGCTATTATGTTAAGTGTTCCTACGACCACTCCCTTAGTTTTTTCCGATGTTACCGCAGACAGGACTCTATGCAGTGGTTTGCTAATGAGATGGGCAGTTTAGCGGAAGATATGGCTACAGTCTTCTGGTGCTCATATAACATTCATATGACATATGAACAGGAAATAGAGTATCAAAAAGCTACTCACTGTCACATCTGCGTGAAATCATCTAGCCCTTAAGATAAGAAAGTGCGAGATCACAACCGCTTGTTACCTGAAAACAATTATAGAGGAGCAGCGCACGACGGATGCAACATCAATTACAAGGACAGCCATATGGTTCCAGTTGTCTTCTACAATCTATCAGGCTATGATGCTCATTTCATAGTTACAGACATTGCTACGAAGATTGGGGGAAAAGTTGATTTACTGCCAATAACCAAGGAAAAATATATCAGTTTCACCAAACATTATGATGATTATTGTATAAATTTCCGATTCATCGATAGTTTTCGATTTATGGCTTCCTCCCTAGACAAGTTGGCATCATATTTACCGGAATTTCCAAATCTGAAGACACAGTTTCCTGAAGTAGATGAAATGCATTTTTCACTTTTAATGAAGAAAGGAGTAATGCCATAGGATTACATCGACTCCTTCGACCGTTTTTCTGAAACTTCTCTACCACCAATTGTTGCTTTCTATAATAAATTAGAGAATAAACCATGTCCTCGCCGACTCTACCGACGAGCCCAAGATCTTTGGAGCAGCTTCTCATGTGAAAATTTGGGAGAATACGTTGATTTATATATGAAGACTGATATTCTACTCTTGGCTGATGTATTTGAGATGTTCTGCACAAGCTGTCAGAACACGTATAATTTATTCACTATTTTACATTACCAGGCTTCACTTGGGATGCCATGCTGAAGCATACAGGAATCGAGCTGGAGCTGTTAACCGATGCTGATATGTTTCTGTTTGTTGAACGAGGCATTCGAGGAGGTTTGAGCCAAGTATGTAGTAAAAGACAGGCTAAAGCTAACAACATGTATCTTAATAACTACGATCCCAACAAGCCTCAATCATATTTGATGTATTATGATGTAAACAATCAATATGGATGGGCAATGTCGCAATATCTACCATATGGAGGTTTTGAATGGGCTGACACTGAAATTGATATCGCATCAATACCTGATGATGCAGATGAAGGATAATTTTTGGAAGTAGACCTAGACTATCCTAAAAATCTTCATGATAAACATAAAGACATACCCTTCTGCCCACAACATTTTAATCCTAAGACGCTGAAGCCTTCTAGGAATGTTAACGAGCCATAAAAATTAATGGCTACATTGTATGATAAACATAAGTATGTTATACATTATGTAGCACTCAAGCAGGCATTGGAACACGGGCTTGTGCTTAAAAAAATTCATCGAGCATTAAAATTCAGGCAGAGTCCTTGGCTTAAAAGTTAAATTGATCTCAACACCGAACTTAGGAAGAAGGCTAAAAATGAGTTTGAAAAAAATCTGTTTAAATTGATGAACAATACTGTTTTTGGGAAGACGATGGAGAACGTTAGGAAGCGTGTGAACATCAAGCTTCTTACTGAGTGGACTGGAAGATATGGTGCTGAGTCATACATCTCTAAACCTGAGTTCAAGACTGCTACAGTTTTTAATGAGAACCTAGTTGCAGTGGAATTGAAGAAACTGCAGGTATGGTTAAATAAACCAATTTATGTTGGACAATCCATCCTTGATCTAGCTAAAACTACCATCTACGATTTTCATTATGGTTACATGCGACAACGTTATGGTGATGAATGCTCTGACACACACACTGATTCCTTGATATATGAACTCCATCAGAATCCATATATATTAATGAGGGAAGATTGTCATAGATATTTTGATACTAGCGAATATCCTCAAGACAATCACTATGAAATACCTTTAGTAAATAAGAAGATACTTGGAATGATGAAAGATGAGAATAATGGCAATCCAATGATAGCTTATGTAGGGCTCAGATCCAAATTATATACTACAAAAGTGCATACGACCGATAATGATTTAGAAAAGATGATAAAACATCTGATGGAAGATGAGTATGAAGAGGATGAAATTGCTGAGAATATAAGAAATTTTGGTGTGACCAAGAAGGCTAAAGGGGTAAAATCTTCAATCGTCAAGACCGAGATAACTTTCGAAGACTATATTGAATGCTTAGAAGGGTTTCAAAAGAAGACGGTTACTCAAAACCTTATCAGATCTGACAAGCACTAGGTCCATTCAATAACACAAGAAAAAATAGCTCTCAGTCCTGATGATGATAAGCGTTTCCTTGTTGATGGAACAGATGACACACTTCCATGGAGACATTATCAAATATGTGAAGCTATGGATATAAACTAATTATATGTAAAATTATGTTTTTTATATCTTTTATATTTTTTTGTAATATGTTGGCAATAAAAATAAAATAGAAATCTCATTTCTTATTTCTTTAACTCTACCCTTCAAAATTCTCTATATAAATCCCAAAAACGACAAATTCTCTTCATTCATAATCGAGACGTCTAACAGTAAACATGCCTATAAAGTGTGATTGCAGAAGAGACTGCAGTTCAGATTACACACCTGATCTCAAAGATAAGTGTGAAATATGTGAGAAAGCTGCATTTACAGTAGTATCTAAATACAAACGCAATAGACACGGTATAGGCTACTATAGCTTCACATCCTACTGCTACGATTGCATGAATTGCATTCTGGTATACAGGAAGCAGCAAGATTTAGGCATATGCAAAACCAGGCGTTAAGATTACCAGAAATTGATGAAACCGACACATTACCTACTATACTTAGGAAGCATTTTATACTACAACTTCCAACTATCGAGGATTTTCGACAGATTACTACCAACGATTTGGTTGTAACATTGCGAATGACGCTATACAGTAATAATATTAGGTATGCAACTAGTCTAACACCTGAAATATTAGGCAGCGATGCAGACCTTATAGATTGGTTTGAGTCCATTATACTCATGAAATGTATTGATGAGTTGCAGCGGTATAAAAATGCTATTTTATCATCATTATATGTAGAATGTAATGTTTAAATACTTCAAATAAAAATTATATTTATTCAACAATTGTTTTATTCAAATTGAAATTAGCTTGTTGTAGATAATAATTTAAGTTTACCCAGAGGTGTTTTGTTAGTTCTTTGATAGCCATCAGGCAACAATTTCCTCAAATCAAAGGTACTATACGTACTCCAAGGGTGACAGCCCGGTTTGTAAGCGGGTCTAACAGACACCCTAAGCATTGAATACTTCTCCCACAGTGTGGTATCTGGCGTGCCTTTGTGTAGGAAAAAGTCGATCGCCCCTTGATACCCGAAGGAGCCTCAACGGCTTCATATCATATAGATTAGGAATTTAATTAATCAATTTTAAATTAAGTACATAAATAAATAAGTATATAAAAACTCACCTCTAAACTCCTAAACGGCAGTATGCCGGAATGATGAAATATCTCCATCTGCCATTTTTGGTGAATTATCTATAAAATAGAAAAATCATGAAAATATATGAAAACTGAAAATGTATGACATAATCCTAATAACACATGCATAGACCGACATATTAAAGGGTGATAATAAAATATTATTTTTATAAAGTTTAGAATAATGATTATCGAAATTACTTAGAGATGATATATAATTATAGCAACTCCTTCAGTCTCCAACAATAATCTACATTATTACTGCTACTAACCGCAAAAGAGCGGTCTATTAAAAACTTGAAAATTGCAATAATGGGAACAAAAAATTTAAATATACATGAGGCTAACAAAACCATGAGTCTACTATGAATCACGAAATAAAAAGTGGGTTGATAATGATATCTGTTCAACTAGATAGAAGATGAATAAGAGGTGAATGAAGGATCGATGAAAGCTACGTAGTATTTCTAGCAAGTACTCAACATATCATTTATTTTGAAACCTTTCCTGAGGCCCTATCTCTTATATCAAGGAAACTAGCTTCCTATGCTATTCTAACAATTAATCTACTACTAACTATCTTCGGCTATAAAAGTCTTGAAATATTCGGCTATCTTCGATTTCCGAAGGTAGCCGGAGATAACTGAAGATACAAAACGGATATAAAACGGATACCAAGCGGATACAACAAGGATACTAATCAGTTCCACTTTACTCGCCCCAAGAAACAAGATGTATACTTGTCAAATCTGTAGAAAAAAATTCACTCTGCCTAATAATTTGAGCAGACATCTAAATAAACATAAGCAAATTGACTTCGCTTGTACTGAGTGTGGAAAGAAATTCACGCGAAGTGATATATTGAAAAACCACTTCTTCATGAGACATGTTGAAAAGCTGATCACAATGGTACGAATAATAGAAAGTGTCGGCTCAGATATAAAAGATTACAGGACACCGAAAGAGATGATGCTGCAAAGCATCTTGATGAAGATTGTGCTACACTTGATATTAATGATGTAGTTGATGAGCTGCGCCTATTATATAGAAAAAAAATTACTGGATATTCATCAGAAAGAATACAATATTTGGTGGATCATCTTCGCCGAGCTGGAGTTATTTATTAGAGAAAATATATTTTGATCTCTTGTTTAAGCACTTAATGATGCTGTTGTGTCGAATAAGCATAATTTGCAATTCAAATCGTATATTCTATACGAAAATCAAATCTTCGCTATTTCGTGGCAGATTTAAACGAATCAAAAACTGAATCGCCATCAAATTTTCGGCAGAAGACGATTTTGGGAGTCATTGGCTTGAAACGATAAGGGTTGTCCGAGCGCCACACCCCTCCGTTGCTACCACGCATCGTACGCTTCCCGTCTTATCTGCACACATCGAGCAGCGCCAGCCCCCTCTCCAACCGTCGAAGCAATCGTCTATTCAACAACAGCTACAGGCGTTTTCGATAATACATCTATTTAAATGGGAAAATGGATCATTTTAGCTGAATGTGATAAAATTGCATTGTTTCTTATGGAAAATACGCACAAATTAGTTGTATTAGGAGGCCTTTTAGAAACATCTATCGATATTTTTCTGCGGTTTCATTATCGCGATTACTCGAAGTGTGTTTATTATCTCATGTATTTAAATGGGAAAATGAATCCAGTTGGCTTGAAAGTAGTAAAATGCATTGTCTCTTATGGAAAACTAGCACAAAATACAAAAATTGAGGGGCCTTTTTTAACAAATCTGTCATTTATGCTTTCGTCATATAATGTATACGAATATAAATAGCTTGCAGAATAGATCATTTATCAGTAATATGTGGTGAGTTGTTATGTGAACGTTGATTTTGATGTTAGTTTTATATAACAGGTGAGATTTTTTGTTGCATCATTTTTGATAAATAGGGGTGATGTCTTTAATCGTTATTCTTCACATATAACTTTGATAACATACCAAAAGGGCCTTATTCATTTCAACGGTAGACTGTTCGCTGTTACTGGTTCGATCTTAAAGGGTTCAAAACTGTTACAGAAGTAGTATAAGCGATATTTTTAATACTAAAAGGGCGATGTGGGTTATAGTGATAAATTTAATAATAAATATTACCTGAGAATATACTAGAATATGAATTTGAGATAAAAATTATCCAAAATCCTTACCTCAAATATTTACGTTTCATTAAAAATTATGGACTTCCGGTTTGTAAAACTTTATGAAATACAATAAAAATGTCATATATTGGTTGAATACGATGCGTAGATTCCTAATCTGCATTAAAATGGCTACTTCCGGTCGTCCGATTTTGATGAATCGGGTATCAATAGATTCGTATCGACGTCAACAACAACATTTAAGCATTTTTAATTGTTAGAATAGCATAGGAAGCTAGTTTCCTTGATATAAGAGATAGGGCCTCAGTAAAGGTTTCAAAATAAATGATATGTTGAGTACTTGCTAGAAATACTACGTAGCTTTCATCGATCCTTCATTCACCTCTTATTCATCTTCTATCTAGTTGAACAGATATCATTATCAACCCACTTTTTATTTCGTGATTCATAGTAGGCTCATGGTTTTGTTAGCCTCATGTATATTTAAATTTTTTGTTCGGATTATTGCAATTTTCAAGTTTTTAATAGACCGCTCTTTTGCGGTTAGTAGCAGTAATAATGTAGATTATTGTTGGAGACTGAAGGAATTGCTATAATTATATATCATCTCTAAGTAATTTCGATAATCATTATTCTAAACTTTATAAAAATAATATTTTATTATCACCCTTTAATATGTCGGTCTATGCATGTGTTATTAGGATTATGTCATACATTTTCAGTTTTCATATATTTTCATGATTTTTCTATTTTATAGATAATTCACCAAAAATGGCAGATGGAGATATTTCATCATTCCGGCATACTGCCGTTTAGGAGTTTAGAGGTGAGTTTTTATATACTTATTTATTTATGTACTTAATTTAAAATTGATTAATTAAATTCCTAATCTATATGATATGAAGCCGTTGAGGCTCCTTCGGGTATCAAGGGGCGATCGACTTTTTCCTACACAAAGGCACGCCAGGTACCACACTGTGCGAGAAGTATTCAATGCTTAGGGTGTCTGTTAGACCCGCTTACAAACCGGGCTGTCACCTATTAAGCAAAGTGCGTATAGTGTCTTTGATTTGAGGAAATAGTCGCCTGATGGCTATCAAAGAATCACCTATCGGCCTCCGGCTATATATAATATCAATATCTCAGGTAATCTCAAATATTACCTAAATTACCGAGGTTGTCGACTTTTTCCTGGACAAAGGCACGCCAGGTACCACACTGTGGGAGAAGTATTCAATGCTTAGGGTGTCTGTTAGACCCGCTTACAAACCGGGCTGTCACCCTTGGAGTACGTATAGTACCTTTGATTTGAGGAAATTGTTGCCTGATGGCTATCAAAGAACTAACAAAACACCTCTGGTTAAACATAAATTATTATCTACAACAAGCTAATTTCAATTTGAATAAAACAATTGTTGAATAAATATATTTTTTTATTTGAAGTATTTAAACATTACATTCTACATATAATGATGATAAAATAGCATTTTTATACCGCTGCAACTCATCAATACATTTCATGAGTATAATGGACTCAAACCAATCTATAAGGTTTGCATCGCTGCTTAATATTTCAGGTGTTAGACTAGTTGCATACCTAATATTATTACTGTATAGCGTCATTCGCAATGTTACAACCAAATCGTTGGTAGTAATCTGTCGAAAATCCTCGATAGTTGGAAGTTGTACTATAAAATGCTTCCTAAGTATAGTAGGTAATGTGTCGGTTTCATCAATTTCTGGTAATCTTAACGCCTGGTTTTGCATATGCCTAAATCTTGCTGCTTCCTGTATACCAGAATGCAATTCATGCAATCGTAGCAGTAGGATGTGAAGCTATAGTAGCCTATACCGTGTCTATCGCGTTTGTATTTAGATACTACTGTAAATGCAGCTTTCTCACATATTTCACACTTATCTTTGAGATCAGGTGTGTAATCTGAACTGCAGTCTCTTCTGCAATCACACTTTATAGGCATGTTTACTGTTAGACGTCTCGATTATGAATGAAGAGAATTAGTCGTTTTTGGGATTTATATAGAGAATTTTGAAGGCTAGAGTTAAAGAAATAAGAAACGAGATTTCTATTTTATTTTTATTGCCAACATATTACAAAAAAATATAAAAGATATAAAAAACATAATTTTACATATAATTAGTTTATATCCATAGCTTCACATATTGGATAATGTCCCCATGGAAGTGTGTCATCTGTTTCATAAACAAGGAAACGCTTATCATCATCAGGACTAAGAGCATTTTTTTCTTGTTTTATTGAATGGACCTCGTGCTTGTCAGATCTGATAAGGTTTTGAGTAACCGTCTTCTTTTGAAACCCTTCTAAGCATTCAATATAGTCTTCGAAAGTTATCTCGGTCTTGACGATTGAAGATTTTACCCCTTTAGCCTTCTTGGTCACACCAAAATTTCTTATATTCTCAGCAATTTCATCCTCTTCATACTCATCTTCCATCAGATGTTTTATCATCTTTTCTAAATCATTATCGGTCGTATGCACTTTTGTAGTATATAATTTGGATCTGAGCCCTACATAAGCTATCATTGGATTGCCATTATTCTCATCTTTCATCATTCCAAGTACCTTCTTATTTACTAAAGGTGTTTCATAGTGATTATCTTGAGGATATTCGCTAGTATCAAAATATCTATGACAATCTTCCCTCATTAATATATATGGATTCTGATGGAGTTCATATATCAAGGAATCAGTGTGTGTGTCAGAGCATTCATCACCATAACGTTGTCGCATGTAACCATAATGAAAATCGTAGATGGTAGTTTTAGCTAGATCAAGGATGGATTGTCCAACATAAATTGGTTTATTTAACCATACCTGCAATTTCTTCAATTCCACTGCAACTAGGTTCTCATTAAAAACTGTAGCAGTCTTGAACTCAGGTTTAGAGATGTATGACTCAGCACCATATCTTCCAGTCCACTCAGTAAGAAGCTTGATGTTCACACGCTTCCTAACGTTCTCCATCGTCTTCCCAAAAACAGTATTGTTCATCAATTTAAACAGATTTTTTTCAAACTCATTTTTAGCCTTCTTCCTAAGTTCGGTGTTGAGATCAATTTAACTTTTAAGCCAAGGACTCTGCCTGAATTTTAATGCTCGATGATTTTTTTTAAGCACAAGCCCGTGTTCCAATGCCTGCTTGAGTGCTACATAATGTATAACATACTTATGTTTATCATACAATGTAGCCATTAATTTTTATGGCTCGTTAACATTCTTAGAAGGCTTCAGCGTCTTAGGATTAAAATGTTGTGGGCAGAAGGGTATGTCTTTATGTTTATCATGAAGATTTTTAGGATAGTCTAGGTCTACTTCCAAAAATTATCCTTCATCTGCATCATCAGGTATTGATGCGATATCAATTTCAGTGTCAGCCCATTCAAAACCTCCATATGGTAGATATTGCGACATTGCCCATCCATATTGATTGTTTACATCATAATACATCAAATATGATTGAGGCTTGTTGGGATCGTAGTTATTAAGATACATGTTGTTAGCTTTAGCCTGTCTTTTACTACATACTTGGCTCAAACCTCCTCGAATGCCTCGTTCAACAAACAGAAACATATCAGCATCGGTTCACAGATCCAGCTCGATTCCTGTATGCTTCAGCATGGCATCCCAAGTGAAGCCTGGTAATGTAAAATAGTGAGCTGGATCTAAATTATACGTGTTCAGACAGCTTGTGCGGAACATCTCAAATACATCAGCCAAGAGTAGAATATCAGTCTTCATATATAAATCAACGTATTCTCCCAAATTTTCACATGAGAAGCTGCTCCAAACATCTTGAGCTCATCGGTAGAGTCGGCGAGGACATGGTTTATTCTCTAATTTATTATAGAAAGCATCAATTGGTGGTAGAGAAGTTTCAGAAAAACGGTCGAAGGAGTCGATGTAATTTTCAAAATTTTTGAATTCAAGGTTGTTCATTCCTGGGTCTGGCATTTTGATGGCTGTTTCATTAATATTTTGACAGTCTTCCAAATGTTTATCCAATTTTTCTGGAGATCTAAAATAGTGGAGGCAGCGTTCGCAAAAGAACTTTTGACCATTACGTTCAGATAGTTGGTTGGATAGAAGCTTGGAGAGATTTTTAATCCAGACATAATGATATTTGACGGGACCCTCAGTATCATCATATCTGTCCTGAATAAGTAGCAGATTCACATGTTTCTCACGCTTTTCCTTGGTGAGGTGTGTTGGTGATGTGGTGAATGTCTTTTTCTCCTCTTGGAGAATGTATACGTTGATGGATATGTTGTTCTGATTCTCAAATAATGGAATCTGTTTGATGGTCATTGGAAACTGAATACCTTTTAATTTTAGTACAGATGAGTAGTGGGGGTAGGAAGATGTGCGATCAGAATGATTCTCAGCAGGATAT
Source organism: Crioceris asparagi (assembly GCA_958507055.1). Classification (NCBI taxonomy): domain Eukaryota; kingdom Metazoa; phylum Arthropoda; class Insecta; order Coleoptera; family Chrysomelidae; genus Crioceris; species Crioceris asparagi. The sequence continues at coordinate 570,043 of CAUEHI010000250.1, read as the reverse complement.
AGCGCTGAAGTAACAGCCCTTGCAAAGCAGGCTTGATCATCGTGTTTAACGTTAACGCTTCCTTCTTCTTAATCTGTGGTGGTAGCGCAATATATGATGAGCCCAGCTGAGGTGTAAATTTGTTAATGTTCACTCCTAAATTCATAACTCGCTTCAGTGCCCAACTAGAGTCACGTTCTTTAAATTCCTCCAAGTCTTTGAGGTGGGGGGTGATGACCTTTAAGATGAACCACTCCTCGATATCTGTCTCACGATAGATGGGTGAATTGGAGGTAGTGAAATATTTATATTATGTTAACACTCGATCACCTTTCACTATTTCAAACTCGCCTCCGAATACAGCGTTAACCTTAATGGCTACATAATTCTTCAAAGCGTTGATGATGCGTGGCCTGAATAGCTTAAAACAGTCCTGGAAAAATGTGATGGGATCTTTATGTTTGAGGTTCGAGATAATTCCAGTACGTATGCGGTTTTGGAATGCAGACTCGCTATCGCTCCAGCAAACACGGTCCCTTGCGGTTTCTAGTCTGGAAAATGACCCTGCTCCTTTCTTCCGTTCAGCTTTAATCTGCTTCCTCAAGGTTTTGACGTTTCTTAAACATGCTTCTAAATGCTGTTTCTCGCCTATCGTCTTGGCATATCTCATAGAATCTTTAATTCGTTTTAACGTCTTTGCACAATCACTTAGCCCTTTACGAGCCACTTTATCATCATAATGAGATGACAAGAGCTGAAATATGTCAGCGATACATTTTACTAAATCAGTGAAGAGAGACATCTTGCTCGTACAGTAGTAGATGATTGAATGATGATATTTGTTAGGATCCTCCTTTATATAGCATTGGAGATGCATGCGCAGTGTGATGAAAGATGGACGCTACACTACTACACTAATCTACTTAATCACCTACGCTTTACTAGCATTAATTAGTTGAATTCATTCTGACAATGTTAAAATGCTATGCAAAACGATGTATTGTAGAAGAGAAAGTAGTGTAAATTTCAAGGAATGGTGATGAAAAGCTATGAAAAGTTCAGAAAATGACTGAAATTTTGAAAAAATGGCTAAAAGGGCTATAAAGCGCTGGAAAAGTGAGATAAAACTACTTAAAGTAAAAATCGGTGGAAAACGGCTGAAAATGATGGAAATTATAGGAAAGGTAGCGAAAAGCCTAGAAAAACCAAGGAAAAGGGTTAGAAAAATGTCAAAATATGCATGAAAATGGTTGAACATTGCAGGAATTGAGCGAAAAACAACTGCAAAAGGCTGAGTAATGGCAGGAATTGCATGAAAAGCGACTAAATGTCAATAAAAACAACGGAAAACGGCTAGAAATATTTGGGTTGTTGATGATTCATTGAGATTGGTGAGAACATTTCATTCCTGCCAGCATGACGTCATCCTCATCCCATGCCAGCTGTCATTTGTCAATTTCAATTTTCTCCGCTTCGAAGATGACGCAGTCAGCTGCCGACTTAGTATTTCCTCCGCTTCCAAGATGGCGCAGCTGTCAAATTTGAATTTTCCGTCGAGGGGGCGTGGCTGCCCAGAGCGAGGGAAGTGGATCCCCCCCATTCTGTATTCTCTAGATATAATTCTCCCTTACCGCACTCCCCCCGCAGACTCCTGGTTTCCCTAGATCTGCTACTTTCCTATCCCAAACACATGGGGCCGAAGCATTTTTCCCAGAATCTAGGGAAAAAAGCGCCAATTTTCGCTATTTTTGACCGACTTCCCAAAAGGAGAAGGTATACAATTCGATTGTGTGCATTTTTTTTTTTTTTTTGGTTTGTGCGCGCCTTTCATATAGTAAACGTACTCCGATTTTGATGATTTTTGATTCATTTGAAGGAGGAGGCTTGAGAAATGGTCCCATATTCATAAAAACGGGAATCCGACATCTCGTTCCCTCCGAAAACCGCCCCCGAAGGGGGTGGAGGGGGCAAATTTTGTCGAAAATTGAAAATCTGCGTTGATATAAGTACAGATAGGACAATATCCGGAAACGTTTAAATGGAACATTTTTTCAAAGGAGTAACGGTTTTCGACATAGAGACATTTTAAACTCTCAAATATACCTATTTTCGCTATGTGGAGAGGGCGATTTCTGTCGAAAATTGAAAATCTGTTTGCAGTACATGAAAGACATAATTATTTGTAGCAACATTTATACTGAACATTTTCCCCTTAGAGTTACGGTTTTCGAGTAAAATCGGTGTTAAAATGGTAACAACTAAAATATTCAAGCGTATTTCCGCAGCGATGTACTGAGATCTCAATAATAACAACTACAAGCAAGGAATATACGTGGGTAATAGAATAAGTACTATCTTCATTGGTATTAGTGAACGTTCAACGATTTTCGTGACTAATGTTACACTCAAAAGTGTGAAATAAATATTTTTTACAAAAAATTGGACCGACTTTATTAGTTGGTGCACTGAAAAGTATAAAATAATATTAATTCTATTGGGGCTGGTACTTGTGAAGTTGGTGCCAAAAGTTACCAATCTACCTGCAACTGCCCAACTTCAAAAGTAACAGCACCAATAGAATTAATATTATTTTATACTTTTCAGTGCACCAACTAATAAAGTCGGTCCAATTTTTTGTAAAAAATATTTATTGACCTTAGAATTCTTTATGGGAAATTACATGTAAAATTGTCGATTTTGGTCCCGAACTCTCCTAGCTCATTTACTATTTTGGATTCATTTGAAAGAAGGAGATTGAGAAATGGTCCCATATTCATAAAAACGCAAATCCGAAATCTCCTTCCCTCCGAAAACCGCCCCCGAAGGGGTGGTGGGGGTGAATTTTCACGAAAATCGAAAATCTGAGTTGGTATAATTAAAGATAGGACAATATTCGGAAATGTTTAAATTGAACATTTTTTCAAAAGTGTTACGGTTTTCGAGATAGAGGCATGTTAAATATGTATTTTTGCTATGTGGAGAGGACAATTTTTTTCGAAAATTGAAATTTTTTCGATACTACATGAAAGATATAATTATTTGCAGCAATAAATCGGTGTTAAAATGGTAACAACTAAAATATTCAAGCGTATTTCCGCAGCGATGTTCTGAGATCTCAATAATAACAACCACAAGCAAGGAATATACGTGGGTAATAGGATAAGTACTATCTTCATTGATATGGTATAGTGAACGTTCAACGATTTTCGGGACTAATGTTGCACTCAAAAGTGTGAAATAAATATTTTTTACAAAAAATTGGACCGACGTTATTAGTTGATGCACTGAAAAGTATAAAATAATATTACTTCTATTCGTGATGGTACTTGTGAAGTTGGTGCCAAAAGTTATCAATCTAACTGCATCTGTACAACTTCAAAAGTAACAGCACCAATGGAAGTAATATTATTTTATACTTTTCAGTGCATCAACTAATAACGTCGGTCCAATTTTTTGTAAGAAATATTTATGTTTCCTTTGAAAGAGAAGAGTTGGGAAATGGTCCCATATTAAGAAAAATCAAATCCAAAATCTCCTTTCCTAAAAAAATGCCCCCAAAGGGGGTGGAGGCGGCAATTTTTGTCGAAAATTGAAAATCCGAGACGACAGAATTAATGAAAATTCCATATCCGGAAATGTTTAAATTGGACATTTTAAAAAATAATCATACGTTTCCGCGCTTCAGTCTGAAATATGTGTTCCAGCTATGTGTAAGGGGAATTTTTTTTCGAAAATCGAAAATTCGATATTTGAAAATTAGAAAGGGGACCATGTCCGGAAACGTTTAAATTCAACTTTTTTTCAAAACAGTCACGGTTTCCGAGTTTCGCAATGGTAAAGTCTGAAATATGTGATATGCGCATTTCCGCTATGTACAAGCTACACCTACGTATATCTTTTTGGGTATTAGTGAACGTTCAACAATTTCCATGACTAATTTTACACTCAAAAATGTGGAATAAATATTTTTTACAAAAAATTGGACCGACTTTATCAGTTGTTGCACTGAAAAATACAAAAATATATTAATTCTATTGGTGCTGGTAATTTTGAAGTTGTGTCGTTGTAGTTTGTTGTTGTAGGCACCAACTCCAAAAGAACCAGCACCAATAGAATTAATATTATTTTGTATTTTTCAGTGCAACGACTGATAAAGTCGGTCCAATTTTTTGTAAAAAATATTTATATTTATTTGGCTTTTTTGAGATTCATAAAATTTCATAATTTTATAATTTTTAATAATAAATGACAGGCTACGGATGGCCTCTTCATGTCATCTCTGGTTGTTGGGGAATTTAGTAAACAATATCTTTTAATCGAACCCATAGATAGAAGTCTAAACTGGAGAGAAAAACAGATGCCTAAAATCAACTTGTTAACAAATATCAAAATTATACTTACAGAGGTAATGTTATTTGTGTTTGTTGATTATTGCATACACAAGTAAGGCCTTAGAACTATTAAAATGCCTTTTACAAATGATGAAGCTGTCGATATGATTGCAGTATATTTTGAATGCCTTCAAAATGCAGCACTGGCTCAAAGAGTATACAGAGCCCGATATCCAAATCGGCGTTTACGGGATGCGAGAATTTTTCCGCGCTTACTGACAAATTTGCGTAATACTGGCAGCTTACGAACTCAAGATACAGTGCTGGAACAAGGGAAGACAGTTATGTTACTGTTTTAGCATGCACGCAATTGAATCCCCATGTTAGTACGAGAGCAATGTCTCTCGCATTGGGTATACCACGTACTACTATTTTAAACATCTTAAAGGATCATAAGTCAATTTTTATTTCATAAGCAGACTACCTTACAGGTTTCACATGTGATTGTTATTTCAAACTCTTAGACTCCACCCATATCATAGGGTTTTACAGCAGACCTTAAATGACAAGGACTTCGACCGACGAATAGATGTTGGTAACTGGATGTTGGCCATGATTAGGCAAAATATAATTTTTTTATCCGAAATTCTTTTGACGGATGAGTCCCCTTTTAGATGTGATGGAAATGTCAATTTGCATAATATGCACTACAACAATCCTCACTTGATGTGGAATGTCCAACATCAGGGCTTCTGGAATCCGATTGTGTGGTGTGGCATCTTGTGCGAAACAATTATAGGCTATTTCTTTGATCAACCACTAAACGGTGCCGTGTTTGTTGATTTTCTGGCAAACCAATTGCCTGTTTTATTAGAAGATGTGCCTTTGCAATTGCGTCAAAATATGTTTTTGCAACTAGACGGTTGCCCAGCACATTTTTCGAGAAATGTGCGAGATCATTTAGATCGCATATATCACCAGAGGTGGATTGGACGAGAAAGTCTATTTCCTTGGCCACCCCGATTTTCAGACCTCTCCTGTTTGGACTTCCATCTATGGGGTCGGTAAAAGATATTGTTTATCAACTTCCACCAACAAAGAGAGGCGACATGAAGATATGAATACAAGAGGCCATTCGTAGCCTGTCAAGAGTAGATATTGAAGCTGCCGTAATGTCTACGCATGAGCGACTCCAACAAAGCATTGAGTGTGATGAAGACAGTTCGAGCATTTAAGGAGGCCTTAGTTTTATTTCAAAATCATCCATTCTTCTTATGCTCCTACACGTTATTGATAAATTGTTTGAAATAGGCATTGCTACGTTTATTATTAAAAATTATAAAATTATGAAATTTTATTACTGAATCTTGAAAAAGGCAAATAAAAAAGAATAAATACCGGTTTAATATCATCTCTCGAAAATTTTATTATAGAAAAATCTTTCTTCGATATTTTTGGCTAGGAATAAGATATCGAGATGCTGTTTTCACTAACCTATTTGAGTATCATTTCACTATATTTTTATGAGAAAAATATCATTATTGCATTTGAGAATTTTGCAATTTTATGTAACTATATCGAAAAACGTGCTCTAGCAGCATCACTAAAAACTAGAAATATTACGAGTAAGATGAATTTGATGGAGCAATAAACGCTTTTTCCAACAAGATTAAGCTTGCTATAATCCGTTCATTCGTTAAGAAGCTACAGCTGTTTATTTAAAAGAACATTGAATCACCCCTACCACTTTATTTTAATAGATACGTCAATTAGTTTTAAACGAAAATTACTCAAATAAAGCTTAGCTTCAAAAACCATATATTTTTTGGGTACATTTACTAGGTGGATTTCAATGAAAAATCACTTCACAAGTTTAAGATGGCGGTTACGCCCCCTGGTGGCCATCTTGGAAATCTGAAAATATTTTCCGTGATCTTCTCTTGGTCACTTTAGTCAACAATTTTTTTACCGCAGATCTTTATGATGAATAGCTCCCGAGATACGGCACTTTGCATTCTTATCTGGCCACCCTGTATACTTCTATGCAGTATCTATCTTCTTTGACTTTAGTTACACTTTTTCACGTGTTTTAGTAAAATGCAATTCTTCGAAAACAATTTATTGCATTTAGTACACGTCAATGCCACTATTCTCACACGCTGCTAATGATTTGAAAAATCTCAAAAGAAAACATGAAAACACCGTGAAAAAGCCATGAAAAAGCACACAGACCTTTTAAGTTATCTTATTCTTCTTCTTCTATTTATTTACTTGGCCATTTACCCAGAGTCTTCGTAGGTATTCCTACATCCTTTTCGTGAGTGGGATGAAGTCCGGTTCGAAGCCGTATCTCACTCACGTCCTTATTTATTTCTAATTATCTATTATTTATTCTCTATTGAGGTCCAAATATTTGTTATTATTCTTCTCATTCTTTGTGGTCATGGGTGTTATAAGACAAGACTAACAGCACAACAAAGGGAATTTGTGGGGAATTCCAGGGTTTACTGGAGATATACAGGTAATTAGGTTACACATCGACAACGAAGTAATAGTTCTTATTTGCTGGGGGAGGGGAGAGATTGGGAGTTATTATCCAGGGTAGTGTTTCAAATCTTGATCTCATTTTGTCTAATAAATTTGCTCAAGCGATGGAAGGTATCTTGCTTTAAATTACGTAACAAAGAGGTTAGAGATATTGAATTAGTTATTTTGAGTTTAGAAAGGGCGTGATAGATATCTTTCTGAAAACGATTGTTTAGAGGGCATGCAAAGATGATGTGGTTTGCGTCGCCTACCTCTCCAAATTCGCAAATATCGTTATCACGTACCTTTATTCTAAATAAGTGTGACGGAGACAAATAGTGGCCTGATCTCAATCTAGATATAGTGGTTATGATTCTACGGTCCTCAAAAGGTATTTCTCTGAAACAAGGTTGACTGGGAAAGCTTTCTTGAACTTTTGAATAGTGATTATTTTTTTAAATAATTTGGCTGTTCCAGTTTAAAGTAAATTGATTATCAATTTGCTGTTTGAGAATTGGTAAGAGGTCTCTATGGTCAACTTGGATTTTTAGTGGTACATTCAGATTTCTCCCTATAAAAGCCAGCCTGTCCGCTACTTCGATTCCTTTAATGCCTTTATGGCCATATTCTAATATGGTCATCTGGTACGGATAGCTCCTCATTTATTTACTTAATTATTAACCTTTGCCGATTGTTATTATCCACCATTATACATGCTTAATATATCGCTCATACTTGTCTCCACCGACAGTTCTATACCGAAGATTGATACAAGTATGAGTTCCAAATAAGGATTGATTATCAAATATGGCTCTTCACCCTACGATATACTGATGAGAGGCAACAACCTCGAAATCATGATATATATCTGGGAGACTGATGCTATGTTTGGTAATCAATCTGATTGAGCAGTATAGTGGAAAAAAATGCACACAAACGCAATATGTAGACGACAAACCTCGTTCTTATTGCGGCACCCTACGAAATGTAGGTTCAATTTACCAGCTAGGCGTGAAATTATTATTCATATTCTAATATGGTTATCTGGTACGGATAGCTCCTCATTTATTTAATTAATTATTAACCTTTGCCGATTGTTATTATCCACCATTATACATGCTTAATATATCGCTCATACTTGTCTCCACCGACAGTTCTATACCGAAGATTGATACAAGTATGAGTTCCAAATAAGGATTGATTATCAAATATGGCTCTTCACCCTACGATATACTGATGAGAGGCAACAACCTCGAAATCATGATATATATCTGGGAGACTGATGCTATGTTTGGTAATCAATCTGATTGAGCAGTATAGTGGAAAAAATGCACACAAACGCAATATGTAGACGACAAACCTCGTTCTTATTGCGGCACCCTACGAAATGTAGGTTCAATTTACCAGCTAGGCGTGAAATTATTATTCATATTCTAATATGGTCATCTGGTACGGATAGCTCCTCATTTATTTAATTAATTATTAACCTTTGCCGATTGTTATTATCCACCATTATACATGCTTAATATATCGCTCATACTTGTCTCCACCGAAGATTGATACAAGTATGAGTTCCAAATAAGGATTGATTATCAAATATGGCTCTTCACCCTACGATATACTGATGAGAGGCAACAACCTCGAAATCATGATATATATCTGGGAGACTGATGCTATGTTTGGTAATCAATCTGATTGAGCAGTATAGTGGAAAAAAATGCACACAAACGCAATATGTAGACGACAAACCTCGTTCTTATTGCGGCACCCTACGAAATGTAGGTTCAATTTACCAGCTAGGCGTGAAATTATTATTCATATTCTAATATGGTTATCTGGTACGGATAGCTCCTCATTTATTTAATTAATTATTAACCTTTGCCGATTGTTATTATCCACCATTATACATGCTTAATATATCGCTCATACTTGTCTCCACCGACAGTTCTATACCGAAGATTGATACAAGTATGAGTTCCAAATAAGGATTGATTATCAAATATGGCTCTTCACCCTACGATATACTGATGAGAGGCAACAACCTCGAAATCATGATATATATGTGGGAGACTGATGCTATGTTTGGTAATCAATCTGATTGAGCAGTATAGTGGAAAAAATGCACACAAACGCAATATGTAGACGACAAACCTCGTTCTTATTGCGGCACCCTACGAAATGTAGGTTCAATTTACCAGCTAGGCGTGAAATTATTATTCATATTCTAAGATGGTCATCTGGTACGGATAGCTCCTCATTTATTTAATTAATTATTAACCTTTGCCGATTGTTATTATCCACCATTATACATGCTTAATATATCGCTCATACTTGTCTCCACCGACAGTTCTATACCGAAGATTGATACAAGTATGAGTTCCAAATAAGAATTGATTATCAAATATGGCTCTTCACCCTACGATATACTGATGAGAGGCAACAACCTCGAAATCATGATATATATCTGGGGGACTGATGCTATGTTTGGTAATCAATCTGATTGAGCAGTATAGTGGAAAAAATGCACACAAACGCAATATGTAGACGACAAACCTCGTTCTTATTGCGGCACCCTACGAAATGTAGGTTCAATTTACCAGCTAGGCGTGAAATTATTATTCATATATATATATATATATATATATATATATATATATATATATATATATATATATATATATATACATCTCGGTATCATTCTGGCGTCCTTTCAAAAAACAGTAATGAAGCGTCCTTGCCGTATATATTTCACTTCGCCATCAATGTGAGCTCCGTTCATTCTATAGCCGTTTGGGCGTCCAATGTATATAATAATTTCAATCTTACAAACAATAGAGCGTCCATATGGTGTATATTTATTTCATTTACCGTAAATACAGCGTCCGGCGCTATTGCCAAATGTGCAGTGGAATGGGATGATGAAATGTGATTTTAAATATATTTCTCGTATTTTGAAACTACCAGCGACTGCCTAGCACTGGTTGTTTCTCCGAATAGTATTTCATCTGACTTTTTGTTCCTTAAACTTTATTATAATTACTTAATTGTCATATATTCTATAATTCAATTTATACAAAATGGAATTGTAGATGCTATTGATTTTAAAATGTAAACTAATTTTCATTTTTGTCATTATTTCTGTCTCCAACATCAAATAGAAATAGAAATATTTATTTCATGTAAACAATTAGGCATGTATACTTTTGTCCTGGATAGTGATATAGATCACACCAAATAAAATAAATTAAAATACGCTTCAGATGAAGACATAATAAACATACAAGTGACAAAGTACATATAACTTAATTCAAGACAAGGATTATGAACATGTTAAAAAAAGAAAATAATAGTAATAACAATCTAGAAAAAAGGGTAAAAAAGGATTACCTACATAAATGTACTTACAACATGTTCCAGATAATCATCTAAGAAGTTAAAACGGTGTTATGTTAAATATTTACGGATCTTAATTTTGAGTGATGCACAAGACATATTATTATCTTTGAATTGTTTGGCAAAGCATTATTCAATTTTATGCCCAGAAATTTATAGGAATTATGGGTCTATGTCTGAATAATGGAGGACAGATATAGTTTTTTTTCTCTTGTATTATAAGAGTAAACATAATTGTGCTGGATTCTTTGGCATGTTTTTTATATGAAGCAGGCACTGCAAAATGCAGCAACATGGTAATTGCAGGATGTTCAATTTTTCTAACAATGGCTTACAGAGATCATCATATTTGCTGGATGTTATTATTCGAATGAATTTTTTTGTGCAATGCATATTTTGGAGCTGTGACATGTGTTTCTCCAGATTATCAAGGCATACGGTCACTACTATGCTATGAAACAAAAAATATGCCATTCTTAGATAATCTTTATCTACATTCAGCTTCAGTTACCTGAGAGTATTTCCCTTTTTATAGATAGGTGTAACTTTGGAAACCTTGAGAATATCTGGAAAAATACATGTACTCATACGAAGATTAAATAGATTCGGTAAAGAAATCGCTACATTTTTATTTATCTGCGGCTCTAGAATTTTTCAGTTTATGAACAATGTTCAATATTTCTGATTAACTTGTTGGATGTAGGTAAGAAGTCAAATGGTTTATTGCTATTTTTTGCATGCAAGAATCGAAGGGATTTGCAATATAGTTCGCAGAATTTTGCATTAAATTGTTTATGCAATGTTCAAAAGAGTTGGCAAAGTCCTCAGCGGATAAATTGCTCTCATTCCTTAGATTATTAGTTTTACCTAAATTTGTATTTAATATTCCCCAGACTGACTTTTGCTTATTTTTGATTCAGATATTATCTTATTATTAAACTCCACTTTTTTCGATTTATTAATGTTAAGTAATTCGAAGCTATCGAGCGTCCTGGTCACTTCGGCAATAGTATGAACCTGGGTTAGTTGTGACTTAAGATTTTTAATATCAGGAGAATTGTCTCGTCCTTGAAGCTAGCAGAGCAAAGTGAGCAGAATCAAAATTACAAATTTGGTGCTTGCAGAGCTAATTAATTGCTAATTAACTGCTGTATACCGAAATGAATTGCTCTTATAGTTTTTTTTAATGGCTGCTTTGCTAGCTGTAAATCTAAAGCCTACAGAGCAACATTTAAAAATATTTTTTTAGTCCTTTTTTTGTGTTTATAGGGCTAATTAAGTTCTAATTAAGTGCTTTATTCAGAAATTAATTACTCATATGGTTTTTGGAAAATGGCTGCTTTGCTTTAAAAAATCAACTTTTCCGAGTAAATTTTATTTGGTGCTTGTAGACCGAATAAAGTGCTAATTAATTGCTGTCTTCCGAAATTAATTGGTCTTACATTTTTTTAATGGCTGCTTTGCTTTAGATCTAAAGATAGCTGAGCAACCTTTAAAAATATTCATTGAGAACTTCTTTTTTAGTGCTTAAGGTCTAATTAAGTGCTGTATTCCGACATTAATTGTTGTTTTATGGTTCTTAGGAAAATGTATGCTTTGTTTTTAAAAATTATTTTTTTCTAGAAAATCGTAGTTGATGCTTGTAGAGCTAATTAAGTGCTAATTATTTGCTTTATTCCGAAATTAATTGCTCTTATGGTTTTTTCTAAATAGCTGCTTTGCTAGCTTTAGATCTAACAGAGCAGCTTTTAAAAATCAACTTTTCGAGAACTTCTTTTAGTGTTTATAGGGCTAATTAAGTGCTGTATTCCAAACTCAATTGTTCTTAAAGTTTTCGGAAAATGACTGCTTTGCTTCAAGAAACACTTTTTCGAGAAATACTTTTTTCGTGCTTGTAGAGCTAATTAATTGCTAATTAAATGCTGCATTCCGAAATTATCGGCTCTTATAATTTTTAGAAAATGGCAGAGATTGTCGCTATCAGAGCAAAAACATATAATCTATACACCCGATATATAAACTATATCGGTAACCATTATTTGAGGTATTTTTTATAAAAAATCAATAAAATTTACATATTTCCTATGTTATTTAATCAAGTGCTGTTCCCCGAAATTAATTTCTATAATTTCTATATTTCGGCCAATACAATTATATCCGTAAGAAAAGTACTTACCGACGTGGTTAGTAATGAACTTATCCACCGGTAAACCTATCTTACAGTCATAGGAAAATATACGGTTAGCAATCGAAAACCGTCCTTTCCTACAAAAATTAAGTTTTATTTCTTCATTGGGAGAGATAATAAATTCAAAAACATTAAAATCTCAATTTTAAAATGGAATTAAAAATGGATTGCATAAAATTAAGTAGTTTCAAGTTGCCCGGTGTACCTTTAAAGCTATAAATATCCCCACAATAGATAAATTGACATTTTTATTTGTCTTAAAAGAACGTTCTCTCTCAAAAATTTATTAGAGCAATTAATTTCGGAGTACCGCACTTAATAAGCCCTACAATCGCTAAAACAAAAGTTCTGAAAAATTATGATTTTCAAAGGTTGCTCTGCTAGCTTTAGATCTAAAGCTAACAAAGCAGCAATTTTTTTAATATCAGAGCAATTAATTTCGGAATACAGCAGTTAATTAGCACTTAATTAGCTCTACAAGGACCAAATAAGATTATCCCGAAATAATAGATTTTTTAAAGTATCCATTTTCCGAAAAACTATAAATAAGAATAAATAATTTCGGAATACAGCACTTAATTAACAATTAATTAACCTTAACAGCACTATAAAAGAAGTTCTAAAAAAGTAAGTTTTCAAAGGTTGCTGTGCTAGCTTTAGTCTAAAGCTAGCAAAGCAGCCATTTTCCAAAAATAAAAACTATAAGAGCAATTAATTTCGGAACACAGCATTTAATTAGCTCTACAACAGATTTGTATTTTTGATTCTACTCACTTTGCTCTGCCAGCTTTAGGGACGTAGAAATCTCAACATTTTAAAGTTATTTTCAGGGATACATAACTTTTTTTATGGAAAACGAGATGTTTAAAGATCTGACAGAGTAAACTAAATGAGCAGCTTTTGTTTCTGGATCTAAATGGCATATATTTCAGATCATTTCATCTAATGCAGCTGTGAAACCTGAGATAGATTTTTTTGACATTGGTCGACACATGATAAAATTCCTTTATGGTCGGACAAGTGCGGCTCTATGACTTCAAGAGTGAAAATGTTATCATCTAAATTTGTGAACAGATTATCGACTCTAGTTTCTCTAGATTTAGTTATCCGCTGGTGTCAACAAAAACTTTTTCTAGCATATCATGTGATAAAAAATATGTTTGCATTCAGTTAATTTCTTGTCACTTGTTTTAAGTCTTAAAACTATAATTGAAAGTCACCGACAGCCTGTACCTTATTATTGGAGTTTTTTTCGGATAATATTCTGTGCAGATAATATTTAAAAAAATTACTATCACCATCCGGTGATCTGTAGGCACAACAAAAACTAATTTTCATATTTTTAAGCTGTGTTGATTCTGCATCTATCTTCGCGCAAAGATCTTTTACACAAATGTTATGGAAATCTAAATTGGTCTTAGTATCAATGCCACCATGAATACAAATCTGTCGAATATGATTTATTAGTCTATATCCTCGCGGAATACGATACGATAGAGTTTATGTCCTCCATTTTAAATGAAACGTCTGTCAGTAGTAGTACGTCAATATTGTTCGTATTGTTAGTTCACTTTGTTCCCAATACATTGAATAATGATTAAAAAAAAATTTAAATATATACTATAAATAAAAAAAATTCAAAGAATGGTTTTTATCTAGAGCGATTTTTTCTTCTATTGGTTCGAATGGCACCAGGTTTATCCACATGATCACAAACGAATAATTTATAAGTGCTTCGAATATATATCAGAAGACCCTATATGAGTGTAAAAGTCGTTGAAATGAAATTCATGTGTTTCGTTGTTGCCAGATTGCCGTACGCCCAATACGCGATGGAATGAAAGTTAACGTATTCAAAATGAATATTTTAGCGCCGCGCTGCGCCAGATATATCGAACTAATTATATTCGAATATCAATCAAAAATCTCTTGGGACGTGCATGGAGCGTCCTTCCAATTTTTGTTCCATCGGTTAAGATGATCATCTTGACCAGAATTACACTGATGTGTAATAGAGCGTCCGTATACGGACGCTCAATTACCACGGACGCTCTATTAAATGCAATTCGTCAATGTACGGACGCTCTATTGATAGGAAGATATATATATATATATATATATAACCAAAGTGACAAACATATATATATATATCTCGCGATTTTGTAGGAATTCATATACCAAGTGAGTTAATTCGGTCGGAATTTTAAATTTGATAATTTTTTTGCATAATAAGGAGGTATTGACCGTATCATATGCTGATTTGAAATCAAGGAAGACTGCTAGAGTTGGGGTGTTTTTTGAAGTATTCAGTAGTACCTTATGATAAAGAGTAGCTAGTTCCCCGTTTTAATAGGTCTGTGTCTAATGCCATTTTTTATGAAGGTAGCGATGCCTCCGTATCCGTCTGCTCTGTCTTGCCTATGACTAACGAAGTTGTCGAGACTGAACTGGAAGTTTATATTTTAGCCTGGTTTCATTAATTAAGATGATATCCGGATTAAGTTCGTATTTGAGAATTTTAAGATTGTCGAGATTATTATATAATCCATTAATATTCCATTGTAGAGCTACAAGGTTCTGGGTCATAGTACTAGGAATTAACAGAATCTTCTTTGGTTATAAGCTGGGTCATTATGTTTAGCACCGTTTTCATATCTGTAAAGGATAACTCTTTGAAAATCTTACCAATTATTTCGATCATATCTGATCGACTGTTCAAGTCTTCTTTTAACGATGGGGTGTCTCTAATTGCAAACGTACTACTTCCTGACCGAGCCATAGCCCGGGGAAAGTTTTCGTTTTTTTTCAGTGATTTTTTTAGTAATTGCCGTATATCTGTTGCCTGAGGGGTCACTGAAGTTGAATGCCGTTCTTCTTTGGGGGATGCCGATTGGTTGGGGTGTCGTGGAATTTGGAAGGACCGGAAAGTCATCCGGATTTTGGATGAAGCTCCTCGGTCTTGGAACTATCTCACTGGCTTCGAAAAATGATTTATTATCTAGTGCCATAGCTTCTTTAATTTTCTTTTGTCTCAAGTATTCTTGACAATTCTTAGAGATGCTGGAGTGTTCCGATGTTCTACAGAATATGCAGTATTTTTGACAATTTAGGTTCTCATGTTTCTCTTTACTGCAGTTGGAGCATTTGTTTGATTTATTTTTACGATTTTTTTTGTGTGACCGAATAGAAGACATTTAAAGCATTGCACAAGCGGGTTCACATAGGGGATTATTCTGAATGGAATACCGCAGATCAACACTTCACGTGGAAGAGCAGTTCCCGAAAAAGTGAAGCAAACAGAAAGTGAAAGTATGTACACCGAAGAGTCTTTAATATTTTTATCTTTGACGGTAATTCTTCTAGCGTTAAGTATATTGATGTTGGGATAGATATATTTAGATAGTTTTGTTAGTTTTAGTAGATCATTATCAGTTATTTCTTTGTCGATATTTCTAGCAATTCCTGTACAGGAAATTCTGTGTGTTGGAATGGAAGCTTCCAGTCCTTTGTTATTAAGAAATTCTCCGTTTGAGACGAATTTATTAGCATCTATGTGGGATTTAAATTCTACGCTGATTCTATTTCTACCTTTTCTATTAATTTTAGTAACGTTATCTAAATTGAGATCTAAAATCTGTTTCGCTATAGAAATAACTCTATAGTTTCCAATATTTTTGTTGTGTACACTTTGTACAAACACTTCGTATGGTAGTAAGGAATGTATAGAAAATAAATTGTTGTGTTTAGGGATCGGAATGTCAGGGGGTTCGGGGGGTCTTTCCCCCCTTTTTTCGACTGCATTTATCAAGATTTGAAACTAGACCCTGGTCAATATAAACAATAAATAGTGAACTTTAAACGTAAATGCGTATGCGGACGTCAGGCAGCCAAAGTAAACTTGGTATGGCTAGCTGCTTGTAGAGGGTGACCAAGCCCACTAGAAGGCCAGTCCGGAGGGGAGAGACTGACCCTCAATTCTTCATCCCCACCAATGAAAAGTTCAACGATTGGAGCACGATGCCGAAAGTTTGGACTTGGGAAGGCGCAGTTCAGTCTACGATAGACTAAGCGACTGGAAAGGGATAAGTCAACTGCCATCATCGTTAGTAGGGTAGGGATCCGAGGCCAAAGTGGCGGTGGAGGGAGAGATTGACAACGATCCTGGTACAACGTGAGATCACAGTCCAGTTAGGTTACAGGGATTATCTAACTGTGATTTTGATAGCCAGTATCAGGGACGACGCTATCATAGAGCTAGATTTTCTTACGACGTTTGGCATCTTGATAGACCCCAAAGGGCGAAGGCTGAAAACGAAGGGTGAAGAGATCCTATTAGACGATGGCCGCGAAGCAACTGCCGGTCTCTGGGTAGCAGAAGACTTTAGTGTTCCGACACGAAGAGAAAAGGTGTTCATGGCTGCTGGTACGGGAGATACTGGGAAACTGGTGAGACGCACCTTGAATCTCGTAAAGGACGGTCGAATTCCAATCAAAATCACGAACATGAGCGACCCGGATGTGATTCAGAAATCCGGGACAAAACTAGAGATGTGCCAGCGAGTCAAACAGGTGACACATTTGGACAAACAATGAGGCACCACCATTGAGAGCAGGTTACACTTAACTTTGTTGATACCCGACGCCAGAATCTTGTCCAGCAATGAACAACGACAGGCTGAGTTACTGTTACGGAAGTATCAGGACTTCTTCTCCTTGCATGACGATGATTTAGGCCATAATAATTTGGAGGTAGTATTCCCTGATGTGCAGCATTCTATATTCACCAGTGATGCCGTTTCCAACAGACAACTGTACTCTTGGGGGACATAAACGTTGACAACTTTACGGATAATAACGACAACACAAAACTACAAGAATTACTTGCTCCATATGGCATAAAAAGAATGATCCTCCCTCACACACGAATCACAAGTAAAACTGAAAACTCAATAGATTGGATTTGCATAAATATACACCCTGAACACATAAAAACCACCATCATCATGACAGGCCTATCTGACCACACAGCAAAAACAATCTCCATTAAGACACCAAAAATAATACCCAAAACTACAAAGAAAGGAAAATAGTATTCACCAACAAAGAAATAACATTATTCAAGGAAAAATTACAAACACAAACCTGGAAGCAGATCCTTATAAAAGAAGATGTCAACTATGCCTACAACAGATTCCACAATGTAGTAAAGTTGATACTAGATGAAACCTGTCCCATAAGAACAGTAAAAGGAAGACAGAGTAAAAAAAGACATGTCTGCGATGACGAGTGATCTCAAGGCCCAAGAAGTAGAACAGCGCACAGGCCTTGTAGGACATAAAGCACAAACAGCGGAAATAAAGAGAGAATACGACCAATGGCTGAAACATCTGAGGCGAGAATGAACCATAGCAAACATTGAACAAGCCGAAAATAAATCAAAAGCACTGTGGCAGGCAATAAATAATGAAAGGAAAGCAACTTCAAACACAAATGACCTGCTAAACCTCCACTAAATGGGAAGTTGATAGACGACCCACATGTAATAGCAAATTACCTCAATGAATTCTTTGCAACAACAGCAGAAAACACACTCTAAACAAACAAGAACAACACTAATCCCACATACCCTGACCTCGCTCTTACCACAAATCAGAAGTTGCAATTCCAACCAACAAAATACACAGAAGTAAAAAAAAACCATACCAGACTCCATAAAGCCAAAAACCTCTTCTGGCATTGATGAAATATCCGCAAAACTAGTTAAAAGATGCAAAGAAGAACTAACAGTGCGAGTTATTAATATAATAAACAAATTCCTACGTCAATAAACCTTCCCAACTCTTCTGGAAACCTCCAAAATATATCCAAAATATAAAAAAGGACAACGAAGTGAACCCGGCAGCTACAGACCAATATGTCCCAATATTTTCCAAAATTATTGAAAAAATCGTCCTTACAAGACTTCCAACCTACCTTGAATGGCACAACTTACTGACGAACAAACAACATGGATTCCTCGGGGGCAGATCAACAATAACAGCCCTGACTCAGCTGACAGATCACATTATAGACCAACTAGACGAACGCTCCATAGCAACTAGTCTATTTATTCACTTCAGCAAAGCTTTCGACTGTCTCAACCATGATCAGCTGCTACAAAAATTAAGATCCTTAGGCAGAGGCCGCTGGCCTGCAAACAAGGGACACAACAAGATACCTAGGCATCACTATTGACTCGGAACTATGCTGGAACCCGCACATAGACCAACTCAATAAAAAAACTCTCCTCAAGCACTTACGTAATTCGTAGAATAAAAAAAGTCTGTGGCTCAGATGTGGCCAAAACTGCCTACTTCGCTCTCTTCGAAGCACACCTAAGATATGGCATAGTATCATGGGGAGGAACAACAGCATCCAACATGGAAAAGGTTCTTATTCAACAAAAAAAAGCAATAAGATGTCTGGCAGGAATATACTACCAGGAAAGCTGTAGGAAACCCTTTAAACAATTAAATATTCTCACAGTAATCTCTCTCTACATCCGGGAAACGATTCTACATGCAATAGCCACACAACAGTTGAGACATCATGATCTACATCAGTACAATACATGCCTCAAGCTTCACCCTACCACCACACCGCCTTAGCTTTTTTGAAAAGAAACCTTCAACCACCTGCCAGTTCAACTAAGAAACCAGCCTCCTCAGTGTTTCAAGAACCAGCCGACGAAATGGCTCCTAGAAAGACCCTACTACTCCGAATCTGAATTCCTGAACACCTGAAAAACCAAATTCAAGGAAAAGAAACTTGAAAAAAAATAATTCCGTAACAAACCATGAAAAAAATTTTGTATTGTATAATTTCTTTTCTGCCAATTACTTTCGACGCCTGTACTGTACTCCATGAACATGTAAATAAAGGATATTGTCTAAGCTGAACGACGTTTACCGCTCACCAAACAAGAAAAGGTTATATAATCTTTAGGTGTTAGAGGGTTGTGGTTGTTTTATTTTTCAGGCAACTTTTAATGATGCGACGTGATTTTTGCAAGTCAAATACATAACAAAATATTCTGGAAAAATATATATTGAAAAACTTAAAATATTACACATAATAACAGAAAATAAAAATACTCAACAGAACAAAGACTTCCAAATATAAAAGTTTTATAAATAATAAAACATATCACAATCCAACATATATTAACAAAATATTCTGCAAATATATATATATTGGAAAACGTAAAATATTACACATAATAACAGAAAATAAAAACACTCTCAACAGAACAAGACTTCCAAATATAAAAGTTTTATAAATAACAGTATGGTGGATCCACCATATATTCGACCTTTTTCAATAAGTTGACAACCAATTCTGGATCTTGTCAACTTTTATCAGTTTCTTTGTTATATGTTTAACGAACTGAATTCATATCCTTACATTCGATGACCAAATCCTCATTGTCACTAGTATTGTATATATTATGAACTACCCTTGTAAAATAATATAGGTGTAAATAAATTTTTCACAAACTGTTAAAAAATAAACGTTACCTCTAGATATGAGAATACAATCGTATTTCTCTTTTTTTTGCGTTGACTGATGGACTTGGACTATACCAGTACCTTGAAGAACTAATAATGTCTGAAGAAAAAAAAACAATATTTCAAGAGAAATTGAAAAATCGACACCAATCACTAGGACATATTCAATCGACATAAATATACATACTATAAAAAAACGAATCGTATTTCTTCGCCACTAAATATACAGTGTGTCCAGTATAAAATGATGAGCAAGGGGATATTAGAAACTGTAGGAGATTCAACGTCGCCTAAATGGGAAAAATTTGTGTATTTGTATGCCCAAAAATAATCTATCTTTATTTTATTTTACATCGATACGGTTACGTGGATATAGGGTGAAAAAGAAAAATGACTTTTATTTAAATCATAATGTTATCCTTATTATAGGAGTTGAAATTTTCAAATGTTCAGGATATGGATAAGAGGATACTGCATTGCCAAAAATGGCATAAAAAATGTTTAGGTCCTAATGTTTTTTTTAATCTGAGAAAGGAGAATTGAGAATTGGTCCTATTGAAAGAAAATTCAATATTAGACATGCCCCCCCCCTTCAAAACTTCCCGTAAAAGGGGTGGTGGGGGCATTTTTTTCCGAAATTGAAAATCTGAAACGGCAGAATTTAAGAAAATCACATATTCGAAAACGTTTAAATTGGATATTTTTTGAAATAATCATACGTTTCGGCGTTACAGTCTGAAATATGTGATTCAGCTATGTAGAGGGGGCATTTTTTATCAGAAAATCAAAAATTCGAGATGTCCAAATTAAAGAAGAGATAACATCCAGCAACATTTAATCTTGACATTTTTCAAATCATAGCTATCCTAGTTACAGAAGAGGTAAACTCTGAAATCTCTGAATAAGTAAGAGTAACGTATTATCTTCTTTGACGAACGTTGAATGATTTTGATGACTGAATGATACACTCAAATGTGTGAAATAAATATTTTTTTTGGTCCAGAACCAAAAGAATTAATATTTTTTCGTATTTTTCAGTGGACCAAGTAATAACGTCCATCCATTTTTCGGAAAAAAAATTTGAGTAAAAATTCTATTTGTATATTGTTGAAATTTGATGATTTTTCTCTTCAAAATTTAACTCAGTACAATTGGGTCTATTTTAAAAATAAAAAAAATATATTCAAAAATTGTTTTTAAATTTCCCGCTTGAATTCTAAAAACGGCTGCAACGTCACAATCTCCCTTCTTTAGTGTACCACGATATTAAAGGAGGAATAGAGCAGAGAATACTATCTGACCAGAGAGAAGATGCAATATTTTATGTTCTCTCTGAGGAGGATTTGTTGTTCATTGACTTATTGATTACTACGTCACTATCTTGGTCGATTTTCATAGGCGTTCGCAGTCACGTGATAATGGGTTTGAAATTACAACTATTTGAATTGATTATATTTTAAATTCCAAGAGAAATTGAACCTGCTTAATGTGATTTTTGGTATGTTAGGACTACCTAATATTGTCTGAACATCACTTTATATTGAATTTCCATTAATTTCAAGTACCCAATTGGCAACGCCAGTACAACTTCAAATAGACTACAGAGATTATTTAGATGAAACAACAGCGTATATTTAGTGTTTTTTAATATTTCTTGTACCTTATTAACTGTTCATTAAGAATTTGAGAAAGTGTGTATGCAGAAATCCTTACTGACAGAAGAATTGATAAATAGTAATTAATTATTATAACATAAAAACTTACTCTGTCATAATTGTCGAGTAAGAGAAAAGGCGTCTCTCCCTTAGGCAAAATTTGCATTTGAAACATTCTGACACCGCGAAATGTATTGACAGAACTCACTAGAACTAGTTTATTATCATCTGCAGGCTGAAATTTACTTTTGTCCAACTTGAGAAGATATTCTGAAACGTTAAAAGTTAAATCGTCAGCTAAGTGTAACATAATTTCCAAGTGCTTTGTAATTTATCGCATCTGAGACATACCAAAATTAACAAAATCTCCTATGGCAGCATTGAATAGGTTGATTGTCTCCGAAAACTCTGGCAAAGTATGATTTAAAATGTTACATATATTTTCTCTGTTCATACCGGGGACGGCAGTATTTTTTCCCAGTTCTATTAATTTCAAGTAATCCGGACTAAAATTCTTCTTCTGCTTCGCAATTTCTGAAAACAGAATATGATTGTATGCAGTAATTTGTGTTAATTTTTATCCAATTGATAAACAGTAAAAATATCTTTCGTCTGCCATATCATATCTCAAAACGCACTGACTGCTTTATTTCATTTGTGCGCTGTATTTCGTAAAGGTACCCCGATTTTGATGATTTTTGATTCATTTGAAACAGGAGACTCAAGAAATAGTCCCATATTCATAAAAACTACAACCGAAATCTCCTTCCCTCCAAAACCCCCCCCCCCCGTTGGTGGGGTTGGCAATTTTTCTCGAAAATCTTAGACGGCAGATAGAAAATATCCGAAAACGTTCAACATAACATTTTTTCACACTGTGTCCAATTAAGTCGGAACCATATGGAAAACTTTTTTATTATTGGTTTTATGAAAAAAAGTTACTCTTGATAAAAAGGTCTGCATAGTCCAAAACTTCAAATGTAATCCATCAGATATCAATTGTTTTTATCCGTATACGAGGTAAATCGAGAAATATGAATTTTGCTCAAGAGTAAATTACCTTTATTTTTGAAAATATTGAAAGTTTTTATTAAAAAAACTTGATCATAATTGAATATTATTCATCGGCCTTGAAAAAAAACATATTTTATTAGTTTTATTAACTTCTGTGTATTAGCGTTGAAAATTTACGTCTACCGATAAACATTTAATCTAGAATGCACTGACTCCAAATGTCAAATCTCTAGTTCGTACAAAAAATGGCGGCTCTGTTAACTAGTAACGAGAAAATTCAACTAGTTTTTATTGTCGGAGATAATTATAAAAATCATAGAGAAGCAGCAGCTATTTTTAACAACAGACATCCGATTAGAAATATTCAGAAATTCGACAGTTGCAAAAATTCGAAATAAATTCAAGACGTCTGGAAGTGTTCACAATAATAATTTTAATAAATTTTTTTTTCTCAATTAAATAGCAGTGTAATTTACAAAATCTGCATGTGTATTTTATTTATACCAAAAAATATTTTTTATAGCCGATGGATAATATTGGATATCTGACAATAAAAAATAAAGGTACTTTACTATGGAGCAAAATTCATATTTTTCGACTCACCTCGTATACGGATTAAAAGGATTTATATCTGATTTTTTCCATAGAGCTACGGTTTTCGAGTTAGTAAAATGTGGTGTCGAGTGGTAAAATCTGAAATAGGCGTATTTCCACCGCGATGTTCTGTGAAATATCTGAATAATAACAACTACAAGCAAAGAATATACGTGGGTAATAGGATAAGTACGATCTTCTTTGATATTAGTCTAGGTTCAACGGTTTTCGTGACTAATGTTACACTCAAAAGTGTGAATTAAATATTGCTTACGTATTTAGAGATCTCAAAACATATTGCGGCGGAAATACAGCTCCGTGAACGTAGAACCCGACTTGAAAATAAAATTAATTCAGAGTTATACTCGTAAACTACAAACGACGTAGATGTTTGTAGTGAAATTTAATTATTTGTAGATTTTCAAAAAACTTGGAAAATAAAAAAATATTTACTTCTACAATTTTTGATGTTTTTATGACATTTTTCCGGGAATGTGTAAACAATCTTCCCGGGTCCGGATGTTGTCACCGGGTCCGGATGTTGTCAATCAGCATCTGGGAGGAGCGAAGTGCCAACCCGGCGCGTCTCCAGGTGGCGGATAGGAGGGGGCCTCTGACGATGACTTTTATATGAGAAGGGGGCCTGCGGGGAAATAAGGCTCATTGAGACTAAAAACTCAATTGGCAGCCACGAATACCCTGCCGCGGACCAACTTCACCTGTCCCAGCTGTAGTGTCGTGGCTAAGGGAATTGCACTCAGGTACAACGATGCCAGGTGTGCGTTCGAGCTAACCTCGAAACCACCCTGTCAAACCAACGCATCCTGGTCGTCTGTGGTCATGTCTCGCGGGCTAGTGATGCGGGGGGGGTCTTGGCTTAACCGCCCGGACCAAGAGGAAATAACCTCATCAAAAATTCTAAATCCAAGGCGGGAAACCAGGCCGAGGGATGCATGGTCAGATAGAGGACTGGTCTCTACTGGTTTCGACCTTGGAGCACAAGGGGGAACTCCACTGTATTAACCCCTTACTCCTGCATGCGGGGCTCTGCAGGAGTGGACCGATTTGTCCCCAGCTACTCGTGGGAACTTTATGGAAAATACACATAAAACCCAACTCACCGGAGGAGAGATGGAGAAAGCCTCCACCTCTTCATCCGGGCTCCCTGTAAAAAAGGGAAATGCCAAACGGCAAAGAAATCGTTTGCCGTTCGACCTGCCGAAACTCGGACAGCCGGGCGGCAGAGACGATCCACTGAGAAAGGGGCTCAGTGGAGCAGGAGTGCGGAAGTACCTGCGACTCCTCCATCAGGGACTTGCACCTGAGGAGGCCAGAAAACAGGCTCTTCAGCACTCCATACCACCTACTGTCCCGACCCCGAAGGTAACACCGACGGGAAAAGGGACGGGAAAGAGAGGCGCGGAGCATATCACTCCTCCGGAACGGCCTCAGCCTAAAAAGCCGAAAACAGCTGCAGCAAAAACCGGGCATGCCACTGGATACGCTGCAGCTGCCAAGGCCGTAAAGGCTATTCGTGTGGGTATCATACCCAAGGATTACCCTAGAGTAATCCTGGAACCACAGCGGCTCTCAACACTGGAGGATACTCTAGTGGAAGAGATGTGCAGTGGAGAGGTGAAGGGAATGCACTTCACCGGTATACATTTCCGCTGTGGAATGATGCTGGTGGACTGCGGTTCTCAGGATTCGGCGGACTGGCTCATTGGAGTAGTGCCGGCCTTGAGGTCTTGGGAAGGACCCGAGTTAGTGGCGGTGGAGGAGAAAAACATCCCCAAGCCCGTCACTGTAACGGTGTACTTCCCAAGAAGCTTCGAAATGGAGACGGAGAAGATCCTCCGACTCGTCGAAGTATAGAACACCTGGCTCAGTACCGGAGCCTGGAAAGTTCTCAACTCCAAAAAGGAGGGAACCGGTACTGTCCTCACGATTGGGATCGATCACCAATCAGGAGAGGCCCTGAAGGCAGAAGGATGCGTCCTAAACTTTAGGTTTGGACGTGTGTCTGTCTCGGGGCTAGGACGGAAAAATAATCCTGCGGGAGGTCTAAAAGATGCGGAGATGCCCTCCACATCTACGGACTCCGGTGTGCAGGATAAAACTGCCAGCTCAGGTCTGGTCGAGGCCGCTGCTGGCTCTGCCAAAGAAGCCGGGGCGGCAGAGAAATCATCTGCAGTCCTGGGGGAAGGGCGAACCAATGCGGGGGTCGAGGCCATAATCCGAGACCCAGATATCCGCTCGAGCTCCAAGGAGACTACCCTCCCGATGGATCTCGATGAGGGACAGGAGGAAAGAGAGGAGGGGGGGAATTAGAGGCTGGACTACCCAGCCCCTACACCCCAGACTACAGCACCTTCATCGCTTTCTCCAAGGTGGCGCAAGTGAACTTGCATCACGCGAAGGGAGCTTCAGCAGTGATTGCAAGGCTGTTTGCGAAATCCCAACTGGATTTTGTACTGATCCAGGAACCCTGGACAGGCAAAGCAGGCCAAATTAAAGGTTTGGCATCTAAAGATTCAAAATTGATCTATGACCAGAGGCAGGAGTCCCCTCGTGCCTGTGTGATCATAAGAAACAACATTAATTACACATGTGTTTCAGAATTCATGACTCAGGATCTAGTTCCAATTCTAGTACACCTCAACACTGGGGGCATCAACCGAGACATAGTTATTGCATCTGCCTATTTCGCTGGAGACAATACTGCAATTCCTCCAGTAGAAGCTCAAGAGCTAGTGCAATACTGCAATAGCAGACAACTGCCAGTCATCATAGGCTGTGATGCCAATGCGCACAATGCTATTTGGGGAAGCACGAACAACAACCCTAGAGGAGAGTGCTTACTTGAATATCTCTTAGCTACTAATCTAGAAACCCTTAATGTGGGAACAACCCCCACTTTTGTCACGAGAGCAAGAGAAGAGGTCCTGGACGTAACAATTGCCAGCGTTACTGCCAGGAATAACGTATTTGATTGGAGAGTGATGGAGGAACCCTCTCTCTCCGATCATAGGATTATAGAGTTTAGGATTGCGGGGGAAGTAACCTCACTGTCTCCAACTCGTAACCCTAGAAATACAGATTGGTCTAAATATAAGACCCTTCTGAAGCAAAACTTGGAACAGATCGAAAGTATTGGGGTCAAACACCCACACTGCGATCTGGATCAAGAGGTCGAACTGGTCAGTGTGGCGATAACGGAGGCATTCCAATCAAGTTGCCCACTCTCAAAAGCTCGACCGAGCAAGGAAGCACCTTGGTGGAACAAAAACCTGTCAAACCTCAGATTAGAGGTCCGTCGGCTCTTCAACAGGGCCAAAAGAGACCATAATTGGCAGGGCTACACCGAGAAGCTCACACAATACAATAAGGAGATCAGGAAGGCCAAGAGGCTTCACTTTCAAGCTTTTTGTGAAAAGATCACTTCGACTCCTACTGCAGCCAGATTGCAAAAAGTCATGGTAAAAGGGGCAATCAGCCCCTTAATGTCGCTCAAGAAGCCAGACGGGACATACACTGAGGGAGAAGAGGAGCGATCTGCTCTACTTCTCAAAACACACTTCCCTGGAAGTGAACCCCTCAGTAGTACTGACGTAGCAATCCAAACCAAGAATCCTCGCAAGGAAGATTGGAGTATTGCTAAGAAGATATTTACAAGACAAAGGTTGGAATGGGCAGTCAACACCTTTCAACCTTATAAATCGCCGGGAGTAGATGGCATATTCCCAATACTCCTACAGAAAGGAATGGAGGAGATCCTTCCCCATCTCCTGAAGATTACAAGAAGCTGCCTGGCACGGGGCTTTATACCTAGCATATGGCAAAGAGCCAAAGTAATCTTCATACCGAAAATAGGGAAGAAAAATGGGACTGATCCCCGATCTTTCCGACCTATCTGTTTAACATCGTTTTTACTGAAAACGATGGAGAAAGTAGTGGATAACTACATAAGAACAGAGATTCTGAAGGACAAACCACTTCATAAATGTCAGCATGCATACAGGGCGGGGCGTTCAACAGAAACCGCGCTGTATCAGCTAACCGAGGTCATTCAGAGCTCTCTGAACAATAAAGAAATCGCAATGTGTGCCTTCCTGGACATATCTGGGGCTTTTGACAACACCACACATGTGTCAATCAGGGAGGCACTCACACGGCGAGGAGTGAACAAGACCATTATCAAATGGATGTATGAGATGTTGAAGACGAGAATAGCTGAGGCCCAAGTAGGTGATCACACCACCTCTGTTAAAGCTACTCGTGGAACACCTCAAGGAGGAGTAATATCTCCCCTCCTATGGAGCTTAGTAGTAGACGAGTTACTCCACAAACTCACGGAGCTTGGCTTCACATGTATAGGCTATGCCGACGACATAGTCCTAATAGTCCGAGGAAAATTCGCGAACACCCTATGCGAATTATTGCAGGAGGGCCTCAGAACTATTGAGCAATGGTGCTTGTCAGTGGGGCTTAGCATAAACCCATCCAAGACCACAATTATTCCATTTACTAGGAAAAGGAAACTTCCAGCTATGAAACCTCTCACTTTAAGTGGAGACATAATAAGCTGGAAGGCTGAAGTCAAATATCTGGGATTAACACTAGATAGCAAGCTTCTTTGGAACAAACATATTGAGGCTACTGCTAGCAAAGCAATAAAGGCCTTAATGGCGTGCAGAAATCTGACTGGTAAGACTTGGGGATGTAACCCAAAAATACTGCGATGGATGTACGTCATGATTGTAAGACCGATAATATCATATGGGTCAATAGCCTGGCATGGCAAGGCAAGTCAGAGCAATACGAGGAAAACCCTCGATAGAATACAAAGACTAGCCTGTGTCTGTATCACTGGAGCCATGAGAACTTGCCCGACCAGGGCACTAGAGATTATCACAGATCTCACACCTCTCCATCTAGTGATAGACAGATTGGCCCATGAGGCCATTCTAAGACTATCTAGGGAAGGTTCAGAAATGGTGGGAATTCGGAATCAGAGGGCTTGGTCCTCTTTGTCCAAACACATCCCATCAGCAAACCTTCCCAGTGATGTAATGACAAAGAAAATTAGCATCGAGAGAACTTTCACCACGGTGCTAAGTAGCAGAGAAGATTGGGACAGGGGGCTCACAACCCAAGCTCTCAAAAAGAATACCATCAAATGGTACACTGATGGTTCTAAGACCACGACGGGGACAGGCGCTGGAGTGTTTGGGAATCGCACCAAATGCTCATTTGCGCTAGGCCGCTGCCCAAGCGTCTTTCAAGCAGAATTGTTTGCAATTGAGAGATGCGTGGAGGTGAACCTTGAAAGAAACTATCAGAAATGTGACATTGCAATACATTCTGATAGTCAAGCTGCAATTAAAGCACTGAACTCTCATACCATTGACTCTAAAATGGTATGGGAGTGCCGAAGGAAGCTCAATGAGCTAGGCAAGAACAACAGGGTCTACTTAGTCTGGGTTCCCGGCCACTCGGGAATCAAAGGCAACGAGGAGGCCAACACACTTGCCAGGAAAGGAGCACAAACTCCATTTACTGGCCCAGAACCCTTCTGTGGCACAGATAAAAGCACCTACAAGAAGGAGTTTCTGGAGAAGGAAAAAACCGTAAGAGAAACACTCTTGCGGGATACCCCTGGATTGGATCATTCCAAAAAGTTTCTAAAAAACTTTGATACTGCAAGATCCAAAAGGTATTTGGATCTCAGCAAGAACAAGCTACACCTACTCACTGGATTTCTTACAGGACACTGTTGCCTCAAGAAGCATCTAATGAGATTAGGTCTAGCAGAGGATGGCGAGTGCAGATTCTGCGGGGAAGAGGAGGAAACTCCGGATCACCTGGTGACGGAATGCCTCGCCATTGCTAGCCAACGCAAACAGTGCCTTGGACTAGCAACCTGCAGTAGTGAGGAAGTATCCTCCTTGAAGCCAACCCAGATACTGGAGTTCATTAGAACTCTGGAACTGGAAGGCGAGTTGTAAACCGCGTATAGGCGAGTGCAACTCAGGTGGGGGGCACAATAGACCTTATGGTCGCAGTGCAATGTAACCCCCTCTTAAATCTAAATCTTCTGTAGTTTTTTGTAGTGACAATAGTTTTTTTTGTTAATTTTTTTCAACATTTTTAATTGTTTAAAAAATCTACGTAAAATAACTTTAATATTTTTTTTGTACCAGAAACTACAATTGACGTAGATTTTTGTAGTTAATATATTTGTTTGTAGTTTTTCAATATTTTTTACATTCAACACATTCACATTTTATTAACATCATTAACATCACAAGATTTGACTTAAATCAAATTTAACAAAATATTTTTATCAATAGACTTATAGCACTTCTTCAATAACTATTGTCATTTTCTCTTACATAAAATAATATATGTGCTCTTAGATTTCTTCGTAAGACTCTACAAACAATTGTTAACATATTCCGGAGTAAATATTTTTATATTTTCAAGGTTTTTTGAAAAACTACAAACAAATAAAATTCACTACAATCATCTACGTCGTTTGTAGTTTGTGGAAGCACAAAGAATTTTATTAAATTTATTTTACGTAAATTTTTTTAAGCGATTATTAATGTTGAAAAAATTTAACGAAAAAAACTATTATCACTACAAACAAGTCGAATTTAAAAAGGTAGATTGATAACTTTTGGCACCAACTTCACAAGTACCATCACCAATAGAAGTAATATTATTTTATACTTTTCAGTGCATCAACTAATAACGTCGGTCCAATTTTTTGTAAAAAAATATCCCCAAAAAACATTCTCAATGTAAGACTTTTGGAGGTGAGAGCTATATTCTGCAAAACTCGACAAAAAGTCTCAAATCTTTCGCATACGCTCAGTAAGAGCTCCACACCCATACAATTTTTTAGGTTTCTTTGTACACGAATTTTGCTTTAATGGTACATTTTCATCAAGTGATTCTATCGCTTCTCACCGCCCCCAAAATTCCGTCCATGACGTTGAAACATAAGTTGTTCATTTTTTTTTCAACTCATAATAAGTTTTATACATACTCCACGCCTTTCTAAGTCTCCTTAATACGATGTTAGCAATTATTTGCATTAGGTTTAAATATACAGCATGTTTCATAATATATGCGCAGGGCTTGAGGATGTGATAGCTCGTCCAAAAAAATGAAAAAAAAATAATCACTTATCCTCTAGAATATCGTTGCGTGTTTTTCTCCCCATTTCCTACGCCAATGGAAAATTTACAGTTTTGAGATGACCATTTGAACCGCCAATGTTTTCTACAAAAAAAAAACCTATTGTTCCTGAGCTCTGAATTCGACCGTTTTCGTGAAAAATCAATTTTATAATTAGAGGTCACGACCAAAAGTACCTTTTTGGTGTAGAAAACATTGGCGGTTCAAATGGGCATCTCAAAACCGTACTTTTTCCATTAGCGTAGAAATTGTGGAGAAAAACACCCACTACTCCTTCAAAATCTTCACTATTTATGACAAAAATGTTGTTCTGACTCAAAACTTATACGATGAACGGTTCAGGATATAGTCACAAAAAACGTTTTTTTTTTAATTTCAACGCCCTGTAGGTATCTCGAAAATGACGCATTTTAAACTGTAAGTTAATATAAATTTTTTCATATTTTTGGACGAACTATCACATCCTCAAGTCCTGTGAATATATTTGAAACACCCTGTATATTAAGAAATAGATCGTATTGCACTTTTGTATTTTTGATGTGTGTAAAAATATTGTAGATCACTAACAAAGTTGATTTTTTCTCCCAATAGAACTCTTTAGAACTTGACCATATAGTTAAATATACACATGAAGTTCGTAAAAACGAATATAAGTTCAAATGCCATATTAATTCTGTTTTATTTCATCTTCTTTTCCTAGACGGAATATAGTGCATTCATTTCAAGTATGTATTTTTATTTTTATTTTATCATTTAAAGTGAGCAGGTGACTGGAAATGCTAGTCCATATTTAGTGAAACAATGGGTTATGAATATAATACGTCAAGTTGTAGTTTCATGGAAGGAATTTTGGGTGCGGTGAGAAGCGATAGAATCACTTGATGAAAATGTACCCTTAAAGCAAAATTCGTATACAAAGAAACATAAAAAGTTGTATGGGTGTGGAGCTCTTACTGAGCGTATGCGAAAGATTTGAGATTTTTTTGTCGAGTTTTGCAGAATATAGCTCTCTCCTCCAAAAGTCTAACATTGGGAATGTTTTTTGGGGATTATATAATATTATAATTTATAAGCCACCGCGTACGATCGCTCTGCCATCTCTTAGTAGATAGATGTACTAAATGTAATATATATATATACGTCTCTGTTCTCTGCTACTGCTACCTCTATCTGGTTGTTGCCATTTAGTTGGAGTATACGTTTGACAAATATTATTAATGCGTTAAAAATGTACCACTTTCGAATAAGAGCGAAGTAGTTTGCATGATTTTTAAATAATAAATGATTTTACAATTATGATCATAATTAATTTGTTAGTTTCACTTAGGTATTTATCCGATATCTATATTACTTAGGTATTTCAAAACAGGTAAAATTTTAGCACCGGCAACACCGTAGAGTCTTGAAAATAATAAATTGTGAAATCTGTCTATTTGGATTTACATATATTGATATTATAATTATTACAGCCTTTTACGAGTTGAAAACATTTTCAAATGATTACTTATCATTGTAGGATTGTATTACATACATCAATACATCGTTCATTTCAAGCCATATTTTTAAATTAATCGGGAAAAACCATTACGTGACCTTGAAAATCCAACATTTTTCTGTAAATAATGCTTCTGTAGGCAGAAGTGAGAGATACCGCTCTCACCTCTGCAAACTATAGTTTGCATTGATTTATTTCACCCTTTGGAGTGTAACATTAGTCACGAAAATCGTTGAACGTTCACTAATACCAATGAAGATAGTACTTATCCTATTACCCACATATATTCCTTGCTTTTAGTTGTTATTATTGATATCTCAGAACATCGCTGCGGAAATACACTTGAATACCTTAGTTGTTACCTTTTTAACATCGATTTTACTCGAAAACCGTAACTCTAAGAGAAAAATGTTCATTATAAATGTTGCTACAAATAATTATGTCCTTCATGTACTGCCCACAGCTTTTCAATTTTCGGCAGCAATCGCCCTCCACATTGCACATTTGAGAATTTAACATGCGTCTATCTCGAAAACCGTAACTCTTTTGAAAAAAATGTTTAATTTAAACGTTTGCGGATATTGTCCTATCTTTAATTATACCACCTCAGATTTTCAATTTTCGAGAAAATTTGCCCCTCCACCCCCTTCGGGGGCGGTTTTCGGAGGGAAGGAGATGTCGGATTCCCGTTCTTATGAATATGGAACCATTTCTCAAGGCTCCTCTTTCAAATGAATCAAAAATCATCAAAATCGGACTACGATTACTATATGAAAGGGGCGCACAAACCAAAAAAAAGCACACAGTCGAATTGTATACCTCCTCCGTTTGGGGTTCGTCGGTCAGAAATAGTTTTTATTAGGTATTTAAGATTTGAACCGTAACGATGAATACAACTGCTATCTTCCCTTTCCTTGATTTGAACTATACTTATGTATATCTGTTTGCCAGCAACAGCAATTCCTTAACAAATTAATGTTTATCTACCACAATACAAAATTATTAATCGTGTAAAGTGTAAACAAAGATTCGGTGTTCCATGACCGTGCGTAATTCCAGTGAGGTCCGACATTGTCGTTTCATGTTGGAGAAATAATTTGATCTTGCTTGAATGAGATAATATAATTAATCATTATTGGATATAAGTACGAATGCGAAATTTCAAGTCTCTGAACCGTATGGGGCCTGAGAAATCGCTGCCGAGTCCATCTATAGAAATAAGTGGAAGTAATAAAAACTACAAACGATTGTTAACACATCACCGAAAAAATTCCATAAATACATAAAAAATGTAGGAGTAAATAGTTTTTTTTGTTTTTCAAGGTTTTTTGAAAAACTACAAGCAAACAAATTCCCCTACAAACATCTACGTCGTTTGTAGTTTACGAGTATAATTCTTAATTAATTTTATTTTCAAGTCGGGTTCTAAGCTCACGGAGTTTGGAAATACGCACAAGTATTTTAGATTTTACCTTTTTCCACCGCAGTAAATCGAAAACCGTAACCCTAAGGAAAAAAATGTTCAGTATAAATGTTGTTACAAATAATCTGGTCTCTCATATTTCCAATTTTCGAAATAAATTGCCCCCTCCACATGGCGAAAATACACATATTTAAGATTTTAACATCGTTGTGAGTGGAAGACCGTAACTCTTTTGAAAAAAATTCCATTTTAAACGTTCCCTGATATTGCCGACTCAGATTTTCGATTTCTGAGACGAATTGCCCCCTTCAAGTGTTGTTTTTTGAAGGGTACGAGATTGCGGATTTGAGTTTCTATATAATAATAATAAAATCAGAATATGTTTACTATATACAAAGCGCGCACGAACCAAAAAGAAAAAATATACATATATGTGCAGACAGTCGAATTGTATACCTCCTCCGTTTGGTTTGTCGATGAAAAAATGGATCAACTTTATTTGTTGGTGCCAAAAGTTCTCAGTCTAACTGCAACTGCACAACTTCAAAAGTAACAGCACCAATAGAATTAATATTTTGTCTTTTTCAGTGCACCAACTAATAAAGTCGGTCCAATTTTTTGTAAGAAATATTTATTTCAATCCTAAATGATTAAAAATGCGAGAATAATTTTAATTTCATTACCTTTTGCGTTTTTCAAGCTTTTTTACTTGTTGACATCCCTCAGGCCAATTATATGCAACGTTTTCCTTATTCAGATTTGTTTCAGCTACCTCAGTTTCATTTTCTCTTTTCTCTTTTTGTGCTGCCACTGGTATTCTGCTCCATCGAAGAATCTTTCAATGTGGTATTTGCAGCAGAACAGCTCGTTTCAACAATAGTTTGATTGTGTCCAGCAACCGAAGTTTTTTGCAATTTGTCTTCGTTTGAAGATTCGTGGGAACCAGTTTCTGTTATCAGATATATAAAGTTATGGCCGATGTTTCTCTAACTGTTTTTTTTATTTGAAGAATCATTTGTTGAATCGAAGAATAATTTTTATTAGTTGAAACTTTCTTCAGGCTTTCGGTAATGTTTATTTCCTTCTACAGGGCGAAAGACTTCATTTCAATATAAAGATTATAAGAAATTATTTGGAGTTGTTAATATCATTTTGCAACTTTAGGTTTGATCCAAATGAAGGAAATAAATATTCCAGATCTCCTAATGTCTGAATAATTTTAAACTTTATATCTTTATTATTTATTTTTTTTCAGATATATCTCTTAACATTTCCACAATATCACTGAGACTTCTCCTCTTTGTTTTAGACGATTTTCTTAAAACTGTAAAATATATTTTTTTGTATACATATTTTCTATGGTTATTCGAATACTTATATCAAAATTAATACTTTGGCGTGATTTATAAATTTACCTTTCAAAAAATCTGGCAAAAAGAACAGGCTACTTGATGTTCCTGTAACATTTGGCTTTACTAAAGATTTATCCATTGTAGTATTCGCCATAGATGTACTGGAAGCGTCTGAATCCATTGATTCGTCAAGTTCTAGAAAAAAAGCAAAAGTATTCGTACCCCAAGCAACAAAACAGAAACATCATTTCAATAAGTATAATTATTATATTTCTTACCAAACAAAGATTCGATTTCCCCATTTAAAAATTGTTCTTTTTTTGTAATTTCATCTTGACGTGATAAATGTTCAATTTCATATTCATCTCCTTCAACGCTGGCGCTTAGTAGTAAAGAAGATTTGTCAACTTTAGCTATCGCAGGAACAAAGCTAGAATTCACTGATTCACATTCAGCAGGCTAAGTTTCCTCAGTTGTCTTTGAAGTTACGATATTGATATGTGGTTGTTCATCTGTTCTGTTAAGGTTTTTATTGGATCCAGTTCCCAATTCTCCGTTTTCGTCAGACACATTTTTATCTATTGATGAAATATCTTTATTGGACAAAGAACTGTATTTTTTAGCAACTGTAGATTGTTTGTTTCTCTTTAGTTTTGTTTTGGAACTGGCACTAAGTGTTTTTGGAGATTTCTTTTTTGCAGAGTTTGCGACCTTTTGGCTCTGGTCAAATGGCTGTTGTAAAGAGCTACTTCCGTCATTCTCAACTAGTGACGATTGTTTTTTCTTATTATCCTTTTGTAAGGCACTGCTGTTTAGCTTTCTCGAAAATGTTTCCTCTATAATTTTCACGACTAGTGAAGATTCTTTGTCTTTGGCATTTTCTGGTTCATTTTCTTTGTTAAGTATATCAAGTGTTCTAGTCGCATTGGCAAGCTTAGACGTAGAGTTTTTCAATGTACTATCTAAATCGATATTGGTTAGCTTTATTATTAATTCTCGTTTTTCAATTTTTTTGGAAGAGGAATCTAAAGACAAATATACAAGTTTAGATAGATGCCTAGATAAGATAGAAAATAATACACTGTCCATCAGATACTGCATGCCGTGACCCGATAATTTTTTATCTATCTAATGAGTGCTTTTATCGAGGCTTTTATCTTTCAATTAATCCATAGTGGAATAAATGATGACCTCATTATTTCTAGGAGAGCTGCAGTATATTAATTCTCATGTCTATGGGTCGATACAAAGCAGATTGAAACTAAATAAATTATAATATGTATAGAATATTTGATTTCGCTTCAAATTCCGAATAGAGAAATCGTATACGAATCGACGGCGACATAATAAGTTCACAAATCAAATTATAAAGGGTAATTTTGAAATAGTATCTGGTGAATATGAGCTAAGTTTCTTGCTAGCTATCAGATATGCCGATAAATTGCACCGCTAACCCGCTAACTAGCATGTGTCCACTGCGGACACAGCAAATGCTTCTAACAATGCCAATGTAACTTAGGGCAATATCAATAGCAACAATTTAGGTAATAGTCTAGTTTAGGGGCTTTTGCTATAAAAGCCCTAAAAAATCAAATGTTAGTAAAAATACATATATGGTAACATAACTTTTAATAAAATTGAGGCGGAAGACGCTATTTTTAATGATTTATTACAAAAAATAGCAAAATATGGTGGTTTTGGTACTTACGACTTTTAGCAGAAATTTTCGATTTGGAATTTTCTTTTCAATCCCAAATAGTATGTAACCATCCTTGTATTCTATTTAATACTAAAATTGTTTAAAATAAGCAAAAATATGCGTGAAAATATAAAATATAAGTTCACAAAAAAGTGAAGTAAAACGAATTGACGGTTGTCTTATGTAGTACATCCTGAACTACCAAGTTCTATTAATATCAATGTTGCCAACTCTGTCAGTATAACTTTTGTACTATGAAATACTCTGTCAGTATAACTTTTGTACTATGAAATACTCTGTCAGTATAACTTTTATACTATGAAATTATTTTATAAATATGTATTCTATGATTTGAATTTCATTTCCAATAATACTTGCTTTAGAAAAGTTAACGACAATAACAACAGAATTTAGTATATTATACGAATTTGTCTTGTATAGTTTAACGTTTTCTAAAATGACAAGTACTGAGCTCTTCTTTCTTTCTCAATATCTTGTCGTAAAGCAATCAATGAATTCATATTTTCAAAAGCCTGAAGACAAAACTCGTCACCTTCAGCATCAAAAGTTGTCATGATATGTATCGTATTTTTGCTCTAAAGCAAGTATTTATGAAAAATTCATTTTTAGTAAATTTTAAACATAGAACTAAACCTTCAGACATTTAAAATCTTACTACTTAGTTTATGCTTTCGTTATCGAATATTTTTAAAGATGTTCAATAGTTCAATATCATAAACATAGTTTTGGCAACGTTGGAATAGTCGTATATCAATGCTGTTAACGTCAAGTCGTGTCGTCAAACATACTACATAAATCAACCGTCAATCCTTTTTATGTGAACTTATATTTACTATTTTCACGCATATTTTTGCTTATTTTAAACAATTTTAGTATTAAATAGAATACAAGTATGGTTACATACTATTTGGGATTGAAAAGAAAATTCCAAATCGAAAATTTCTGCTAAAAGTCGTAAGTACCAAAACCACCATATTTTGCTATTTTTTGTAATAAATCATTAAAAATAGCGTCTTCCGCCTCAATTTTATTAAAAGTTATGTTACCATATATGTATTTTTACTAACATTTGATTTTTTAGGGTTTTTATAGCAAAAGCCCCTAAACTAGACTATTACCACAATTTATTTACCTGCATCAAAAAAATCATTCTGACTGTCATTTTCACAAATTGGCGGCATGTTCCAGATTGAACTCTTATTTCCACTTCTAAGTTGTCGATTGGACGTCGGAGTGCTGGCTTTTAAATGAGAATGTCTTAATTCATCTTTTAAGAAGAATCGACAACCGCCGTTTCTATGAAAGAAAAAAGGGTTAGAATAAACTACAACGTAAAATAAACATAATTTCTTAACATTACATATTAAATGAACTATATTAGACTAGACTCACATAAATTAAACTGGTATCACTCATGTTTTCGTAACTGTTGAGAAAATTTGAATAAAGAAAATATAAACAACTTGTTGATTATCCTCTTGCATTCAATATCAGAGAACACTGAACACTAACTACTAACACTACCTCCAGCCTCCAATTCAATATTCAATTGAGGTAGTGTTCTCTGATTCAAGATTTAAGTGCATTCCATGTCAGTAATGTCAATTCAAATTTAATAACCTTAGCATGATCTAGCATCTAGCCCGCTGCAGACGGAGTATGTTTTGCTGCATGATTGCTTGCTTGTTTTGCTACATGGTCCGATAAATGTTGCCGCGCATGGTGTGTTGATGGCTCCCTTGCTTGTGTTGGCTTCACACGATGCAGGCCATCATGTATGTTAATTGACAGTAAAGAGAAATATGACTGTGGCAAATGATACAAAATAATGAACATTCTAATCAAGCTCTATTTCTAATCATTCTTACAACGGGGAAAATGCCCCATCAATCAAAAATAACATGTTATCATGTGCAAAATAACTTTTGACTACGACTCGACTGGTTCCGACTGCTCCGACAAGGCACGATGCGTGGCAACAGTCACCGAAAATAGCACCGGTTCTATCATCAAATCAGGTACGATTACAAGCAACCAACCGTGCACGTGATGTTATTTTCTTACACGGAAGCATGCACAGCACCATGCCCAGCTCCCGTCAAGGAAACATGCAGCAAAACATACTCCGTCTGCAGCGGCCTTAAGAAGCTATATAGACAGGAGACTCAACTGTCTATCAAAACAATGTGACGTGCTGACACCGCAAACGACAGTAGGGTCGTGACTTAAAATCGGGTCTGCGCACTACGTTAGTGCGCACGAGTTATCTGCTACTGATATATTTTTAAATTCAAAATCATGCCAACTCAAATCTTATTGTTTAACGTTTCCGTGTTTGAAGGTTTTCAATTCTATATTATGGATCACAACAATGTTCTTGCAATTCGGAGATATATAACAGTGGAACCTTATTCAAATTCCCCAAAATCGTGAGTAAACTAATGGCGTTTTGTTTGAAAAAATCTTGATTATATTAGTATTTTAGTTAATCAAAGCAGATCTTACCTCTATAACAATTCTCGTCATTTGCGTTATGCTATTCAAACGATTTTCACATATACGAGAAGGTCATTTGCAATCTGTTCATATTCCGCATACTCGTCTCTCCACCACATTTTAGGTCGCTCCAAAGACAAAAAAAGTCGCCCACTTTTTAATGATACTTTTGAATGTTTTCTGGAGCCCGTTTTATTTTGCAATTCTAATTAAAGTTCAGCGCGCCTTGTTTCATGTACACTCACGCGTCAAGTTTCAAATAAAGCATGCTTTACAAGCAATCATCAATAGACAATGAGGAATGTAATTTTCTAAAAGTTTCTGTTGATTTAGACGCATTCCAAAATCTCAGTTCTCTAATCTTATTTGAATTTTACTATTTTACTTCACAGAGAAAGGAGATAGATATTATAGATAATATATATATATATACTATAATTATATTGAATTCTGTATAGAGCTTCAAAATATCGTATTACGTCACTTACAACTGCGACTGTGTAGCCAAACAATTTGCGACTATCGCTATATGACAGATTCAGATGACCCTAACCTAACTTTTTGTAATCTGTGCAGATTTGGGATTTATTCTTCTACTTGTGGTATTTATAATATGTGTTTATCTTCGTTTGATGGAGCGTTTCCAATAATTCCCTATTGACTTGAAATGAAAATTAATAAACCATATATTCTTCACATCATCTGCGCTATTTTACGTCCCATGTTATGCTCTCAAAAGTCAATATGGAGACTTTTGAGAGCATAGCATAGGACGTCAAATAGCGCAGATGCAGTGATGACTAGGATAAACTAATAGACCACTTGCGTTAATGATTTCAATTCTCCGCATGCGCGACACATCGGTCATAGGATACCTCTATTCATAGTTGTCATAGTACATAAGGAAATTCTTAGAAACGGTCACAAACAGCCTTTATCATGGAATTATTGGGCACAGGCATAGGACGTTCTGTTCGAAAGAGCAACATTTCAAAGGAAAGTGACGGTTGTAAACTTCCCGCCGCGCATGCGAAGAACAATTTTAACTTAATGCAATTGTTCTATTTCCACACCACGAGAACCATCAACCCAACTCGCTACCGCAAATATTTAAACAGGTCGTAAGTCTTGACTATCAAAGAATGATAATTTACAGCAAAATTTCATATCATATGTTTGGGGGTATCTATTGAAAAAATGTGAAAAGTTCCATACATGCAAAATATGCTTTGAATATTTAGAGCTATCAAGAATAGACCTATTGCATTAAGCGAACATTGTTCTCCGCATGTGTAGCGGGAAGTATCAACGGCCGCTTTCATTTATATTACTTTTGAACTCTCTTTCCCAGTCTAAGGTACTATGCCAGTGTCCACATAATTAATGGCTGTCTGTGAGCGTTTCTATCAATTTATTTTTGTTCTATGTTATGTACTAGAGAACACTTCTTCTAAATAAGCTTAAAAGAGATGTTCTATGGCCGATAATCAGTCCATACGGAGAATAGACCAATTGCATCAATGAATTCAATTCTCCGCATGCGCGAATTATCGGCCATAGAATACCTCTTTCAAGCCTATTTAGAAGTAATGTTCTCTGGTGAAAGATCATAAATGTCATAGAACATAAAGAAATTGATGGAAACGCTCACAGACAGCCATTAGCATGGAATTATTTGGGCACAGGCATAGTATATTCTGTTCAAAAGAGCAACATTTCAAATAAAAGTGGCCGTTGAAACTTCCTGCTGCGCATGCGGAGAACAATGTTCGCTTAATGCAATCGGTCTATTGAATTCATTAAAATTGGTTTATTGGACGATTCGTCTTCTTACACATTTTCCAGAGCTTACGAAAATAAATCTATTCTAATGATTCTTTTGTCAATTTTATTTCAAATATTGAAGTAAGTTTTCGAAAAAATTTTGGGAAGCTTATTTTGCTTCCTAAAATACGTGAGAATTACTTTAATTTATGTGAAAAAATTAAATAAAAATAAAATAATAATTTGCCAAGATAAAAATTCAGAAGTGTAAAGATCGTTGTTTTTATTTTTCACATTTCGATTTCTACCTATAATAGTACCCTCATAAATATGATAAGATTATTAATTATTTTTAACGAAGTATTCACTATTTATTAGTTAATTTTAATACGGACCTGCTTCTTTACATGCTGTTAACCCAAAATGGATTCGCTGACGTCAGATTTTTGAAACATGCATGTTAGATCAAAAGCGCCGACACGGAGATGAGGAGCTGGTTATTTCGTGAGCTGTGCGGAGACCATGATATAAATAGATTGTATCTGGACCAGGAAAACCAAGAAGACTGTATACAAGGAGATGCAACGGATATTTTGTTTTATTTATTTATTTTATTTCTCTCAATATTGCTAATATACATAAATTGCTCACTAAATGCTCATTCTGAAACTGAAATTGCTCAAGCTGGAAAGTTAATAATTAATAAGATATTCTCAAATTAAATTTTTGTTTGTAATTTCACGAACATGTCGCTTAATAATTAGTATTTTAGGGATTGTGTTGCTTCAAAAAATTGCTCAATCAGAATATATGAAAAGTTCTATGTTTTTCGATTATTAATTGAATAAAATTAATGATTAATAGTCTGGTGGTAGTTGGAGGTAGTGTTCTCTGGTTGGTAGTCTATATCTTCCATGCTTTAGTGCCAGTGTAGCTTGTAAATGTCAACTTTGCTTCTTCATGACACACGGCAAGAAGACTGGAAACAAGGAGATTAAACTAGCCCTAAAATCGGGTAAAATTTCATATGCATATCTTTTGTAAATGCGTTTTTTTTCACCATGCCGTGCGCAACAAGTGGCTCTCGCAAAAAAACAGCAGATCATGATCACGAGAATAAGAGAACATATATTTGAGGTAATAGAGCTTTTCTACCGACGTCACAAATATGGCCGACAACAGCTGTTCTGGAGGCTGGAGGTCAACAAAGCCACTTTGCCATAAGACACCATTGTAAGTTTTGTTAATTTTCACGAAAATTTTGAAGATTTTACTGCTATATATTCACAACAAAACCATAAAATTATTAATTCAAGTAATCCTGAAGGTAAGCATTTAAAATTTGAGTAGAAATAATTAAGATTAAGTATGTTATTTCAGGAAATATAATTTGATATATTTTTATTTTGAAAGACCTCTACAGACATAATCATTTAAAATGGCAATATGAATTCTATTTATAATAAAAAACAGATTATTTTTTGTTTTATTGATAAAATACAACAAAAGTATATATAGTAAGATGAGAATGCTTCCAAAAATGTTTCTATTTCAGGTGTAAATAGATATTTTGAAGGACTGGATTTTGAAGACCAAAGAAGATATCTTCAGAAAATAGAATTGATTGGAAATGTTGATTCTTATATATTAAA
This sequence comes from Crioceris asparagi, assembly GCA_958507055.1. Taxonomy (NCBI): domain Eukaryota; kingdom Metazoa; phylum Arthropoda; class Insecta; order Coleoptera; family Chrysomelidae; genus Crioceris; species Crioceris asparagi. The sequence goes on along the minus strand of CAUEHI010000250.1, from coordinate 527,708 downwards.
GAATACAGACTTCTATGCAACAACGAACATGATGCCAATCGATTATGAACATATGAACATTATAATATGTTAATGAATTAGTGGATATTTTCGAGCAGCAATTTTTCTCACAAATCGACAGCCACCAGATTTCTTTCTTTTCCCGATGAAAATGGAGGTACTAAATTACCATTACATAGCATGTTGAAAAGCTAATTAAGTTTTAAAGCTAACTACCCCATCAGCAATTGATTATATACAAATAAAATTATCTTGTTTCGATTAATTCTTATATATTTTGTATTGTATTGTATTTTGTAAAAATAAATATAATATAAATGGAATCTTAGAACTATGTTCCTTCTTTTTAAAACCCTAATGTACCTCTCTCTCGCTACTTTAGGGGTTGTTTTTAATTTGGATCGGGTGAAAACACGTATGTACTGTTGGGACGTAATCCGGGATCTCCTTGTTTTAAAAATTTGCTGGCTTTTCTTGAGATATATTTGATGAGAACAAATTACACGTCTATTTATATAAGTAGTTGTAATAACTAACTATATTTATATAAATTGATTGAAATACATAAAACACATTATGTATGTAATAAAAAAATGCATTCATTAGAAAATTAATAAGATAAATTTACCTGAAATAAAATGGTCACTACAAATTCCTTGCCATTTGATTTTGTTTTCTGTTAAATCGTCTCTATGTAAGGCCTGGATCCAGGCTTGCCGACAAGCTGCACGTTCAATTAATCTACCTCTAGTGCCTTTTTTCCGATTGTAATATAAATACATTTCTATCATCGGTTGCGTTTATTGTTGTTTGCACAGCCCACAAACTTCACAAAAATGTGGCAATTGAACATAAAAATGTTATTTAAGGGATTAAAACTTCGGTGAGCACCTACTTTTCAAATAATTAATTACAAACTCGAGTTTTCTCAAACATATAATCACTCTAAAGCAATTCTATTAGTGTTACAACACCTTATTATTAACCTGAGTGTTTTGAAACTGTATAAAAACAACTAAAATAAAGTAAAAAAGTACAATCTTGAAATTCAAACTTGAGATTTGTTGCCCTCCAGAACAGCTGATTTTGACAGTAGTCCATATGGCGCTGACGTCAGGTGGAAAAGCCTTATAGACCAATAAGGCTTTTCCACGTGAAGTCAGCAATATTTGAACTACTGACAAAATCAGCTGTTCTGGAGGGCAACAAATCGCAAAACTAAATTCTAAAATCGTACTTTTTACTTTATTTTAGTTTTAGTAAACGCAAACGATGTTAAGAAATTATTTCTATTACCATCGGAAAAATACACTAGAGGTAGATTAATTCAAGAAGGTGCAGCTCGTCGGCAATCTTGGATTTACATAGAGCTGAAAGTAAAATCAAATGGCTAAGAATTTGTAGTGACCATTTTATTTCAGGTAAATTTGTCTTAATATGCATTTTTTCATTGCATATATAATGTGTTTTATGTATTTCAATCAATTTAAATAAATATAGTTAGTTGTTACCATTACTTATATAAATAGGCATGTAACTTTTTTTTCAACAATATCTCAAGAAAAGCCAGAAAATTTTGAAAATAAGGATAGTCCGGATTACATCCCAACCGTACATATGGGTTTCACCGGATCCAAATTAAAGATAACCCCAAAAGTAGCGAGACAGAGGTATACTAGGGCAAAAGAAAGTGTAAAAAAAGAAGGAACATAAGATTCAATTTATATTATATTTATTTTTCATTATACACAAAATATATAAGAATTCCCTTTTTGTTTCCTAGCATTAATGCTCGGATTCATCGAAACCGAATGCAATTGTATTTTTATTTGTATATAATCAAGGTGGTGGGTTAGTTAGCTTTATTAGCTTTGCAATCTCCATATTTTCATTTGAAAATATAAGAAATCTGGTGGCAGTCGTATTTGTGAGGAAAATTGCTGATCGAACAAATTTTGCACTAAAGTTGCGTTAATATATTATTATAATATTCATATCTTCTTTTGTCTTCAAAATCAAGTCTTTCAAAGTATCTACTTCCATTAGACATCTGAAATAGAAACATTTTGTCAATAAAACAAAAAAATAATATGTTTTAATTATAAACAGAATTTATATTGCCATTTTAAATGATTATTCTGTCTTTAAAGGTCTTTCAAGATAAAAATGCAACCAAGTTTTGAAAATGCAACAAATTATAATTCGCAAAATATCATGCTTAATCTTAATTATTTCTACCCAAATTTTAAATGCTTACCTTCAGGATTACTTGAATTAACAATTTTAAGGTTTTGTTGTAAATATACAGCAGTAAAATCTTCAAAATTTTCTTGAAAACTAACAAAACTTACAATGGCGTTTTATGGCAAAGTGGCTTTGTTGACCTCCAGAACAGCTGTTTGCGGCCATATTTGTGACGTCGGTGGAAAAGCTCTATTGCATTAATGATTTCAATTCTCCGCATGCGCGACCCATTGGCCATAGGATACCTCTATTCAACTTTATGTAGAATCAATTTTCTTTGATACAAGCGCATAGATGTCATAGTACATACAGAAATTGATGGAAACGCTCACAGACAGCCGTAAGCATGGAATTATTTGGACACAGGCATAGTATATTCTGTTCAAAAGAGTAGCATTTCAAATGAAAGTGGTCGTTACAAACTTCCCGCCAAGCATGCGGAAAATAATTTTCGCTTAGTGCAATCGGTCTATTGTCAAGACGATCGTCGTACACGAGGCCACGCTATGATATGCAACTTCTGTAATCTTATGTGGCTACATAGAGAAGATTAGAGTAGGGAAAAGTCATGCGTACACGACAGGATATGCTGCTCTGTATATGTATGAATCCAATTTTTCGTCGGCCGCCATTAGTTTCGGGCTCACCTTGGTGTTGACAGCTTATTTTGATTTTAATTTTTAGGCTATTTTTGATTGAAAACGACGATTATTTTTATCTTAATGGTGAAATGCGAGGCACTTGAATACCAGAGTCGCTGTCGAAATTAAAATATGTTGTTACGTCCATTGGCGGCCATTGATTTAGTTCTCATTTGGCTTCACTTGTTCTCTGAATGTGATGTCTCCTTGGTAATTCCATATGCTCTAATTAGAGAAGCATAGGAATTTACTCGCCTTCTTACCAGTCTTCTTGACACACGGACATGGACATTAACCTAGCCAGAGAACACTACCCCCAAAACCTAACACGGACATAAATTGTTTGTGTCTGAAATATTCTTTATTATTGAGTTATTTACCTAAATAATAAAAATGTCTATGTCTATACAGCTACTATTTGACCTAAATACAACTAATATACATCAGCTTGAAAATAATAATAATAAAGCACATTTGCCAATCTGATCCAGTACTGGTTATCTCTGCTACTACCACCATTCAGATATACCATGATGACGTCATAGATTCACAACCGTATGGAGAAATTATTAATCATTAATTTTATTCAATTATCAATAGAAAAACATAGAACTATTCATATATTCTGATTGAGCAATTGATGAGCAATTTTTTGGCGCAATTCAATCCCGAAAATACTAATTATAAGCGACATGATTGTGAAATTACAAACACAAATTTAATTTGAGAATATCTTATTGATTATTAACTTTCCAGCTTGAGCAATTTCAGTTTCAGAATGAGCATTTAGTGAGCAATTTATGTACATTAATAATATCTAGAAAAACAAAATTTCCGCGCCAACTTCTTTCCGGTTCATCCAACTGAAGAGAATATCTCAGAAATGATAATGACAATCAGACGTATTCATAATCCAATCTAAGTTCGGTACTAGCTAGTACCAAAGAGTACACCAACCAACAAGAGGCGAAAGCTTTGTTGGTTCCTTTGATACATAGATAAGAGACGTTGCATGTTGGATACATACGATTTGAACGGAAATACGTTACAGGATTGAAACACAAACTACTTGATACATTGAGAGAAAAGTAACATGTAATAATTTAAATTCTCACAAAACCAAACTGCACTAAGAAAAATAACAGTGTTGATGAACATCCCCCGTTATGACTAAATAGTATTTGAGAGACTGAAAAACTGTCAAACTTTCACTATTTAATTGTATAAATGTAATTATTTGATGACAGGTTAATATTGATACAAAACCGTCACTCTCTTATACATAAGATTCACGTGATAAAATGTAATGTTGTTTGTTTGAAGACATTGTTGCGAATATGAGATTACTAGAGACACTTGAATTTGATTATATTCATAGCATAGATAATTTTATTATAGTATTCCTTACAATCTCTTAGAAAATAAAGAGCTTATTATTTTGGTGTGTATCTATTGCATATACACTATACACTATTTATTTCAACGATTTTAGCTCAGGTATTTCATGGCAGCATTTCTCATTCTCAGTAAATGCGAGTTATTAGGCGCAAAACGGCAATGCCGCGACACAAATATTGAGTATCTTCTATCTGATTCACAGTTAGCAGAGACTACCACGGTCCACTATAGTTAGAGATGGTAATATGAAGGGTATAGATCACAATCATACGGAAAGGTCTTGAAAAGAGCGTAAAAAACATATATATATATATATATATAATACTCCTAGATGGCCAGCATCTCATCTAATACATAAGTGGAAAGTGATGCCATTAAAAAGAGATAGAAATGGTTTATTTTGCTCCTGATGCGCGTGCGCGACCTCTGCTTCATATTAGGATATATCATATATATAAAGATGTATTATATATATATAGGATATATGGATATTCAAACATGCGCTGGCAAACCACATTACACCTATAGGTGTTATGTGTTGCAAACTATCCTTATTTATGTATAAATGTCACAAATGATAGCACGATACGAGATGCGCGAGAGGATGAGCAGAAACAACTGTGCGAGAGAGAAAAGATTTTCTGTACCGTATTAAAAGCTTCAAGACCTCTCTCTTCACTGGCCATATAAGAGTATTATATATATGGTTCGTTCGCATTCGTAGGGGGATGTTGCTTAAAACATAAAAATACCATAATATACTGTGATTTTTTTGATTTTTTTACTTCAAGCCAGTCAATTACTAATGAAACTAACTCGTAAGCCACAACTTCATAAAAATCCATTATTTTATAGCAGAATAAAATTAAAGTGTCAAATAGGAATAAGATAATGGATCACAAAAATGGCTTATAACTTATAATTTTGTATTGTATTTATAAAATATCTCAATATTTCTAAGCGGTTGCTGTGCAGTATGACAGAGAAAGATTGAGGTACGTGCAAAAGAGTCGGAAGTTAAGCCACACCCACCTCATCGACTCTAGAGAGCATATTTCCTAGCACAGTGGGATACACCATGGTACAATAAGACATGTACCATGCATTGGGTTATCGTATGTCATTTCAGTGTGTTGCGCAAAATCACGTAGCGCATCCTTTTGTAGTATGGGCGGAAGAAGCTTAAATACAACAATAAACACTCAGTGAACTACTGCGCAACATCCCAAATTGACAATTATCACGGGACGTTATTTCAGCCACTTCTGCTTATAGGATACAGGATACAGAGTTAGTCATCCTACCTTTATATATTCTTGGTTGGACTACTGTATAGTTCCTTATACTGTGCCCTTACGGGTACGTCGTATCTTGGAGGTAGTTTTTCTCTGGTCGTAGCCATGCCCGTTTCCACCAATTTTTCTGTAGGGAAAGAATAGGCAGGGCTTCCTTAATTTAGGAATCCCCTAAAATTGTATATTGCGCTACATCAATCTAAATTATGGGATACCTAGTTAGGTGGCGAAAAGAACCGACAACACCGCAGAAGTTTAGTGACTTTTTTGTTTTGAAGGGTCCGCGGCTGCGCATTAAAAGTGTGTTTCTGTTTCGTTTTCTCGTTTTCTCTAACCTGCAACATTTTGAAAAATGTAAATAATAAATAAGAAACTGATATTTTAGTAATCAATAGAATACAAGGATGGTTATATACTATTTGGGATTGAAAAGAAATTTCCAAATTGAAAATTTCTGTTAAAAGTCATAAGTACCAAAAACACCATTTTTTGCTTTTTTTAACAAATCATTAAAAATACTTCTTTACAAAAAACTGGACCGACGTTATTAGTTGGTGCACTGAAAATTACGAAATAATATTAATTCCATTGGTGCTGTTTCTTTTGAAGTTGTACAGTTGCTGTTAGATTGATATCTTTTGGCACCAACTTCACAAGTTAATATTATTTCGTAATTTTCAGTGCACCAACTAATAACGTCGGTCCAGTTTTTTGTAAAAAAGTATTTATTTCAGACTTTTGAGTGTAACATTGGTAACAAAAATCGTTGAACGTTGACCACTAATATCTTATTACCCACGTATATACTTTGCTTGTCCTTGTTATTATGTAGAGATCTCTGAACATCGCTGCAGAAATACGCTCAAATATTTTAGATTTAACCATTCTACCACCGCTTATCTCGAAAACCGTAACTCCAAGAAGAAAATGTTCTTTATAAATGTTGATACACATATTATTGTCTTTCATGTGGTATCAAAAAACTTTCAGTTTTCGAAAGAAATTGCCCCTTCCACATAACAAAAATATCCATATGGGAGATTTTAAAATGAATGTAGCTCGAAAACGGTAACTCTTTTGAAAAAATGTTCAATTTAAACGTATCCGGATATTGCCTTATCTCGAATTTTCGGTTTTCGAGAAAATTTGACCCCTTCACCCCCTTCGGGGCGGTTTTCAGTGGGAAGGAGATTTCGGTTTGAGTTTTTACGAAAATGGGACCAATTTCCAAGTTTCCTCTTTCAAATGAATCAAAAATCATCAAAATCGAAGAACGTTTACTATATATAACGCGCGAACCAACCAAAAAAACGCAGACAGTCCAATTGTATACCTCCTCCGTTCGGGGTTCGTCGGTCAAAAATAGCGTCTTCCGCCTCAATTTTAAAAAGTTATGTTACCATATATGTATTTTTACTAACATTTGATTTTTTAGGGCTTTTATAGCATAAGCCGCTAACTAGACTATTACCATATTATATTTCTTTCAGGTGAGTGAAGGATTGCTTGGATGGAGGTACTATGATAATGTCTACAAATAGCGACTTTTCGGCTGTAACTAAATTCGATAAACTATTGTCTGAAAAAGTATTTGAATTTTCCGTTGTCTATCATAATGCTTATGATCTTTATATTGTTTGTATTTACAGAACACCTGACGCTGACTTGCATATATTCAGTCAAAAATTACTGAGCTTGCTTGAATCCCTGCCTTTAAAAAGCAAGTTAATTTTATGTGGAGACCTTAATATTGACTTTTCCAATGTGTGTACTGCTCAAGAATCTCTTTAGTCCATTTTCGACTCCTTTGGCATAATCATGCATGTTGACTCACCAACCAGAATAACTAAAACTAGTTCTAGTACTATAGACTATGTCGTATCATCTTTCGATCCAAAATTCGTTGACTGTACTGTCCTTAATTCAGGTTTCTCGGATCATGAAGCAATACTAACAAAATTTTCGGCTAAATCTAAGTGTAAAAATGCTTCGCGCAAATTATGCCGTATTTTTTCTGATAAAAATTTTCGTAATTTCAAGCACCTATGTCTAACAACAGACTGGTTTGTCCTATCTGACGATGTCAATATCGAATTTCCGAGATTTATAAAAACTTTATCTAACTTGGCATTCAAATCCTTTCCTCTTAGGCCTCTAAAAATCAAACAACATAAACCCTGGTCTACTAAAGGCTTACGTACATCTGCAAAGAACATGCGCTCACTATACTACATACAAAAATCATCGGACAGCGTCTTCTACCATGATTACGTAAAACGTTACAGAAAAATCTATCATAAGACTATAAAAGCTGCCAAGGACATTTATTATAATAGGAGGCTGGCCAATTCCGGTAATGTTGCTAAAGAAATGTGGTCTATTGTGAATGACTTAAGAAATAAGACCTCACCATCTAACACAATCTCTATTTCACCCGAGAACCTAAATAATTACTTTTAGATGTATCAAAAAATTTAATGAACACCATAACTCCTTCCGATGATCCCCTCTCATTTCTCCCTAAGGCTAATATGAATTTACACTGTTTCTTCTTTACACCCGTAGTATTAGCAGAGCTTAACAGTACAATTAATGACATTAAAAACAAATCCTCATCTGGGGCTGATGGGCTTACTCTAAAAATGTGCTCGAACCTGCCGGAATGCACATTGACTCATTTTATTACTTTAATTAACAAATCATTCCAAAATGGAGTTTTTCCAAACTGTCTTAAGACGGCAATAATTGTTCCTCTGCATAAAGGAGGAGATAAAGATCAAGCTTCGAACTATCGCCCAATTGCACTCCTTCCCACATTATCAAAGATCATCGAAAGATTGGTTAAAAAAAAGGCTTCTATCTTTTCTCTAAATATAATATACTCTCTACCCATCAATTTGGATTTTTAAGTAACAAATGCACAAATGATGCCATGTTTTCCCTCTTTAATAATGTATACTCAAACCTGATCAACCATCACTCTATAGCAACAATTTTCTGTGTTTTCTCTAAGGCTTTTGATTGCGTAGATCATAATATATTAACTAATAAATTGGAGTACTACGGTTTCAGATGAGTGTCTCTCGAATGGTTTAAGTCGTATCTCAACAGCAGGAGTCAGATTGTGAGGGTTGATACGTCGATGTCTTCTTGCAAGCCAATTGAATATGGAGTGCCTCAAGGTTCAGTACTGGGCCCTATTTTGTTTCTGCATTTTATCAACGACATTGCTAGTCTGGACATTAGCGGTGAAATCTGCCTCTTTGCGGATGATACTAGTTTCACGTGGAGCAACCCGGATATTACGACACTTCATAGGACTGTATCTAGAGACTTAGTCACGATTAAATCTTGGAGCGATTCAAATCTCCTATGCCTCAATGTTTGTAAAACAAAAGTTTTATCATATAAAAGTACATTGCAATCTTTTGTACTTAATAACACCACTATTGAGACCGTTGAATCTGTGAAATTCTTGGGGCTTATTGTAGACAACCGCTTAAAATGGGACTCGCACATCGATGCTTTATCAAAAAGGTTAAGTTCTGCCTGCTTTGCGCTGAGATCAGTTTCCAAGGAGCTCAACTTGTCTACTTCTAGAACAGTCTATTATGCCATTTTTGAGTCGCATCTTCGATACGCCCTTCCATTCTGGGGTACGTGTTGTGCAACTCAATTTGAACGTATTTTTAAACTGCAGAAGCGAGCTGTTCGGTATTCACTGAGACTTAACAGTAGGACTCAATGCCAGGATTACTTTAAAAAATGTAAAATATTAACTCTCCCGTCCCTATTCATATTTGAATCTGTATCCTTAATCCGCAAGCACGTATCTTCTATTCCAGAGAGGCCATCTCACAACTATCCGCTGAGAAACACGGAGCATGATCTTTATCTGACAACCCCTCGCTCAGAGTTGGTTAAAAGCTCTATACTGTACAATGCCAAAAAAAATGCACAATCATATACCATTTGAAATCAAATCCATAAGATCTTTTCCTGAATTTCGAAAGGTTTTGAAATCATACTTACTGGAGAGAGCCTTTAATGCAGTAAGCGACTTTTTTGTTAAAAATTGTTAATACTTAATATTAAGCTTCTTACACCCACTGGGTTAGTGAATATTATTTGATGTTTGATATCCTAAGGGTCTTTTGTAATGTAAAATCATCTGTCACACGAAATTAAATCTATAACGGCTTATCCCAGATTTAATTAAATACCTACTACCTAGGATAATGCCTTTTATGCAGTTAACGACTTTTTTCACTAAGGCACGTTTCTGCTCAGCTCACGCACTGGTTTATTGTTTGTACAAAATTTGTTTTTGTTTTGTGATTTAGTTAGTGTTTACCTTCTGAATGAATTTACAGCTGTATATTAACTTATTTTCTAACCGAATATACAGCTGTAGGTTACATTCTGATACTTATTATTTTATATTTTTACATCTTTATATTTTTGTTTTATATTATATAAATTTATTTAATTTTAATTTAATTTTTAGTTTTGACTTTGTTTTGTTTTTGTATTGTTTGATTTTGATATTTTTATTTTGCTTTGTCTACAAAATTTATATTTTTTCGACAATAAAGCATTTCTCTTTCTCTGTCAGCTTCTGATTTAATCTATTTGTGTAAATCCAAGCATATTTGATTGAATTGGATATGTTAAATTCAATTGATTATATGTTGATCAAGTTTTAGGCCAGCAATAGAAGATATACCTATGAAAAGGAGGATTAACGAATAAGAATGTCATGTGAGTAAAGTACAGTTTTGATTTTATTATATTTATGAATGTTGCTAGCACGTTCTTAGCTCTGGTATTATTTACATTCTAAATTATCCTGTATTCAGTATTCATATTTTCCATTTAACTGATTCTTGTTTAATTTTAACTCATGATGTCTGATCTTGAAAAATGCATTTCGAGATACGCCTGCGTAAATTCATATTGAAGAAGATAATGTAATTTTTTTCTAGAGAGAAAGTAGAGTACGCAGATGATACTGAAGTCAACTATACCACTGCTAATGTAGCAGGGTATATATTAATGAAATTAAAGGTTTCCGATTGAGCTAATTGCCACAAAAATTTGTTATCAGATGAAATACTGGATCAGCATTTGTTTGTGACTACCTACCAGATTGAACTATGCCAGTGAAAAGTTAATTGATTTATATATTATATTGATTCATAGGCAAACACAGCAGCAATGAGACTGGTTCTGGCTTTTTTGTTCATGTCAAGAATTCTTTTGTGTTTATAGCACGCTGGAACTTCATTAAATGTGAATACAAAATTCTAAGAGAACAATACCGATTTATATAACAAGGAGGATGATACTCATAATGCTTGGTAACAATTTCTCAAGAACCTACTTCTTTATTATGTATTTAGTAATGGCCTACACTTGTCATCCATCTAGTCATTGAGGAGATTACATGATTGTTTACGAATATTGATTTCTTCTAGGGGTCTGAATTTCTCCACCTAAACAGTCACTTAGTAAGGGAATGGCGAATTATAACCTAATTTTTTTCAAGTTTGTGTATTTCTCTGTAGTCTCTATGTTATATTTATGCATTTTCATAGATAAGAGAATTTTAATTTTTGTACTCGTACCACAAATACCCGTACCCTTTTTTCTGTTAAAAAATGGAAATATTTGACGATAACTTTGAAATACATAACAAAGAAATTGCATAGAAATATGAGATGGTACATTGTAACCTGACTTTTTCACTATAAGTTAACTAGTCTTGTGAATTTTCTACTTCCCTGAATAAGGGAAGTGTTGTATTCAGGACCTCGAGATTTTTGCTGATATTTACGTTTTGGGGTTCCTAGAACATGAAAATCATGGTATTTCAAGTCCGTCGGTCTGTCTGTCTATAGTCTGTTGGCGGTGTAGCTCAATAACGGCTTGACCTAGGACAACGAATTTTGGTATGCATATTGAAGGACTACCGGCGACGCAATGTAAGGGTTTTCGTTAATCATATATACAGGGTGTCCTAAATATTAAGTGTCAATATAAGAACGGTAGAAGCGACGAGGTTGTTTCCATCTCGAAGCGGGGTGGTTTGTCGAGGGAAGTCATAGGTAAAGGTTTTTTCTTTTATTTTTCTGGTTGTTTGTTTGGTCAATATGGAAATATATGACAATGATTATGATGATATATTGGATTTGGTTCAGAATAGTTTTCCTAGGCGAATCTATGATAGAAACAATCAGTTTGACGATATGGATAATCTTTTTTCCGACTCTTCAGAATGTCAAAATGATCAGTTTTGCCATTACCATCACCATCACCATCACCATCACCATCACCATCACCATCACAATCACCATCACAATCACCATCACCATCACCATCACCATCACCATCACCATCACCATCACCATGACCATCACCATCACCATGACCATCACCATCACCACGACCATCAGCATCACCATCACCATCACCATCACCATCATCCTCACCATCACCATCTCCATCACCATAACCATCACCATCACCATCACCATCACCATCACCATCACCATCACCGTCACCATCACCATCACCATCACCATCACCATCACCATCACCATCACCATCACCATCACCATCACCAAGTTTATCACCATCAACTGCACTATCACCATTCCCTCCACCGTCCCCATCTTCATCACCATCACCATCACCAAGAAAATCAACATCAATATCAACATCAACATCAACACAAACATCAAAATCAACATCAACATAAACATCAACATCAACATCTACATCAACATCAATATCAACATCAACATCAACATCTACATCAACATCAACATCTACATCAACATCAATATCAACATCAACATCAACACAAACATCAAAATCAACATCAACATCAACAACAACAACAACATCAATGTTTTGGAGCATATAGAAGAGACCTGTAGTAGATTTCTTTTCTTTGTCACTAATGTTGATAATAGTATGTGAGGTATTATTTATGACTTGATTCAATACTTATAGGAACAATGTTATGTCACCTGCTAATCAACTATTACTATGTTTACGGTGCTTTGCCACAGGTGGGCATTTGAGTTCGTGTGTAGGCCATGAAATCTGCAAATAGTGCTTCACGTACTGTGAAGAAATGTCCGAAGCAATAGCTGATCAACAATTCATAATGCCAGATATTGTTGCTTGGATCAGGATAAGGTCCAGGCCACAGAATATTAATAAATAGTCCAAGCCCTCAACCTCTTTTATATAATTCTTTTTCATTCTGGTAGTCTTCTTTCTCAAATCTTCTCATTTTTTCATAGAATTTTCTAAGTGACTTCATTAGCCTGTAAATTTGGTGAGGCATTATTAAATTCTTGACAACATTTTTCCCATGTTTCTTTTAATGATATATAATATAAAGCTTATAGCTTCACTGTAAATCAGTTTCTTATTTATTATTTACATTTTTCTTCTTCTTCTTCTTTCCGTTAAAATGGCCCTTTCCTAACTGGAAGTTGGCCAGCTCATTCAGGGTGACAGTGGCTTGTCTGGCTCTAGACCATACCACTATCACCAATTACTTACAACGTATTTTCATAAAATTCTTTGCAATGCACGTGTCAAGAAATGCCCGGAATTATGCTCTGATCGGAATATAACCGTCACTGTCACGCCCTTGAGGTTATCCGCGAGGTGTTCCTCCTGTCTCCGCCATACCACGCTACCACGTGCTTTTAACCTAACAAAGACTTTTTAGGAATCGACTTCTTCTCTAAAGCAAACCCAGAACCACACTTGATTATCACGGCCACGACTTCCCTATCCACCTCGGGGGCCCAGCACTCGAGTCTTCTACGTACCACGTGTACTACCCGAACGAATTTTTTTTCAATTTCCTTTCAACCCGAAGTGAGCTCTGCCGAGGTTGAAGAGGAAGTTATATTTACATTTTTCAAAAATTGCAGGTTAGAGAAAACGAGAAAACGAAACCGAAACATCCTTTTAATGCGCAGCCGGACCCTTCAAAACAAAAAGTCACTAAACTTCTGCGGTGTTGTCGGTTCTTTTCTCCACCTAGCTAGAGATCACATAATTTTGACTGGTGGAAAGCATTACACAACATTAGGGGCCTCCTAAATTAAGGAAGTACTACCTATTCTTTCCCTATAGAAAAGTGGGTGGAAACTGGCATAACAACGACATTTGTTTTGTTCTATTATTTATTTATCTCCGTGATGTCGAAGGAAGTAGGTGTTCTCTGTGTCGAAGCGATCGAATGCTTGTTACCATTTAACGGCCGTGCAGCGTTGTAATTTTGTTAGTGTTAAGATGTGTGTTTTGCGGTATGTTTTCTCTGGATGTGTCTATTTCGATTCGATTTTTGTCCATTGGATGACAGGATAAGATGATCATGTTTAGCAAAGACAACAACAATGTGAGTCCGTTATTTTTTTGGCGTTTTTTGTTCATTTTATATACATCTTTTATCGTTCATTAAGGAACAATGATGCTTATTTCAATTAATTTAACGAAGTAAAATTCTCAGACAAATAACTTGTGCTTTTATTTTTATACATTGTTTCCCAACATCATTGGGTAATTATTGAAATTAAGTGTCATAATGATCCTGGTAGTTCTTTTAGTTTTGGCAGGATGGAATGCAAAGTTGTTGATATTAAATTGAATTTGTAAATGTGTAGATTTTGCACAAAATAAACAACTTTGCTTTTTACATCGTGTTTCTTTCTTGTTTGCTATTTTGCGTATCTATCTATCTAACTATATATCTTCTACCTATCTGCGAGTCTCGAAAATCAAGTTTTGTCGTGCTGTACAAGTACAACCATATGAAGGAATGTGGTCAAAAAGTACAGATTGATGTTCACCCGAAATAAATAAACAATTCTGAGCGTCTTGTTTTGAATGTAAATATTCCAATATTTGATATTATTTTATCTCCATAGATCCTACCTATACTTAGTTTAACAGCGAAGATTCGTAATGCAGTTTTCGTTTAAGATAATTAATTTTACAACTACTCGATCGAAAAATGCAAAATAATTATTTTTATTATTAATTTCATGTAGCAGCAGACAAATATTATTTATGTCCTTGAAGTCAGCACTACCATTAACCATTATCGAATTTTGATTCAGCGAGAAGTGGATTAATTGTCGCTTACTTATTTGTCATAAATATTTGCTATTAAAACTAAAAATTTCTCGCACTTTTTTTGGGTGGTGGTGATATTAATGTTAGCACTACCACCCCCTAAAAACATAGAATTTTGTCCGTTTACGACTGTATTAACTTATTTGTCGCAAATTAGCTATGACGTGAAAGAACTGAAAAAAATACTTTCGTTTTCTATCTCTTTATAACATGTGGTGTTTGTACTACCACTAACCCTAACCTAACTTAACCTAACTTCCTTTATCTAAGGTACTAACTAAGTTAGCACGTTAGCACTACTGCCGAGAACGGAAAGAAGTTGATGCGGATATTTTATTTTCTCAATATTACTAATATTCATAAATTGCTCACTAAATGCTCATTCTGAAACTGAAATTGCTCAAGCTGGAAAGTTTATAATTCAGGACCCGGACGCTGGATACTTCATATGCCCTTGTATTGCTCCACTTCTCCTTCAGTCCTCCTCCGCTGCTCCTCAATTAGACAAATAAATAAAAATAAAATATTTAACATCTGCACCGTATATTACAAGTAAACTGAAATAATTATTATAAGCAAACTTCAGCCATACTCACATTTATGCACTCATTATGCTCTCTACACCACCAGGACTCGGACGCTGGATACTTCATCTGCCCTTGCATTGCTCCATTTCTCCTTCAGCCTTCTTCTGTTGCCCCTCAATTAGACATGTAAATAAAAAAACAAATTTTAAACATCTGCACCGTATATTACAATTAATCTGAAATAATTGCAAGCAAAATTGAGCAATACTCACATTTATGCACTCATTATACTCTCTCTATACCACCAGGACTCGGAAACTGGATTCTTCAAATGCCTTTGAGGTGTTTTACTTTTGCCACAGCCTTCTTCTTCCGTTGTTCATCTGCAAACATTCGATTTTGCCCTGTGCATCACCATTTCATTTCATAAAAAATACATCATTACAAATCTAGGCTGATATGAGAGAAGCATGCTCGGTAAAGAGTTCACAAGACAAACAATCTATTAAGTATTCTCTGATCTCTTTGTATAATGAGCTAGACGACAATCTTAAGTAGCAATACATTATCAACTATCAATCATGCCTTACAGCATGTATTTAGTGGCATTTTCTTGCCACTGAGCCATACCAACCCTGAAATAAATGAGATACGATTGATAAGAATAAGATTCTAAAATAGTAATAGAGAATAAACATTCACATTCAACAACTTTTCTATATTTTTAGCTTCACCGGAGTACTAGTTGGTTCTTTCACCTACAACATGGTACGCTAATTTACTTGTTAGAAGTAGATTAACAGTTATTTCCTACATGTTATTTGCGATCTCTTTTGTTTACTCTGATCTCTATATAATGAGCTTGTCGGAAAGCTTAAGCAACAATACGTTCGAAAATGTCAATCAAAAAGCTATTAATGATACACATACCTTTGTTAAATATTCCAGTTTTAAGATGAACCTGCTTGAAAACTTTGTATATATAAATTGCGTTGCTCTCCATTTTCTTTCGTATTTTCATGATGCCATACCTAATTACAAATGTTCTTCTGGGTTTAACCAGCTTTCTCGGCAGCCTTACAGCATGTCTTCAGTGGCATTTTCTTGCCACTGAGCCTTACGAACACTGAAATAAATGAGATACGAATGATAAGAATAAGATACTAAAATAGTAATAGAGAATAAAATTCACATTCAACAACAGAGAATTGCAGAGAAAACGTGCATATTCTCTCATTTCTCAGATACGTTCCTTCAAAACATCCAAAAGCTACAAAACCAGAGAAAACATACCACAATTACAAATACAAACAACGCTTCAGAAAAATTAGGTTAGAGTTAATAGACAGATAACATATGTATAACAGAACTTTTACATATTTAAATGTTACCGCCATTAATTGTCGGAAGCGATACTAGCGATCAATCGGTACACTTTGGCAACTTACGGTCAAAATTTTCCCATAAGAGTTGCCACGGGCTGACCTGATCTGCCAACGACTGTTCTCTATTTACCAGAATTAATGTTTGAATACTTACGAGAAATGTTCTGTCATAAAAGTGTTAGTTAATGGCAATAAATCTTTGAAATCATGTTCCTCTGCCAATGCTGAGCTGCTTAAGAAATTTTCAATATTCAAGTGAGTCTAAAAAAATAATGAAATAATCTTAAAGTGAAGTAAAATTCGACCATATTTTAAGCTATTTACCTGCAGAAAGGGTATGCAAGCATTGACGACACCTGTGACAGCCAATTTATGGGCTGACCGCATTAAACGTGCCACATTGTCTTCAGTTATGAAGATCTTGCCAGTATAGATGTATTGAATAATTTGGGGTAATGCATACCGTTGAATACCTTCCAGAACAATGCGATCCTGCGATTTTCCAAGCATGCTGGAGAACAAAGTGTAAAAGAACATAGAAGATGCTGCCAAAATTACTTTGTGTGCCCGAACCTCTTCGGTGTGATCTGTTACCAACGTTACATCACACAACAGCTCTTGTCTGAAATATCGTTGCAATAATTTTGAAATTTATATGTTTTTTCAAATAATAAATATTTAAAAAAAAAATGGACCGATGTTATTAGTTGATGCACTGAAAATTATATAAAATATAAATAATATTAATTCTATTGGTGCTATTACTTTTGAAGTTGTGCAGTTGCAGTTAGATTGATAACTTTTGGCACCAACCTTAAAAGTACCAGCACCAATAGGATTAATATTATTTTATACTTTTCAGTGCACCAACTAATAACGTCGGTCCAATTTTTTTGTATAAAATATTTATTTATTGAGTGTAACATTAGTCACGAAAATCGTTGAACGATCACTAATACCAATGATGATAGTACTTATCCTATTACCTACGTATATTATTTGCTTGTAGTTGTTATTATTGAGATCTCAAAACATCGCAGCGGAAATACGCTTGAGTATTTTAGATGTTACCATTTTAACACCGATTTATCTCGAAAACCGTAACTCTGAGGAAAAAATGTTCATTATAAATGTTGCTACAAATAATTAATGTCTTTCATGTAGTATCCACAGATTTTTGACCGACTTCAAAAAAAGGAGAAGGTATACAATTCGGTTGTAAGATTGCTTTTTTATGGCTGTTCGCGCGTTTTGTATAGTAAACGTACTCCGATTTAGACGATTTTTGTTTCATTTGAAAGGGAAGAGTTGAGAAATGGTTCCATGTAGAGAAAAATCAAATCTAAAGTCTCCTTCCCTCCAAAAACCGCCCCCAAAGAAGGTGGAGGGGGCAATTTTTCTCGAAAATTGAAAATCCGAGACGACAGAATTAACGAAAATTCCATATCCGGAAATGTTTAAATTGGACATTTTTAAGAATAATCATACGTTTCCGCGCTACAGTCTGAAATATGTGTTTCAGCTATGTGGAAGGGGCAAATTTTTCCGAAAATTCTAGATTTGAAAATTAGAAAGGGACCATATCCGGAAACATTTAAATTGAATATTTTTTCAAAAGAGTTACGGTTTCCGAATTTCGCAATGGTAAAGTCTGAAATATGTGATATGCTTATTCCCGCTAATACAAGCTAAACCTACCTATAACTTTTTGGGTATTAGTGAACGTTCAACAATTTTCATGACTAATGTTACACTCAAAAATGTGAAATAAATATTTTTTACAAAAAAATTGGACCGACTTTATCAGTTGTTGCACTGAAAAATACAAAATAATATTAATTCTATTGGTGCTGGTTCTTTTGGAGTTGGTGCCAACAACAACAAATTACGGCACAACTTCAAAATTACCAGCACCAATAGAATTAATATTATTTTGTATTTTTCAGTGCAACAACTGATAAAGTCGATCCAATTTTTTGTAACAAATATTTATCAATTTTCGAAAGAAATCACCCTCTCCTCATAGCAAAAATACATATATTTGAGAATTTAACATCCTCTATCTCGAAAAATCAAATCTAAAGTCTCCTTCCCTCCAAAAACCGCCCCCAAAGAGGGTGGAGGGGGCAATTTTTCTCGAAAATTGGACAATCCGAGACGGCAGAATTAATGAAAATTCCGTATCCGGAAATGTTTAAATTGGACATTTTTTAAAATAATCATAGGTTTCCGTGGTACAGTCTGAAATATGTGTTTCAGCTATGTGGAAGGGGCAAATTTTTCCGAAAATCGAAAATTCGTGATTTGAAAATTAGAAAGGGGACCATATCCGGAAACGTTTAAATTGAATATTTTTTCAAAAGAGTCACGGTTTCTGAGTTTTGCAATGGTAAATTTGAAAAATTTGCCCCTTCCACATAGCTGAAACACATATTTCAGACTGTAGCGCGGAAACGAAATTTTCGTTAATTCTGTCGTCTCGGATTTTCAATTTTCGAGAAAAATTGACCCCCCACCCTCTTTGGGGGCGGTTATTGGAGGGAAGGAGACTTTAGATTTGATTTTTCTCAACATGGAACTATTTCTCAACTCTTCTCTTTCAAATGAAACAAAAATCGTCTAAATCGGAGTACGTTTACTATACAAAACGCGCGAACAGCCATAAAAAAGCAATCTTACAACCGAATTGTATACCTTCTCCTTTTTTTGAAGTCGGTCAATAAAATAAATTATTTTATGTCGATCTTCGTGCGTGAGGTCAGATCAGAAACTTAAAGGTGGCCACACACGACGTGACAACACTGACACTCAAAAGGAGACCACGCACGACTGGTTAAACGCGACTTAAGATTTATTGGGACCAAGGACGCATAAAGGGCCAGTATCGAACACTAAGTCTATATCTTTTTGGGTATTAATGAACGTTCAACAATTTTCATGACTAATGTTACACTCAAAAATGTGAAATAAATATTTTTTACAAAAAAATTGGACCGACTTTATCAGTTGTTGCACTGAAAAATACAAAATAATATTAATTCTATTGGTGCTGGTTCTTTTGGAGTTGGTGCTTACAACAACAAATTACGGCACAACTTCAAAATTACCAGCACCAATAGAATTAATATTATTTTGTATTTTTCAGTGCAACAACTGATAAAGTCGATCCAATTTTTTGTACTAGTTAGTGTATTGAAAAATAGAAAATAATATTAATTCTATTGGTGCTGGTGATTTTGAAGTTGTGCCATTGTAGTTTGTTGTTGTAGGCACCAACTCCAAAAGAACCAGCAAAAATATAATTAATATTATTTTGTATTTTTAAGTGCAACAACTAATAAAGTCGGTCCAATTGTTTCTAAAAAATATTTTTTTTATTATTCACCTTAAAAATGGGAGAGGTAAAAGAGCTATGAAATAATGTAAGTTTAGGTTAAGAACTTAGATCATTTGAAAATATCAATAGAATTCTTAATCTGAGCAACACACCGTAATAATTGCAAGCCGAGTAATATGAACTGATCTGAAATATAAATGAATGTTCCAGAGGTCAGGATATTATTTATACTGATTTCAATACATTACTTTAAATTGATGTATTTCTTTATTGCTATTTAAAATCGACATTTCGCTTTTGTTAAAATAATATTTACATAAGAAGATACACTCACTTCTTCATGTCACTGAAACGGGCTTGAATGTTGCTCATTTGTATAGATGTTGCCTCCGTCAATTCTCTGTACGTTCAGGTGCTCACCGTCAGGGAGAATTAAGGTTTCACAACTAGAATTAAAATATTTTGTTGTTACAAAAACTAGGAAAGGCTAGTTGGTGGTGCACTGAGAAATATAAAATAATATTAATTCTATTGATAACTAGCTGTGTTACCCAGCACTACCCGGTCAAACACTTCAGTACATTGTGGTACGAAAACATTGAGTCATTAAAAGTATGGAACACTTCTACCTCAGAATCATACTTGCCCCTATAAGCATAGTACCAAAATTTTAGTTAGTGACTCATATTTGGGCTTGGGCGTGCGGATAGGGATTTCATAAAGCATTATTATGTACATAAATTATTTTTAATAATAGCCGCACGCCTATGAATCGTCGATTTCCTTTTCCCTCAGACCCGCAAAGGTCATTGTTGAACTCTGTTGTGTTGTACTGTGGTATAGAACCAGTCCAAACAACAACCCAGATACATCCACAGATATGCACCAAGAGAGGGATATCTCGAATAGTAAGAGCCAAAGACGGTCAATTTTATATAATATATACTAGCTGTCCCAGCAGACGTCGTCGTGCCCGGAAAAGCTTTAAGCGATATGCTGACAGCAGCGCCACCTTCCGGGTTCAATTGTGTTTTTAAATGTTCCAGGGAATATAAATAGAAAATTTCATCCCAATCGGTCCAGCCGTTTGACATACCGACAACGGCGCCATCTATCAGGTTCAATTGTGAATCCAAACCATTCTCGAATTCCCTCGAATACACACAAAAATTTTCATCCCAATCGGTCCAGCCGTTTGATATACCGACAACGGCGCCATCTATCAGATCCAATTGTGAATCTAAACCATTCTCGAATGTCCTTAAATATTCACAAAAAATTTCATTAAAATTGGTTCAGCCGTTTAGGAGGAGTTTAGTCACAAACACACGAACAGAAGATTTATATATATATAAAGATACAGGTTGTTTCATAATATATGCACAGGACTTGAGAGTGTGATAGCTCATCCAAAAATATGCAAAAAAAGTTCTGATTAACTTACCCTCTAAAATGCACCATTTTCGAGATACAGCTCTTGTAAGCATTTTCCACTCCTGATAACCTAAGTTTTGAGTCAGAAAAAAATGTTTTGTTAAGTCAGAATTGGTGAAGATTTTGAAGGAATATGGTTGTTTTTCTCCCCAATTTCTACGACAATGAAAAAAGTACGGTTTTGAGGCGCACCTTTGAACCGCCAATGTTTTCTACACAAAAAGGTACTGTCAGTCGTCAGCTCTAAAGTCGACCGTTTTCAAGAAAAAAATACTTTTATGTTGAAAAAACAAGGTTAATTTTTTTAAATACAATTTTTGTATTTGATAATCAAACAAAATTTATGTAAACGTTAGAACAAGTAAGAAAAGCTAAAATTGACCGTGTTTTTTTAACATAAAAGTTGATTTTTCTTGAAAACAGTCGACTTTAGAGCTCACGACCAACAGTACCTTTTTTTGTGTCGAAAACAGTGGCGGTTCAAAGGGGCGCCTCAAAACCATACTTTTTCCTTTGGCTTAGAAATTGGGGAGAAAAACAACCACTACTCCTTCAAAATCTTCACGAATTATAACTTACCAAAAATGTTTTTCTGACTCAAAACTTAGCTTATTATGAGTGGAAAATGCTTACAAAAGCTGTTTTCTGTACTGTGAACGGTTTCGGAGATATTCAATTTCTACACCTTGTATCTCGAAAATGGTGCATTTTGGAGGGTAAGTTGATATAAACTTTTTTTCATATTTTTGGACGAGCTATCAAATCCTCAAGTCCTGCGCATATATTATGAAACACCCTTTATATATAGATTTGGAAATGTGTTCCTGTAGGTAGATAGAAGACTTTTGGCATCAATTTGAAAAGTAGCACAATTTCAATCCTTGTTTTTTTTAACAAAATTTCATTTAACAATTTTTTGTATTTTATCAAAATTATTGAACGTTGAATTATATCCAGAAGTTATTGTTGTTGTATCTTGGAAACGGTTCAAACTTTACAAACAAATTTAAATGTTTCCCGATTTTGTCGATAACTTAATTTGGAGTCTTAAATTTTCGTAGAGGGTGTAGGGTAAGCAATGTTGAGTTTTAAAATTTTGATATTGGAACATTTCTCAGCACTCTCAGCAAAAAAAACATCAAAAGAGGAGAACTTCTACTAGGCAAACTGCGCAAACGAACACACTTTATACTTTCTCTGTTTGGAAAGTCGATCTCAAACGAATTCCTTGGAATATAAATTGTTTAATGAATTCGTGTGACCATTCATTTTTTCCGAGTGTCAACACAATCAAATGGTAATATTCAATTTTAACGTAGATGCAACCGGTTAGCGAGAATATTGTAACGTGTAATGGGAACAGCCGCCGGTATTGGCTACAAAGTGGCGGCATCCTTTTGAAGAAAGCGCGAGATCTATGCTGTGGTTGGAAATATCGAAAGCGGCGTTGACAAAGAGAGCGACGGCAGCATGTCAGCATCTACTCCTAAAATGCCGACAAAGGAATTTCGAGAAACGTCCAGTGGCAGCTTTCGAATCAAAGACCAGAAGCCGCTCGAATGATCTGGAGCCTTTGTCGGATATATATATATATATATATATATATATATATATATATATATATATATATATATATATGGGAGAATTGTCGGCATGAGAGACAGAATGTAAAAGACAGTGTGAATAAATAGCATAGTCCGAGTACTGAATATAGTAAAGTTAAGGTGTAATTTATATTATTTCGAGTGTAAATGAAGTTAATTTGATAACTCTAAATTAGTCTCAATTATCTGCGAACCCGCATACGCAACAATTTGGTGTTAGAAGAGGGATAAGTGAGTGAAGAGGCTTTTGTCTATGGTGAACACCCGAAAGCAGAAATGGAAGAACAACTAACTAAGTTATTCTCCGATTTTTCGAGAAAACAAGAAGAATTAGGACAACAAGAAAAGAGAGAAGAGGAAGCACGACGACAGCAAGAAAAGAAAGAAGAAGAGGAGCGAAGGCTGCGAGAAGAACAGAAAAAGGAGGAATAACAAATTAAGGTACTCTCCGATTTTTCGAAAAAACAAGATGAGCTACGACAACAAGAAAGGAAAGACGAAGAGGTACGGCGACAGAGAGATTTCGAGCAGATTGCAGGATTGTTCCGAAATGTCCATCAAGAAATCGATACCGTTAAACAAGAAATTGGAACAGTTCGAGAAGAAATTGGGACAGTTCGAGAAGAGTTTGAGGAAAAGTACCGAATACTAGAGAAAGAAGTGAAGAAAATGCGAGATACCCACCAAGACGAAAGTAGCAAATTGGACACGTTGGCGATTACAACAGCCAATGAAAAACTTAAACCACCAACGTTTGACGGCGAAATATCCTGGGCTATGTACAAACGTCAGTTTGAGGCAGCAGCCAATGCGAATGGATGGGATCATCAGCAGAAAGCAACGGCGTTGGTATTGCCTTTGCGAGGAAAGGCGCTTGAAATACTTCAAAACATTCCTGAAGCCAAACAAACTGATTATTCGGCTGTTGCGAGCGCCTTGGAACTAAGATACGGCAACAAATGTCTTAGCCAATGTATCAGAGCCAGCTGGAGAGCAGAACTCAAGGTTCAACGGAGTCACTGCAGGAATTCAGCAGTAGCATTGAGAGCATGGTGCGACTGGCTTATACACAGGCCCCGGACGAATTCATCGAGCAAATTAGTGTCCAGTACTTGATTGATGGCAGTTCGAGATATCGACATGCAGCAAGCGTTGAGACTGAGTAGGCATAAAACCTTAGCCGAAACAGTTGTGCAGGCACTGGAATACGAAGCTGCCAAAAACGCTTCGATGACACGAGAAGTCAGGGTGTCAGACGAACCGCAAAACAATGAGGAGTTCTTTAAAAAGCTGGAGGCGATGTTCCAGAAATTCTGCTCTCGAGGAAGCAAGGAGTCCGGATATAGAAAACCGATTAAGTGTTACAATTGCAACCGGACATATAAGTAGAAACTGCAAGCGACGATCCAGATCTGAAGAACGAAATGTTCAGAGAGAGAATACCCGACTTCAGGAAAACTCCACCTCGCCAGTGTAAGGGGGCGAACGCTGGCGACCACTGATTATCAAGCCCCCAAGTTACATTTGTGCTCCATCAAGAAGAGCTGCGAGAGCCTCGTTGTCCAAGGTATTATCAACGGCAAGAAATGTGATTTGACCATCGACACGGGGGCAACAATGTCAGTGGTACGCCCCAAAATGGTTTCCAAAGAATCTATCGTGCAGCACAACATCAAGCCAATACTGGAAACTGCAAAAGGAGATTTGATTAATGTTTTGGAGAGACCACCACCACTTTGGAAATTGGCAAGGCACAAGTAAAGATTAATGCAATCGCGGCCGACATAGTGGATGAATTTATAGTAGGCTTAGACGTTTTGGAAACCTTCAATTTTATCACAGTGGACTTTAAAAACAGAATGTTGAGAGTGGGCAACGAGGAAATATTTTTCTCAGCATCTTCGAACAAGAACTATCCTGTTAAAATAATCGTCATCGAAGGTACACGAATACCTGGAAATAGTGAGAAGATCGCGCACCTAGAAAAACAACTGGAAGGAGTTAACACTATGGTTTTTGAACCGAACGATAACAAAGAGAACGGGGCTCTTTTGGCTAGGTGCTTAGTTAATTCCAACGACATTATTCCAGTGAGGGTAGCCAATCTATCTGTAAACAGAATGACATTGAAGAAAGGGGAAGTAATCGGTACCTGTTCGCCAGTCTCCCGTATAACAAGATGTGAGCAAGAGGAACCTGTTTCAAAAGATGTACATTTGTCCCAAGAGCTAATGGAGAGTTTCAAGAAGACCTGGAAACATCTTAGCGAACAGGAAAAGAAAAAGGCTATCGAGTTTGTAAAGCAAGAAGCTGATGTTTTCGTACAAGGAAAGATTACAGGGCGAAAGAATTTAGTCGAACATCGGATTAACACGGGAAATGCTTTACCTATTCGCCAACCTCCACGAAGACTTCCTTTCGTAAAACAACAGCAAGTTAACACCATGGTTCAAGAAATGCTGTAGGATGGTGTCATAGAAGAATCCAGCAGTCCTTGGTCATCACCAGTTGTGCTGGTGACGAAGAAGGATGGTTCGACGAGGTTCTGTGTGGATTACAGGAGGTTGAATGATGTTACGAAGAAGGACAGCTTACCCATTACCCCGAATTGACGATACCTTGAATACCTTAGCTGGATCCAGGTGGTTCTCAACTCTGGACCTGAAAAGTGGATATTGGCAGGTAGAGATAAACAAAGAAGATAAAGAGAAAACAGCCTTTACAGCTGGAAACGGCTTGTATCAAATTAAAGTCATGCCGTTTGGATTATGTAATGCGCCTGCCACTTTTGAAAGGTTAATGGAATTAGTTCTGCAAGGACTAACTTGGAAGACATGCCTGGTGTACTTGGATGATGTAATGGTGATTGACAAAGATTTCGACGAACATCAATCGAATCTGAAGAAAGTGTTCGCTAGGATCCGAAGTGCTAATCTCCAGCTGAATCCAAAAAATGCGTTCTATTCCAGGAAAAAGTCAACTTTCTCGGACACGTTGTATCATCGAAAGGAATTGAGACCGATCCAGAAAAAGTCCAGGCAGTGCGAGATTGGCCCAGACCAAAGAACAAGCACGAAGTTAGAAGCTTTTTGGGACACAGCAGTTACTACCACCGATTTGTTAAGGATTTTGGAAAAATTGCGAAACCACTACGTCAATTAACCGAAAAGATCTTCCACTTTGACCAGAATGTCAACAGTCGCTTCTGGAGCTGAAAAACCGTTTGACCAGTGCTCCTGTTCTTGCATATCCCTTGGACGAAGGATTGTTCGTGTTAGACACTGACGCTTCACAAAGTGGAATAGGAGCTGTTCTTTCCCAAATACAGAACGGCGAAGAAGTTGTAATTGGATATTTCAGCAAAACTTTGGGAAAAGCATAGTGAAATTACTGTGTGACCCGGAAGGAGCTGCTAGCGGTTATACGATCCATAGAGCATTACCACAGTTTTCTTTATGGACGGAAATTCTTAGTAAGAACAGGCCACTCTGCACTACAGTGGCTGCTGAATTTCAAAAATCTGGAGGGACAGATAGCGCGTTGGCTGGAGAAACTGCAGAGTTACGACTTTCAAATTAAACACCGAAAAGGAAGAAGTCATGCCAACGCTGACAGCTTGTAACGAAGACCTTGTGGCAGTTCCTGTAAATTCTGTCAAAGGCAGGAACAAAGAGAAATAGCCAAGGATGTTGTACATATCCAACAAATGCAGATTAGGAATAAGGAAACGGAAAATACCGACGAAATCACCAGAGACAACTTTAGAAGATAACAAATCGCTGACAAAGATTTGACGATAGTACGGGGCTGGCTAGACCAAAAGCGACGACCTGAGTGGCAAGAAATATCCAGATTTGATCAGACGGTCAAGGGGTACTGGGCTCTGTGGGGTTCGTTGTGCTTACGGGATGACTTGATCACTCGTAAATGGGAGAGTCCAGATGGTAGAAGCATTGTGTATCAAACCGTTGTACCCCGAACGATGGTAGCTGAAGTACTTCGTGAGCTGCATGGCAGTCGCAGTGGAGGCCATTTTGGAGTAAATAGAACACTGGCACGTGTGAAAGAGCGGTATTATTGGATCAACTGTCGAAGAGATGTGGAAGAATGGTGCAGAAGGTGTGACCTCTGTGCTTCTAAGAAGGGTCCGAAGACACGATGCCGAGGGAAAATGAACAGTATCTGTCAGGTGAACCTTGGAAAAGAATTGCGGTGGACATTGCAGGACCACTGCCTACGACAGATTCTGGAAATAAGTACATCATGGTTGCCATAGACTATTTCTCGAAGTGGCCAGAAATAGTGCCGATGCCGAATCAGGAAGCAGTTACAGTGGCCGAAGCCCTTCTGGAAAACGTGATTTCCAGACACGGAGTACCCTTGGAGCTGCATACCGATCAAGGCAGAAATTTTGAATCCGAAGTATGGACGCAGTTAATGAGGTTGCTGGGAATACGAAAAACACGAACAACCCCACTTCATCCAGTCAGATGGAATGGTTGAGAGGCACAATAGGACCATCAATCAATACCTCTCAATATTTGTGGATGAGCACCAACTTAACTTGGATAAACTGGTACCTCTCTTTCTCCTGGACTACCGAAGTTCCCAGCATGAATCTACTGGCTATACACCATCGATGTTGTTGTCTGGAAGAGAAATGAAGCTCCCTGTAGATCTGATGTTTGGCAGACCATCAGCCGCCGACGATCATGAAGAAGTGTATCTTCCACATTATGAAGCTGACCTACAGGAGCGACTTAGAGTGGTCCACGATTTTGCCAGACAAAAGCTTCAGTTGAAGGGCGACAAAATGAAGATGAGACTTGACAAAAGGCAGTTATTAAACTCTTTTAATGAAGGCGATGCAGTTTGGTTGACCAGCCACAACGAAGGAGAGGATTAAGTCCGAAATTGCAAAGACCTTGGGAAGGACCATATCGCATTGTCAAAAAGATTAATGACTTGGTGTACAGGATCCAACTTTCGAAAAGAGCCAAGCCAAATTTGGTGCACGTGGAAAGACTGAGTCCGTATCGAGGAGATAATCCACCGGTCTGGAGACAAACGGAAGAAGCTGTTCGGGGCGGACAGCTTTAAGGGAGGGAGCAGTGTAACGCGTAAGGGGGACAGCCGCCAGTATTGGCTACAAAGTGGCGGCATCCTTTTGAAGAAAGCGCGAGATCTATGCTGTGGTTGGAAATATCGAAAGCGGCGTTGACAAAGAGAGCGATGGCAGCATGTCGGCATCTACTCCTAAAATGCCGATAAAGGAATTTCGAGAAACGTCCAGTGGCAATTTTTTGTAACAAATATTTATCAATTTTCGAAAGAAAGCACCCTCTCCTCATAGCAAAAATACATATATTTGAGAATTTAACATCCTCTATCTCGAAAAATCAAATCTAAAGTCTCCTTCCCTCCAAAAACCGCCCCCAAAGAGGGTGGAGGGGGCAATTTTTCTCGAAAATTGGACAATCCGAGACGGCAGAATTAATGAAAATTCCGTATCCGGAAATGTTTAAATTGGACATTTTTTGAAATAATCATAGGTTTCCGTGGTACAGTCTGAAATATGTGTTTCAGTTATGTGGAAGGGGCAAATTTTTCAAATTTACCATTGCAAAACTCGGAAACCGTGAATCTTTTGAAAAAATATTCAATTTAAACGTTTCCGGATATGGTCCCCTTTCTAATTTTCAAATCACGAATTTTCGATTTTCGGAAAAATTTGCCCCTTCCACATAGCTGAAACACATATTTCAGACTGTAGCGCGGAAACAAAATTTTCGTTAATTCTGTCGTCTCGGATTTTCAATTTTCGAGAAAAATTGACCCCCCCACCCTCTTTGGGGGCGGTTTTTGGAGGGAAGGAGACTTTAGATTTGATTTTTCTCAACATGGAACCATTTCTCAACTCTTCTCTTTCAAATGAAACAAAAATCGTCTAAATCGGAGTACGTTTACTATACAAAACGCGCGAACAGCCATAAAAAAGCAATCTTACAACCGAATTGTATACCTTCTCCTTTTTTTGAAGTCGGTCAATAAAATAAATTATTTTATGTCGATCTTCGTGCGTGAGGTCAGATCAGAAACTTAAAGGTGGCCACACACGACGTGACAACACTGACACTCAAAAGGAGACCACGCACGACTGGTTAAACGCGACTTAAGATTTATTGGGACCAAGGACGCATTAAGGGCCAGTATCGAACACTAAGTCTATATCTTTTTGGGTATTAATGAACGTTCAACAATTTTCATGACTAATGTTACACTCAAAAATGTGAAATAAATATTTTTTACAAAAAAATTGGACCGACTTTATCAGTTGTTGCACTGAAAAATACAAAATAATATTAATTCTATTGGTGCTGGTTCTTTTGGAGTTGGTGCTTACAACAACAAATTACGGCACAACTTCAAAATTACCAGCACCAATAGAATTAATATTATTTTGTATTTTTCAGTGCAACAACTGATAAAGTCGATCCAATTTTTTGTACTAGTTAGTGTATTGAAAAATAGAAAATAATATTAATTCTATTGGTGCTGGTAATTTTGAAGTTGTGCCATTGTAGTTTGTTGTTGTAGGCACCAACTCCAAAAGAACCAGCAAAAATATAATTAATATTATTTTGTATTTTTAAGTGCAACAACTAATAAAGTCGGTCCAATTGTTTCTAAAAAATATTTTTTTTATTATTCACCTTAAACATGGGAGAGGTAAAAGAGCTATGAAATAATGTAAGTTTAGGTTAAGAACTTAGATCATTTGAAAATATCAATAGAATTCTTAATCTGAGCAACACACCGTAATAATTGCAAGCCGAGTAATATGAACTGATCTGAAATATAAATGAATGTTCCAGAGGTCAGGATATTATTTATACTGATTTCAATACATTACTTTAAATTGATGTATTTCTTTATTGCTATTTGAAATCGACATTTCGCTTTTGTTAAAATAATATTTACATAAGAAGATACACTCACTTCTTCATGTCACTGAAACGGGCTTGAATGTTGCTCATTTGTATAGATGTTGCCTCCGTCAATTTTCTGTACGTTCAGGTGCTCACCGTCAGGGAGAATTAAGGTTTCACAACTAGAATTAAAATATTTTGTTGTTACAAAAACTAGGAAAGGCTAGTTGGTGGTGCACTGAGAAATATAAAATAATATTAATTCTATTGATAACTAGCTGTGTAACCCAGCACTACCCGGACAAACACTTCAGTACATTGTGGTACGAAAACATTGAGTCATAAAAAGTATGGAACACTTCTACCTCAGAATCATACTTGCACCTATAAGCATAGTACCAAAATTTTAGTTAGTGACTCATATTTGGGCTTGGGCGTGCGGATAGGGATTTCATAAAGCATTATTATGTACATAAATTATTTTTAATAATAGCCGCACGCCTATGAATCGTCGATTTCCTTTTCCCTCAGACCCGCAAAGGTCATTGTTGAACTCTGTTGTGTTGTACTGTGGTATAGAACCAGTCCAAACAACAACCCAGATACATCCACAGATATGCACCAAGAGAGGGATATCTCGAATAGTAAGAGCCAAAGACGGTCAATTTTATATAATATATACTAGCTGTCCCAGCAGACGTCGTCGTGCCCGGAAAAGCTTTAAGCGATATGCTGACAGCAGCGCCACCTTCCGGGTTCAATTGTGTTTTTAAATGTTCCAGGGAATATAAATAGAAAATTTCATCCCAATCGGTCCAGCCGTTTGACATACCGACAACGGCGCCATCTATCAGGTTCAATTGTGAATCCAAACCATTCTCGAATTCCCTCGAATACACCCAAAAATTTTCATCCCAATTGGTCCAGCCGTTTGATATACCGACAACGGCGCCATCTATCAGATCCAATTGTGAATCTAAACCATTCTCGAATGTCCTTAAATATTCACAAAAAATTTCATTAAAATTGGTTCAGCCGTTTAGGAGGAGTTTAGTCACAAACACACGAACAGAAGATTTATATATATATAAAGATACAGGTTGTTTCATAATATATGCACAGGACTTGAGAGTGTGATAGCTCATCCAAAAATATGCAAAAAAAGTTCTGATTAACTTACCCTCTAAAATGCACCATTTTCGAGATACAGCTTTTGTAAGCATTTTCCACTCCTGATAACCTAAGTTTTGAGTCAGAAAAAAATGTTTTGTTAAGTCATAATTGGTGAAGATTTTGAAGGAGTATGGTTGTTTTTCTCCCCAATTTCTACGACAATGAAAAAAGTACGGTTTTGAGGCGCACCTTTGAACCGCCAATGTTTTCTACACAAAAAGGTACTGTCAGTCGTCAGCTCTAAAGTCGACCGTTTTCAAGAAAAAAATACTTTTATGTTGAAAAAACAAGGTTAATTTTTTTAAATACAATTTTTGTATTTGATAATCAAACAAAATTTATGTAAACGTTAGAACAAGTAAGAAAAGCTAAAATTGACCGTGTTTTTTTAACATAAAAGTTGATTTTTCTTGAAAACAGTCGACTTTAGAGCTCACGACCAACAGTACCTTTTTTTGTGTCGAAAACAGTGGCGGTTCAAAGGGGCGCCTCAAAACCATACTTTTTCCTTTGGCTTAGAAATTGGGGAGAAAAACAACCACTACTCCTTCAAAATCTTCACGAATTATAACTTACCAAAAATGTTTTTCTGACTCAAAACTTAGCTTATTATGAGTG
The DNA here is from genome assembly GCA_958507055.1 of Crioceris asparagi. Classification (NCBI taxonomy): domain Eukaryota; kingdom Metazoa; phylum Arthropoda; class Insecta; order Coleoptera; family Chrysomelidae; genus Crioceris; species Crioceris asparagi. The sequence goes on along the minus strand of CAUEHI010000250.1, from coordinate 495,958 downwards.
GAAAATGCTTACAAAAGCTGTTTTCTGTACTGTGAACGGTTTCGGAGATATTCAATTTCTACACCTTGTATCTCGAAAATGGTGCATTTTGGAGGGTAAGTTGATATAAACTTTTTTTCATATTTTTGGACGAGCTATCAAATCCTCAAGTCCTGCGCATATATTATGAAACACCCTTTATATATAGATTTGGAAATGTGTTCCTGTAGGTAGATAGAAGACTTTTGGCATCAATTTGAAAAGTAGCACAATTTCAATCCTTGTTTTTTTTTAACAAAATTTCATTTAACAATTTTTTGTATTTTATCAAAATTATTGAACGTTGAATTATATCCAGAAGTTATTGTTGTTGTATCTTGGAAACGGTTCAAACTTTACAAACAAATTTAAATGTTTCCCGATTTTGTCGATAACTTAATTTGGAGTCTTAAATTTTCGTAGAGGGTGTAGGGTAAGCAATGTTGAGTTTTAAAATTTTGATATTGGAACATTTCTCAGCACTCTCAGCAAAAAAAACATCAAAAGAGGAGAACTTCTACTAGGCAAACTGCGCAAACGAATACACTTTATACTTTCTCTGTTTGGAAAGTCGATCTCAAACGAATTCCTTGGAATATAAATTGTTTAATGAATTCGTGTGACCATTCATTTTTTCCGAGTGTCAACACAATCAAATGGTAATATTCAATTTTAACGTAGATGCAACCGGTTAGCGAGAATATTGTAACGTGTAATGGGAACAGCCGCCGGTATTGGCTACAAAGTGGCGGCATCCTTTTGAAGAAAGCGCGAGATCTATGCTGTGGTTGGAAATATCGAAAGCGGCGTTGACAAAGAGAGCGACGGCAGCATGTCAGCATCTACTCCTAAAATGCCGACAAAGGAATTTCGAGAAACGTCCAGTGGCAGCTTTCGAATCAAAGACCAGAAGCCGCTCGAATGATCTGGAGCCTTTGTCGGATATATATATATATATATATATATATATATATATATATATATATATATATATATATATATATATATATATGGGAGAATTGTCGGCATGAGAGACAGAATGTAAAAGACAGTGTGAATAAATAGCATAGTCCGAGTAAGCTAGTGCGAATATAGTAAAGTTAAGGTGTAATTTATATTATTTCGAGTGTAAATGAAGTTAATTTGATAACTCTAAATTAGTCTCAATTATCTGCGAACCCGCATACGCAACAATTTGGTGTTAGAAGAGGGATAAGTGAGTGAAGAGGCTTTTGTCTATGGTGAACACCCGAAAGCAGAAATGGAAGAACAGCTAACTAAGTTATTCTCCGATTTTTCGAGAAAACAAGAAGAATTAGGACAACAAGAAAAGAGAGAAGAGGAAGCACGACGACAGCAAGAAAAGAAAGAAGAAGAGGAGCTATGGCTGCGAGAAGAACAGAAAAAGGAGGAATAACAAATTAAGGTAAGTTTCAGTATTTAGCATACTATTATTAGCTATATTTTATCTCTAAATTCTTTTCTATGAAGAGATTGAATATTACCACTAAAGGCAAAGTTATAGAAACACAACAATATTATTTTTTGTATTATCCTAATATAGCTATAGAGTCTATAAAATCTAAATTTGGTGAATGTTTGAGTCTAAATTGCCTAATTGTTTTTACGAACTGTATGCTAATGAGTTATTCCTTTATATTATAGCGCGATCTGAAATACTCTCTGAGGTAAATGTGTCAAGTATTAATGACCTTACCCCCAAAGCAAGACGGCTCTATCAAGTGGCTACTCAGTGGAAAAGAAAAGCTACCATGTGGGCTAGAAATCGGGTTTCTCTGAGGGAAAAGTTGAAAGCAGCTACATCCAGGCATTATTGGGGACAGGCCTTAAATCTGTGCCTTTAATTATTCTATTAATTTGCTTAGTGAATTGAATTGAAAATCTGGGCCTTAATGAGATATGTAAAAATACAATTTTGTAGTTTTCTGTTGTGAAAACATGGAATAATGTTAATTCTACCTTGCAACGTTCTTAAAGTAAATTCAACAATTTTATTTTTATGCAGGTCCCTGTTAAATATATATTTAATTATATCCGCAGCTTCTTTCATTTTTTGAAGAAAATCTTCACTCACATAATTTAAAGAAAGCGTCCTTTTGTTAAATTCCTTTGCTCGGAGGAACAATTCACTATCATCAATGCTGTCAGGCGTCCTCTTCAAAAGATATTCTTCACACAGGGTTCCAACTTTCTTTATGAGGTATCCTGAAAGGTACCTCAAAGCCTGTGCTTCTAGCGGTGGCACGGATGGGGGCACAGTCTCAGGGGCATCACAGTAGTCTTCTGCACTATCTTCATCCGCTTCTTCTGGTGGACCCTTTAAAGGAAAAATTGTGTTCAACAGAGACAATACAAAATCTAAGACATTTTATTAGATCAGTTTGAAAAAATCATAAGTTTTCATTGTCATCATACTAGGAAAAAATATTGCCACACCATTTTTGAATTAGAGCCATAGCCATAAAAAATAGAACTTAGTCGCAATTTATATAGTTATATAGTTGTTGTTGACATAAATTTTAAAATTGTTAATATACTGTAATATTGTTGTGAAAATAAATAGAATGTAGTATTTTTCAGTATTCAGCAATTATAACAAGAAATAAGTTTTACACACAAGTCGCTGGAGGGTTAGAAAAATTTCTGAATTGTCATTTTCACAATTCGCCCCTACATTTTGGGATGAGACCAATTGTTTCACCACCAAACTCTTATAGTACCGAGAAAAATCCGTCGGGGTTGGATTGACATTTCTCTGGTCCCTTTGTCGGATTTGTCCAAAAAAGTTTTCCAATGGGTCCTGGTTAAAAGTTCGGGGCATCATATAACGGAATCCGAGTCCTTGAACTGTCCATAATTGTTTTTTTCCTAGTATGATGACAATGAAAACTTATATTATGATTTTTTTCAAACTGATCTAATAAAATAAATTTGTCTTAGATTTTGTATTGTCTCTATTGAACACAATTTTTCCTTTAAAGGGTCTACCAGAAGAAGCGAATGAAGATAGTGCAGAAGACTACTGTGATGTCCCTGAGACTGTGCCCCCATCCGTGCAACCTCTAGAAGCGCAGGCTTTGAGATACCTTTCAGGATACCTCATAAAGAAAGTTGGAACCCTGCCGTGTTCTTGTAAAGAATATCTTTTGAAGAGGACGCCTGACATTGATGATAGTGAATTGTTCCTCCGAGCAAAGGAATTTAACAAAAGGACGCTTTCTTTAAATTATGTGAGTAAAGATTTTCTTCAAAAAATGAAAGAAGCTACGGATATAATTAAATATAAATTTAACAGGGACCTGCATAAAAATAAAATTGTTGAATTTACTTTAAGAACGTTGCAAAGTAGAATTAACATTATTCCATGTTTTCACAACAGAAAACTACAAAATTATATTTTTACATATCTCATTAAGGTCCAGATTTTCAATTTCACTAAGCAAATTAATAGAATAATTAAAGGCACAGATTTAAGGCCTGTCCCCAATAATGCATCTAATTTTTTTTGTGCAAATGGGGCGAACTATGAGTAATTGCAACATGAAGGATTTTTCCTGGGTCACCATCGAAGGAGCTTCCATTAAGGCTGTCAAAAAGCTGGTCCAGAAACTCCAGAAAATTGGCTGTTGCCATTGCAGATCTTTCTCTGTTTTCAAGAGAAACTGTTGCTCCTATGATGAGAAAAAAAATATATCAGTATATTAAAAATATACTGAGGATTTCAAAGAGACTAAAATTAGGTACAAGTACATACCTGTAAGTGCAAACACATTAATGGCAGCAGCGACTGATCGACTGAATTCCTGTGTGCATTTGCTGACTTTCATTTTTTGGATTTTTTCCGGGTTGACATGGGCATCCGTAATTTTGTGCATAAATCTAAGACTGACAAGGTAAGGATCCAGCTGGTAAGCCTTATAGATGTGCTCTCCATTTTGCTGTATTGCTAGAACCTTCCTCTTCGAAACTTATATCATATTTAATAAAATTGTTTCGAAGGCCTTTAAATATGTGGGGAACGTCAAATAAGTGTATTATCCTCTCGCCATCTAGTTCAAAAAAATATCCATCGAAGTGCCGACCTTCTCTCAAATAAGTTGTCCTCGTGTCTTTAATAAGGCTATTGATTGCAGACTGATTGTTGGCTCCCTGATCGCAAACAGTGGCTACAATATGAAGACTAGCACTTCGGCATTTTCGAATTAATTGTTTTATGATATTCACCAAATCATAATTCTTGGTAGGACCATTGACGAAATTGTAAAAGACCGGTTGTTTCCATTTTCGTTTAATACCACGCATCATAAATACCTGACAACAATAAAAATTATTGTAAAAAACATGTTAACTAGAACAGAAATATTATAATTTCCTTACCTGAGCATGGTTTGCTATCTGCTGTGTTTGTTTAAAGCCCATATTTTCAAATCCATAGAAGCTTCCCTCTTTCCAATTTGGTTGAAAACTGGGTTGGATACTTATTTCATCGAATAGTAACATGCAGTACTTATCCAATGGGTTTTTGAAATTCTTGATTTCAGCTTTGAGAATCTCAAAAACCTCATCGTGTATGCCAGGACGAATCGGAATACGATTAAGGAGCGCCATCACGGTCTTTCTTGATGGCAAAGCAAATATCTTCGACAGAAATCTGTACCGAATGCCACTTTGCTTATATTAGGCTAAAGCAAGAACTTTGTCTTCTAGTGAATATCGTCTTCCCTTTGAAAAAATCGTTTGCATATACGATCCATACTGGAAACACATTCCTCAAGGATTTCCTTTAATGATGTAGCTGCTTTCAACTTTTCCCTCAGAGAAACCCGATTTCTAGCCCACATGGTAGCTTTTCTTTTCCACTTGGAGTTGGCAGTTCCGACTCTGATCTGTTGTTTTTTTAAATCTGTTGAATATCTCATTCAGTCTCTTCGTTCTTGGAGTTTCAATGTCAGGACCGGAAGATGAAGCTGACTTGGATGGTACAGCTTCAGAATGAGAAGGATCGTCCTCAACTGGTTCTAAGGGTTCTAAAAAAGTAATATATATTTCAGGAAAAGTAGTGATCCTTGAATTGATTAACAAAGCTCTCATTTTAAAATTACTTAAAACACAATAAATATGCAATATCGCGGGTTAGGTACATCCGTTCTTAGGAATAATTTAATAAAAAAAGCGAATCATACCTGGTAGATGAACCGATGGCCAAACTCCTTTCTTAAGGACATTATTGGGTCCAAAGTCTTCTGGCGTGAAATGAAGGGCACAAACCCGGCGATTGGTATACACTTTTTCAGGTGTCATTTCCTCCTTCAAACATTTATTTCCACATAAATTAACCCATTTATCAAAAATGAGTTGTGTTACTCAGGCGGGAAGGATTGGGAAAGCGATGCTTAGAAACGGTGCTTTTAGAGCAACCACTAACAGAGCATGAAATAGCTGGCATGGTAGATTAGATTCAAAATATCTGTAAAAGGATAATTACAGTTAATAAATAATTATATTAACTATATGTAGATGTTATAGAGAAATTATTATAGAATTATTGCTCGTGTGTGAATAGAAGTCTGAACCTAAAAGTTATTTAAGATGGATTATCTTAATTGGATCATTAGTATAACTATTATAATATTTTAGTTATTACATTTTGGATGTGCTAATGGTAAGTAAGTAAGGTACTTAGGTTGAATCATACCTGGGCGTCCCAAGGTATTAATGAATGGACCTTTATTCGATTACTTTACTTAAAAATATACCAAACATTGGTATAACAGGTAATAAATAAATAAGAATTAGTTAATAAATGCAAAAAAACAATCTTTACCATGCCTAATATTTAGAATGTCAAAACTGCAAGATCGTCGTTGTCGAATATAGAATTTTTGAACATGAACTGTAATTATATGATTTATTATTTTTAATAATATGTATAAATCCCTTCGATTGATTCTTTAAGGTTTTTGAATGTTCGGATGCACATTGATTATGTAAAATGGGCCTACCTCGGTCTTTGTCGACGCTGGTTTTGGTAGCGCTACCATTGGTCCATCCGATAATGCAAATAACCGGAGATTCTAGCACCTCTATCACACTTGTGCTCCAGGATATGGCTGTAGAGAATCTTGACCCTTTTGTTTGGTCTATTTTAGGTATAATGTTCACACCGGCATTAGCTTCTTTCGCCGTAGACGCGTATATCAATCCTCGTCCTTATGGATGGAAGCATTTACATCTCCTTCCTTTTCCTCGAAATCCAAAATTCTGCGCGTGTTCACGCTGGCTTGCCGGAGATATTTTTGTATATACTGCCCGCACAATGATGTGCATCATTTGAAACGCGCTTTCATTAAAAAATGTACCGACATAATTGAATTTAAATCATATGATTACCATTTGTTCCCCGCAACTAAAAGCAAACATATTATTCAACGGAATAATTGGTTCAGGTTCCAACATTTCCGCCCACCCAAAAAACGCATGGGTTTTTTTCCGAGAAAAAAAAAAAGTAAAATATATTCTATTAAAATTTATTCTATTAAAATTTGAAATAACAAGAGTCTATTGTCCAGGAAGTGGACAAAGTTTGACAGCTGGTCTCTGTAAGATTCCATTAGGCGTTTTGAGAGTTACGACTCGTACGACTCCATCTTCACCCGGATGCACCTTAACTACACGGGCCAAAGCCCACTCTAGAGGAGGTCTCTTTTCGTTTTTTATAACTACTAACCACCCTTCCTTAAGATTTGGGGACTGACAAGTCCACTTCTGACGCTGTTGGAGCGTGTGTAAGTACTCCAAACTCCATCGCTTCCAGAAATCGGAGTGCATACGTTGCAGCAATTGCCAGCGGTTGAGCCGATTAAGCGACATTTCCGAGTAGTCAGGTTCCGGAAATGTTGACAGTGGTTCCATTGTTAAGAAATGTCCAGGGTTAGAGGGGTGAGATCATTTGGATCTTCACTGATAGGGGATAAGGGCCGACTGTTAATTAGAGCTTCTATTTGAGTAAGTAGGGTGTAGAATTCCTCGTAGGTCATGACTTGGTTCCCCAGCACCCGATAAATACCACTTTTTGTTTGTTTTACCATAGATTCTATTAATCCATTAAAATGGGGAGAACCACTTGGGTTGAAATGCCAGTTAATAGACAACTGAGACGCTGCCGCCTTAGAATACTCAACCAAAAGGTTGTGAGCACCTTTGTAATTGGTACCCTGATCCGAATAGAGGTCAGACACTCTACCGCGACGTGCAATGAATCGACGGAAGCTTGCGAGAAAGGCCTCTGATGTTAGATCGGAAGAGAGTTCTAAGTGCAGAGCTTTGGTGGCACAACAGGCAAACAACGAAATGTAAGCCTTTGTAGTTTTTGCCCCTCGACGTTTTCCCATGGTTAACAGAAAAGGACCAGCATAATCGAGAGCTACATGAGAAAAAGCTTTTATTTGGGAGATCCTAAATGTAGGAAGGTCGCCCATATAGGGCTGAGGAGCTCGAGGTTTTAAACGAAAACATGCCAGACATTTGGATAAACACCGATAAATTGCATTTCTGGGAGATATGATCCAAAATTTTTGAACAATTAGGTTGTGCATTGTTTTAAGACCAGGGTGAAGGTTCTCTTTATGGACGTGTTCAACAACAAGGTCTGTTAACCTATGCTTTTTTGGCAATAAGATCGGATGTTTTGCTTCGTAGGAAAGCGAAGATTTTTTCAATCGTCCCCCCACCCTAAGAACACCTTCTTCGTCCAAAAATGGAGCGAGCTTTCTGAAAGGCTTGGGGAGAGATTTTTCGTTTTTACAAGCCGAAACAATTTCGTCAAAACATTCGTTTTGGACGTACTTGACCAGAATAATCATGGAATGATGAATTTCTGACGAACTTAAGTCGCATGATGCAAACTTGTGTGGTTTTCTAAAAACAAGCAGAAAGCGAAAAATATAGGCGAGTATTCGCAGTAGTTTTTTTAAAGAAGAAAATCTCGACAAAAGCATGGTAATGATTCCAATAGGTTCCACGACAACGTTTAAAACTGTCTGTTTTTCCTCTATGAGAGCTTGAGGCAATTTTTCCAATAAAATAGGGGGTTGTCGTGGCCATTCATCAGAGAGTTTCAGTAGAAAATCGGGACCTTCCCACCACATCTTATGTTCCAACAACTGTGAGGGAGTTAATCCCCGAGATACACAATCTGCAGGATTCTCTTTTGTCGGTACATATCTCCAAGAAAAAGGGGGTATAATCTCCTGTATATGCGATACTCTATTGCTTATGAATGTTTTAAATCGATGCGCTGACGTTGTCAACCAAGCAAGTGCTACTTGCGAATTAGACCAGGCAAAAATTGCATCGAAAGTAAGAAAATCAATGTACGATTCCTTCACGAATACAAATAAATCAGCCAGAAGATAGGCTGCACATAACTCGAGCCTAGGAAGTGATACCACTTTTAGAGGTGCAATGCGAGATTTCCCGGTAATCAAGTGAACCTTGACAGTACCGTCTCGATACATACAACGAAAATAAATAACACATCCATACCCCATGGTACTTGCGTCGCAAAACCCGTGAACTTCAAGTCGACAATTTCTTCCCAAGGATAGTTGTCTTGGAAGTTGGACATTTGATAATTGTGACAATTCAGATTTGAAACGTTCCCATATTTTGACAAGGTTATTTTCAGGTATTTCATCCCAATCCTTCTTGGACAGCCACATCTGCTGCAAAATATGTTTTGCAAGGAAAACAGTGGGAGATAAAAACCCCAGAGGGTCGAAGATCCTAGCAATCTGTGATAACACGTTTCGTTTTGTACATTGTGTGTCAATTGGCGTACATTCATATGAAAATGTATCTAAACGAGGGTTCCACTGAAGGCCGAGGACCTTGATAAAGCGAGGACCTTCGGTTTCAAAATTTAGAGGTATTTGTGTGTCTGCACCAGAAACAGCCGAGAGAATGTCAGGGTAGTTGCTGCTCCATTTGCCTAGTTCAAACCCACCTTGTTTTAGTAACGAGATAAGTTCAGATTGAAGCATAAGGGCTGATTCTACGGATTGAGCTCCATAGACGCAGTCATCGATGTACACTGCCTCTCGTAGAGCTCTACTAGCATTAGGATAATTATTCTGTTCTATAATAGATAACTCTTTGAGTGTTCTAAGGGCCAAAAATGGAGCGGCTGAAACTCCGAATGTTACTCTGTTTAGAGTGTATTCCTTTATGGTTTCATTTCTAGAAAAGCACCAAAGAAATCTCTGGTATTTTCTGTGCTCAGGCTTAACAACAATCTGACAATACATCTGCTTTATGTCGCACGTAAATACAACAGGAAAAGTACGAAATCTCAATAAAATCTTGGAAAGATCCTGATGAAGTTTTGGCCCAGGAAAAAGGCTGTCATTTAAGCTAATTCCGTTGGTTCCTTTTGCGCTGGCATCAAAGACGACCCGTATTTTGGTTGAAACACTGTCGGGTTTCAGCACACAATGATGAGGTAGATAAAAGGAAGAAGTGGATTGATAATCAGAAATAGGTACTTCCGAGATATAATCTTTTTCTAGATATTCTGCGATAAAATTGGAATAGGAAAATTGAAGATCCGAATTTTTACATAACCTATTTTCCAAATAAATATAACGGCGGAGTGCCTGAGAGTAAGTGTCGCCAAAGTCCGGTTCTTCCTGTCGAAAAGGTAATGAAACTATAAATCTACCAGAGCTTTCTCGACATAAAGAGTTTGTAAAAATATCTTCACACTTTATCTCATCGGAAGACAAAGAAATATCCGACTTTGGTACCTGATCTAATTCCCAGAATTTTTGAAGTATAAAATCTACTTGTGGTTCAAGTGATACATAACAACTTATTAATGATGTATTGCTGGAAGAACATTCAATTCTGCCTTGCAGAATCCATCCAAAAACTGTCTCTAAAGCTGCAGGCGGCCCCAGTTTACCAAAAATACGACCTGCCTCTAAAACAAATGGTACTATTTCTGCGCCTAGCAGTATATCTATCGGACCTGGGGTGTGAAACTTTGGGTCGGCTAAAGAGAGGTTGTTAATATAGCTCCAATTTTTTGGATTAAAAGAAATTTTTGGTTGATCTGAACAAACCTTAGGCAGTATAATTGCTTCAAAAGAATAGGTAGGCTCCTGTTTTCCACATGGCTTAATAAAGCATTGCGTAATCCCTTTGTTTGTGCATAAAATTGAGCTGTTTAGACCTTTAATAGGTACCGAAAAAGACTGCCGACGTAAACCCAATCTATTTGTAAACTGTTCAGTAATAAAGTTTGCCATGCTGGCAGAATCGAAAAGAACTCGGACCTTCTGAAAATGACCCCGAATATCTCTAATTTCCACCTCAGCAGTAGATAGCATCACAGTAGATTGTGTCACGGAAGTAGTGCACGTACTATATTGTAAAGCCTGAGATGTTTTCTCAATGTTTGGCGCAGGCAATGTAATCACAGATTGATTTGTATGAAAATCAGTGTTACTGTTTGACAATTGCGAGCTAGAATTATGAGAAGTTTTATTTTGTGTCAAATGAACCGTTGTATGGTGGGGATACTGGCAGATTTGACACCTGGAGTATGAAGGACAATTATTAGCAAAGTGGTCGGATGACCGCAAACAATTAGTACATATTTTATTTTCTTTTACCACGTTGAATCTTTCATAAGGTGTCTTGGCTAGAAAGAACTGACATCTATACAATGCATGAAGAGCTGGGCATAGAATACACTTCTGTTTACGATTAGATGCCACTGTACTAACAAACGCGGCAGGAGTATGAGATTTTTTGAACGTGTTCTGATACGTCACGTTTTTGGTAGCCGAGTCTTTTGATCTATTCAAATTACCAGGTACCATGTATTGAACCGATTCAAGGGCTTTGCATTGATTCGCTAAAAAGGTAGTTAACTGTTGATAAGTGGGTATTTCCGAAGTGCTATGATCTATCTCAAACTCTGTCCTAGATTTGGTGTCTAGTTTTTGTAGTAAAATGTTAAAGATTAGAAAATCCCAGGAATCAACGTCAAAATTTAGCGCTTTAAGTGCCGTAAGGTTTTCTGAGAAAGTATCCAGCAAATGCCTTAATTCTTTAAATGAAGTCTTTTGTAAAGGTTGAGCCGTATAAATTTCATTAAAATAGGTCGTGGCTAAGAACCGTTTGTTTTGATACCTATTGACAATTGTATCGTACGCATTCTGATAATTAACTTCCGTCATAGGAATGGCTTTAATTAAAGAAAAAGGTTCATCTTTCAATGAGGTCATCAAAAATTGAAATTTCTGAATCTTTGGCAATTGAGTGTTGTCATGTACGAGACTATTGAATAAGTCATAAAATGCCGGCCACATTTTTATATCGCCGTTGAAAATGGGTACATTAATTTTAGGAAGCTTAGCTCCAGAAGTGTACGTTTCTAGGTCTGATTATCATTCCCCCTAGGTGAAGTAGCAGAACCATCTATTTCTATTCTCTTGGACTTAATGCCATAAAAATATTTATCGGCCAAAATACGAACTTTATCCTGTTCATCAAAATCTGTCTCTTCATATACGTAATTTATCAATTCGTTATGATTCTCTTTAAATTCTCCATAAATAGCGTCAGCGAATTCTGCTCTAGCTAGAAAGTTTTCTCTATAAAATTGATCACTAACCGAGTTATTACCGTAGTCGTAAATCTCTTTTAGCCTATTTAATGGAATCCTACGTTTAATCATCCATTTTTTAATGTTTTCTTTATCTGTCACTTGAGGTGTCATGATTGAGGGTAATCAAAATAAAGGTTAAGAAATTTCTCTATTTAATATTTAATAATTAATTAGTAATTAATCATTAATAGGACAATTTTTGATTATATATCTTTGACGAGCAGTATATTTAATTTTCTGAATTTCAGACCTGTGAGCGAGGAAGAAAACTATTCTTATTCCGCGTTTTGTGTACCAAATGTTGGAAATTTAAACAACCAGACACCAGAACAAATGCTAGGAATTCTATCTGGATAGCATACCAAGAATTCTTTGTGAAACTGAAAGAAAACTAGCACGACTTGATATTGAGGAATATAATGTCTTGAAGGTCAAAATAATATGTTTGCTTGTAACTATGAAACGGATAGCTGTTAAACAAAATACACAATATATAAAAAAATGTGAAATTGTATTTTTTTTTTTTAATACAAATAAGGGCGGTTTAATCCGCTTGAAGGACCAAAATGTCGAATATAGACTTTTTGAACATGAACTGTAATTATATGATTTATTATTTTTAATAATATGTATAAATCCCTTCGATTGATTCTTTAAGGTTTTTGAATGTTCGGATGCACATTGATTATGTAAAATGGGCCTACCTCGGTCTTTGTCGACGCTGGTTTTGGTAGCGCTACCATTGGTCCATCCGATAATGCAAATAACCGGAGATTCTAGCACCTCTATCACACTTGTGCTCCAGGATATGGCTGTAGAGAATCTTGACCCTTTTGTTTGGTCTATTTTAGGTATAATGTTCACACCGGCACTAGCTTCTTTCGCCGTAGACGCGTATATCAATCCTCGTCCTTATGGATGGAAGCATTTACATCTCCTTCCTTTTCTTCGAAATCCAAAATTCTGCGCGTGTTCACGCTGGCTTGCCGGAGATATTTTTGTATATACTGCCCGCACAATGATGTGCATCATTTGAAACGCGCTTTCATTAAAAAATGTACCGACATAATTGAATTTAAATCATATGATTACCATTTGTTCCCCGCAACTAAAAGCAAACATATTATTCAACGGAATAATTGGTTCAGGTTCCAACAGTCGTGTTTAAAAGTCTTTAGTTTGACTGAATGAGAAAAAATGTAAGCCAAAAAAATTTCAGTGCAAAGATTCAATTAACATACCATCCCTTGTTCCCTAAACTGATTTGATTGTAACGTTTAAAGCTGTCCTAAACGTTGTGGGGAGAATTCACTTGCGTAATACTCAAAATTCGCAGATGCTTCCAATGGTTTATTTTCAAACACTCAGTACACGAGCTGCTATTATGGTACAACTGTCACCACTTGTCACCTTGACAATCTATACTGTCACTGTCTTCACCGACAGAACTACTGTTAACCTCTGATTCCAGACTGACTGTTATCAACTGACTTCATAAAACTCACTGCCTTCATAAATTTTCTATGCGGTATTTGAAGAATGAGTATGTATTTAATAAGTGATCAATTGATTGACCACTTTGCTCTAATCCGAATATAAAAAGATATAAAAAAAAAGTTTGAAAAGTTTATCAATAACATAAGTAATTATAGATCTGTGGTAAATTTTCTATGCGGTATTTGAAGAATGATTATGTCTTTAATAAGCGAACAATTGATTGAGCCTTTTCTCTAATCCGTATATAAGAAGATATAACTTTTTTTTAAAAGTTTATCAATAACATAAGTAATTATAAATCTGTACTTACCTAACACTGCAAAAATAAAATCAAACACTGAGACAACAACAAGAACTTACACTTACAACTCAATAAACAAATAATATCGAATACTAATAGAAAGACAAATTCAAATCACTTTATATAATTATCAGAGTCATTACAATGTAATTACCAAATATAAATCACCCACATTTTGCCCCCACCAAGAGACCAGAGAGAACATACAAAATTTATCTTCTCTGTGGGCGATACCAAAGATTTTTGTCTGTACTGTCACCATCTGTGGGTTTTAAATCTTAATAGTTCTCTAGTAGTGAGCTTTCTTGATAGTAGATGGCGAATATGGAAAAGTTTTGCCCATAGGAGATCGCAGGCCCTGGGCAGAATTAAAAAAAATCCATATCTGGGAACGTTTAGATTGGAGATTTTTTTAAATATCTGTTTTAGCTATGTGTAGATTACTAAATTAGAAATGGGACCTTATCTGGAAATGTTTAAATTAAACATTTTTTCAAACCAGTTACGGTTTTCGAGTCCACTATATGGAATGGACAGTTTTTTTCGGAATTTGAAAATATCTGACGGTCAGATTAAAAAAGAGATTATATGTAGCATAGTGTAGTAGCAACATTTAAATTGGACAGTTTTCTAAGGAGTTACGTTTTTTTTCGAGTTACAACAGTAAAGCCTGAAATGTGTAATCTGCGCGGCCATGCTTTGAGATATCTGAATAATAAAAAGTACAAGCTCATCCTATATACATGGATCAGTACTATCTTGTTTGTTATTAGTGAAAGTTCAACGATTTTCATGACTAATGTTACACTCAAAAATATAAATTGTTTTTACAAAAAAAATCCGTTGTAGTTTGTTGTTCAAGGCACCAACTCCAAAAGTTCCAGCACCAATCGAATTAATATTATTTTAAATTTACCAGTGCACTTACTAATAAGGTCGGTCCAATTTTTTGTAAAAAATATTCATCAAGTTGAATAAAGAGGCTTTTAAATCAATTATAGTTGTATATTTCTGTATTTTCTTAGAAAAGTATGTAGTTTAGAATAAAATGGGTACAGTTTAAAAAAAATCTAGAATATTTTAAATTTCAAAAATACATAAGCTACAATAGTTTTTATCTATTTTGGCGACTTTTTGATATATAATAAACTTTATACCCCATGTATTCTAGGGGCTTCAGTTGGAGTATTTTTGAAACTGGTGATGATGAGCTCTAAATGTGTATGTGTATTTCTCATTAATACTCTTTTAAATTGCATTGTAATAATACAGGAACTGAGAAAAACATTGATTATAAAGAGAAGGAACACAAAACTGAAAGTTTATATAGAAAATAAGGTTTCTGTAAGCTCTTAGGTAAAAATTTGGTCCTTCGAAATATACCAGACTAGTCACAAGAGGGGTATAAGATCTCTCTGACCCAAGGCAACTACGCCATGGTCTTTCAGGTAGAGGAACTGTTAAGACGGAAGATGAAAAGCGAATGAATCTTTATTTAATCAGACAACCAAGCAGCTCTAAGAACTCTGAACTTCAAGGAACATCAAGTCTGAAATGGGATTGCCGCAAGGCCCTAAAAAGTCTGGGTAGTCACAATGGACTGACCCTAGCCTGGGTCACAGGTCACTAGGGATTTGACAGTAGTGAAAAGACTGGCCAACTAACCAAGCAGAGATCGGAGCAGGCCATGATAGTGCCAGAGTGGAATTGCTAAATGCGTCACTAAGGGACATCTCCAACAGTGGATCAGAAACCCAGTCCATGAACTCATTCGGTTTCTCAATCGAATGCTTCTACCACTGAAGATGCTGCACTTTCGGGTGAGGATTTAGATAAAATATATATAATTCTTGCTGTTTCGAGGCCCAACCATCAGTAAATTTCCTAAGAGAAAAGTTAAGATTAGAACTTAACAGCAAGCTATGATTGATGTTGTTTTTTCAAGATCTCTCAAATTGAAGTCGAGTATATGTTTCTTATTTGTATACCTTACAACAATTGTATTTTTTTGGAATATGAACACACACGAGAATATAATTATCTCAATAGAATGGAATGAAGAATCAGTAGATCTTGTAATAGTGTCACTTCTACCGCGTAACTTTTTGAGATGAGTGTTCAGTTAGGTTTCAGTGTAACCCCATCATGTTGAACCACAAGAGTTCGTTTGGATCCTTTGTTATTGAGTTTGAATTTGGCCGGAGCTCCTATTTCATAGAATATTTGCCAATTATGCCAAGATCTTTTATAGGGACTTTTTCTGCTTGTCCAAAGCTCGAACTTTGGGTGCCAATGGCCATATCCCTTCAAAGATGAATTTACGAGGTGTTGTTCTTGGTATTAATTTGAATATTGAAGATGCTAGTACTGATCGTTGTGGTAGGCCATTTTGTAGTCTGCGAATATTTGTAAGAGTCTGTCACTGAAAATTTCATTGAGAAACTTAAGGAATAATTTGCAATGCATAAGCTGGTAAACCTTGAGTAGTAGTTCCTTCTTCAAAAAAACAGGTTTGCCATTATTCTGGTAGCTCTTTTGACATCTAAAAACTGTTATTGCATCTATTGAATTCTCCCAGAGTGAAACACCGTAAAGTATGTCATTTTAAACGTATAGCAATCTGTAATTTGTCTCATAGTCGTCTCTGTAAAAACAGAATAATAAGATAATTGCCGAACAACATGATCTACGTGATTGGACCTGCTGAATTCATTATCTATATGATAAGAGCAAGAAAATTTAAGTTTATTTCATCTTGTTAATTTGCACTTGAAGAAAATATCATGTTTTCAGTTTTATGTCATTCAATTTATGTTTATTTTGATTGTACAATTTATTGGCCGAACTTAGACTAAGAGAATCAAGTGAGGTTAGTATACAATTCTCCAGATCAATTAAGGGTTGTATTGTCAGCAATTTTTTGGCACAATTCATTGATTATTAAAGGATAAATAAAAAGGCCCGAGGAATGAACCCTGTTGTACTCCATGCGATCATTTTTTTTTGTCAGAGCTTTCATTGTTGAACTATAGGCATCGAAATATGTTTGAAATTTAAGAGCAAATTAGAGCTAAGTTGATGATTCTTATTCTTATAGTGACTTATTGCATAGTTTACAATGTAGGAACAAAGTAGATCCAAAATGATCCCTCTTATTATCTTATAGTGGCTTATTTTTTCCAATTAGTATGTCAGGCGATATGCACACGAAAGTTAAATCGCATAGTGTAAGTGAAGTATGTCTGTTTTCATCAAGATTTTAAAGCAGCCTGTGTTGTTGATTTATTCTGTGAAATGAAATCGCTTTAAAAAATACGTCTTCAATCTTTCGTTTTGGATTCATTCAATGATTTGGCATATCATGGGAATAATGCTGACTGGACAATAGTTACCTATCCATTGACGATTTGTCTCCTTTTTTAAATATTGGTATTACCTTAGAGATTTTGGGGTGTATCTGGATGTCGTTCGAAATATTTCATAGAGGAGCTCAGGTTATTATTAGCAGCAGATACCTCTTGGGAACACGCAGGTTCCAGAAGGAATGAAATTATATCAATAAATAATATAGCAATGTTAAACTTTGTGGGGCTTTATACTGTATAAAGCAGTTTTAATAGTGTACACGATATTGTGTATATACAGTTGCATACCCTCAGTACCTGTTTTGTTTTATTTAATAATACATAAAATATTATAGGTAAACTAGTAGTGATATTTTGATTTGTGCGGATATCAACACCTTTACTAATTTATTTATTCTTAAAATTAAACGTTTGAATCGTTATGCTACAAAAAGTATTTGATATGTAAGCCAAAAAAATTTCAGTGCAAAGATTCAATTAACATACCATCCCTTGTTCCCTAAACTGATTTGATTGTAACGTTTAAAGCTGTCCTAAACGTTGTGGGGAGAATTCACTTGCGTAATACTCAAAATTCGCAGATGCTTCCAATGGTTTATTTTCAAACACTCAGTACACGAGCTGCTATTATGGTACAACTGTCACCACTTGTCACCTTGACAATCTATACTGTCACTGTCTTCACCGACAGAACTACTGTTAACCTCTGATTCCAGACTGACTGTTATCAACTGACTTCATAAAACTCACTGCCTTCATAAATTTTCTATGCGGTATTTGAAGAATGAGTATGTATTTAATAAGTGATCAATTGATTGACCACTTTGCTCTAATCCGAATATAAAAAGATATAAAAAAAAAGTTTGAAAAGTTTATCAATAACATAAGTAATTATAGATCTGTGGTAAATTTTCTATGCGGTATTTGAAGAATGATTATGTCTTTAATAAGCGAACAATTGATTGAGCCTTTTCTCTAATCCGTATATAAGAAGATATAACTTTTTTTTAAAAGTTTATCAATAACATAAGTAATTATAAATCTGTACTTACCTAACACTGCAAAAATAAAATCAAACACTGAGACAACAACAAGAACTTACACTTACAACTCAATAAACAAATAATATCGAATACTAATAGAAAGACAAATTCAAATCACTTTATATAATTATCAGAGTCATTACAATGTAATTACCAAATATAAATCACCCACATTTTGCCCCCACCAAGAGACCAGAGAGAACATACAAAATTTATCTTCTCTGTGGGCGATACCAAAGATTTTTGTCTGTACTGTCACCATCTGTGGGTTTTAAATCTTAATAGTTCTCTAGTAGTGAGCTTTCTTGATAGTAGATGGCGAATATGGAAAAGTTTTGCCCATAGGAGATCGCAGGCCCTGGGCAGAATTAAAAAAAAATCCATATCTGGGAACGTTTAGATTGGAGATTTTTTTAAATATCTGTTTTAGCTATGTGTAGATTACTAAATTAGAAATGGGACCTTATCTGGAAATGTTTAAATTAAACATTTTTTCAAACCAGTTACGGTTTTCGAGTCCACTATATGGAATGGACAGTTTTTTTCGGAATTTGAAAATATGTGACGGTCAGATTAAAAAAGAGATTATATGTAGCATAGTGTAGTAGCAACATTTAAATTGGACAGTTTTCTAAGGAGTTACGTTTTTTTTCGAGTTACAACAGTAAAGCCTGAAATGTGTAATCTGCGCGGCCATGCTTTGAGATATCTGAATAATAAAAAGTACAAGCTCATCCTATATACATGGATCAGTACTATCTTGTTTGTTATTAGTGAAAGTTCAACGATTTTCATGACTAATGTTACACTCAAAAATATAAATTGTTTTTACAAAAAAAATCCGTTGTAGTTTGTTGTTCAAGGCACCAACTCCAAAAGTTCCAGCACCAATCGAATTAATATTATTTTAAATTTACCAGTGCACTTACTAATAAGGTCGGTCCAATTTTTTGTAAAAAATATTCATCAAGTTGAATAAAGAGGCTTTTAAATCAATTATAGTTGTATATTTCTGTATTTTCTTAGAAAAGTATGTAGTTTAGAATAAAATGGGTACAGTTTAAAAAAAATCTAGAATATTTTAAATTTCAAAAATACATAAGCTACAATAGTTTTTATCTATTTTGGCGACTTTTTGATATATAATAAACTTTATACCCCATGTATTCTAGGGGCTTCAGTTGGAGTATTTTTGAAACTGGTGATGATGAGCTCTAAATGTGTATGTGTATTTCTCATTAATACTCTTTTAAATTGCATTGTAATAATACAGGAACTGAGAAAAACATTGATTATAAAGAGAAGGAACACAAAACTGAAAGTTTATATAGAAAATAAGGTTTCTGTAAGCTCTTAGGTAAAAATTTGGTCCTTCGAAATATACCAGACTAGTCACAAGAGGGGTATAAGATCTCTCTGACCCAAGGCAACTACGCCATGGTCTTTCAGGTAGAGGAACTGTTAAGACGGAAGATGAAAAGCGAATGAATCTTTATTTAATCAGACAACCAAGCAGCTCTAAGAACTCTGAACTTCAAGGAACATCAAGTCTGAAATGGGATTGCCGCAAGGCCCTAAAAAGTCTGGGTAGTCACAATGGACTGACCCTAGCCTGGGTCACAGGTCACTAGGGATTTGACAGTAGTGAAAAGACTGGCCAACTAACCAAGCAGAGATCGGAGCAGGCCATGATAGTGCCAGAGTGGAATTGCTAAATGCGTCACTAAGGGACATCTCCAACAGTGGATCAGAAACCCAGTCCATGAACTCATTCGGTTTCTCAATCGAATGCTTCTACCACTGAAGATGCTGCACTTTCGGGTGAGGATTTAGATAAAATATATATAATTCTTGCTGTTTCGAGGCCCAACCATCAGTAAATTTCCTAAGAGAAAAGTTAAGATTAGAACTTAACAGCAAGCTATGATTGATGTTGTTTTTTCAAGATCTCTCAAATTGAAGTCGAGTATATGTTTCTTATTTGTATACCTTACAACAATTGTATTTTTTTGGAATATGAACACACACGAGAATATAATTATCTCAATAGAATGGAATGAAGAATCAGTAGATCTTGTAATAGTGTCACTTCTACCGCGTAACTTTTTGAGATGAGTGTTCAGTTAGGTTTCAGTGTAACCCCATCATGTTGAACCACAAGAGTTCGTTTGGATCCTTTGTTATTGAGTTTGAATTTGGCCGGAGCTCCTATTTCATAGAATATTTGCCAATTATGCCAAGATCTTTTATAGGGACTTTTTCTGCTTGTCCAAAGCTCGAACTTTGGGTGCCAATGGCCATATCCCTTCAAAGATGAATTTACGAGGTGTTGTTCTTGGTATTAATTTGAATATTGAAGATGCTAGTACTGATCGTTGTGGTAGGCCATTTTGTAGTCTGCGAATATTTGTAAGAGTCTGTCACTGAAAATTTCATTGAGAAACTTAAGGAATAATTTGCAATGCATAAGCTGGTAAACCTTGAGTAGTAGTTCCTTCTTCAAAAAAACAGGTTTGCCATTATTCTGGTAGCTCTTTTGACATCTAAAAACTGTTATTGCATCTATTGAATTCTCCCAGAGTGAAACACCGTAAAGTATGTCATTTTAAACGTATAGCAATCTGTAATTTGTCTCATAGTCGTCTCTGTAAAAACAGAATAATAAGATAATTGCCGAACAACATGATCTACGTGATTGGACCTGCTGAATTCATTATCTATATGATAAGAGCAAGAAAATTTAAGTTTATTTCATCTTGTTAATTTGCACTTGAAGAAAATATCATGTTTTCAGTTTTATGTCATTCAATTTATGTTTATTTTTAATGTACAATTTATTGGCCGAACTTAGACTAAGAGAATCAAGTGAGGTTAGTATACAATTCTCCAGATCAATTAAGGGTTGTATTGTCAGCAATTTTTTGGCACAATTCATTGATTATTAAAGGATAAATAAAAAGGCCCGAGGAATGAACCCTGTTGTACTCCATGCGATCATTTTTTTTTGTCAGAGCTTTCATTGTTGAACTATAGGCATCGAAATATGTTTGAAATTTAAGAGCAAATTAGAGCTAAGTTGATGATTCTTATTCTTATAGTGACTTATTGCATAGTTTACAATGTAGGAACAAAGTATGAAGTATGTCTGTTTTCATCAAGATTTTAAAGCAGCCTGTGTTGTTGATTTATTCTGTGAAATGAAATCGCTTTAAAAAATACGTCTTCAATCTTTCGTTTTGGATTCATTCAATGATTTGGCATATCATGGGAATAATGCTGACTGGACAATAGTTACCTATCCATTGACGATTTGTCTCCTTTTTTAAATATTGGTATTACCTTAGAGATTTTGGGGTGTATCTGGATGTCGTTCGAAATATTTCATAGAGGAGCTCAGGTTATTATTAGCAGCAGATACCTCTTGGGAACACGCAGGTTCCAGAAGGAATGAAATTATATCAATAAATAATATAGCAATGTTAAACTTTGTGGGGCTTTATACTGTATAAAGCAGTTTTAATAGTGTACACGATATTGTGTATATACAGTTGCATACCCTCAGTACCTGTTTTGTTTTATTTAATAATACATAAAATATTATAGGTAAACTAGTAGTGATATTTTGATTTGTGCGGATATCAACACCTTTACTAATTTATTTATTCTTAAAATTAAACGTTTGAATCGTTATGCTACAAAAAGTATTTGATATGTAAGAGAGGAAAAATTGAACTATCGATAACTCAATGGCTACTGAACTCATATTGTCAAGAGTTAATGCAAAGAATCCAAATATTTTCTTATTTTTCTATTGGCATTAGAATGCAATGCTCATACTGCCAGTTTCTAAATTTTATTCTATTTTACACCATTTCAAGGCTATGTACAAACGATATCTATTTAGTCTTGTACAGGGAAACATAATCTTCTTACTCAGGGATCTGTCAGGGCATTCATTATTTACGTTCCTATGTTGAATCCAAATAATGATGAACAATGAAGTATAAACAATACCGGATAAGTTTAACAATTAAAATCAATAAAACTAAAGCCGAATATCATAAAAAAAATTTGGCCAATGGATTTAATAAACATTTCTCCTAAATTGGCAGTAGTTTAGCCAGTGAAATACCTGCTAAATCTAACGGAGTAAATGTAAATTAAAATAACTAGAAGACTATTGTTTCTAACTTTTAACCCACATTAGAAAGTCACAGTTTATTGAAGTAATAAACAAAGTTCTTGAAACACTCGCATTAACTATTATTAATACATCTACTATACATTGGAAATTTAATTTTTAAAGAAGGGATAAACTCACAAAAATATAGTTACAAATTCAATAGTAACGCCGGTCCATAAAGGAGGCTCCATACTCCATGATAGGAATCAAAAGATAAAGGCTGATAGCGATTACCAGCAATGTTAATAAAATTATTGAAAAATGAGAAAGTTGAGACTTGTTTAAAATTAAGAAAGTCATAATTTTTGTTCTTATGTAACCAGTTTGGATTTAGGCAAGGATTACCTACGTACAGAAAACGCCATTGTCAGGGTAATATCACAAAAAAATCTTAATCCAGGCAAAAATGCTTATTAATATTCGTGGACATGGCAAAGGCTTTGCCACTGTATCGCGCTGTATTTTGCTAGAAAGGATGTATAAATTGGGTGTTAGAGGTATTGCACGAGAATTGCTTAAATCTTGTCACAAAGAGAAAGCATACCACATTAAAGTTAGAGATTACAAAAGTAAGTCATGCTTTGGTGTGCCACAAGCAACAGTGCTTGGTCCACTTTTATTCGCGATCTACATAAATAGCTTAATTCAACCATTACGTGACGGAGATGTGGTCTGTTATGCAGATGACACAGCTGTTATGCTTCATGATACCATGGGGGATCTCATATATAAAAAAGCAGATGTAGTATGGGATTAGGGTAAAACATGGCCTGATTTCAGTTTGTTAAATATCGTTGAATATTAATGTGGACAATTCAAGTTTCATGTGTTTCACTTTGAAAAGTGGACTTATCCTTTTTATAAAACAAAAAAAAATCACAATTATAATTGCTTTGACTTCTCAAATAGGAATTTCTTTCAAAACATTTCTTTAGTGTCTAAAACTAAATATCTATGATTCTTTTTTGATTCACAGTACCATAAGTACAGTATATAACAACCAAATTACGAAAAATCTATTATTTCTACTCTATTAGAGACTGGTTACCAAAGAAAAATCCAATATATGTAGGTAAATAGAGCTAAAGCCGAGTTAGTCTTATACTATGGCATTATAGCTAGTAACTCGGCCATATCACCATTATATACAGCACAAACAGAATCATTCTATCTAAAACCAGAAGATTATCTACTCATCAACTATTTGACGAGGCTAGAGTTCTGAACCTAAGACGATTGCATATATGAAAAATACTTGTAGATTATGACTGATTAACAAATATGTCCTGAGAGGTTTCACAGAGCTGTAAGTAGGTATTTGTCGCGTAATATTTCTCAACGCCACCTTTGCATCAATAAAAAGATCACTATACTATATTGCTCCAAAAATATTTATTATATTTACTTCAAACTTTCAATATCAGCCATATAAGTTTAATAAAAAGAATAGTATTCTGATTGCTAGATAATAAAATAACATCCTATTGATTACTGATTTAGCCCATATTCTAAGTACCTACTGTTCTAAAAGCTATCAGCATTTAGGAGGAATAGTTAAATGCACTTCAAATATGTGGAAAAAGGATGGATCAATCTAATTTCCTATATAAACTGCAAATCTCATATGACGGGCAGTTCATTTCTTCTAGAGACCTCGTAGAACAAAAATCAGTGTGAGTCGAAATCAAATTATTCTCAGCTAAATCATCGATGAAGAAGAAGACGACATATGCAACCAGACCAGCCTGCACGTGGAATTAATAAATTCGCTATCAAATTTTATTGCCAGTGGCGTACCAAAACAATTTTATTTTGGGAAAATCAAATTTTGAAACCAGAAAGTTGTGTTTTCTTGTTATTTTGACAAAGCTGAAAGGATCCCGAACTGCGATTCAGTTCAATTGGTGTCAGAAGTGGGATATCTAGTCAAATAACAAGAACAAAAGATGTCCGAAGGCCGACATGGAATCTGTTGGATGATATGACCATGTAAACCTACCTTTATGCTCTGAGATACATGATAATAGTGTAATCCTAGTCTTCTACGTTTTGTGTGTGACAAGTGACAGTGACAGAATAATGTTGGCTATGGTCTGTCGTAGTACTCTTAAAAATATAGTTAGTTAGAAAATGGCGTTGCACCACCTTTTATGTTAATAGTTGTTATAAAGAAATACATCTTACTTTATTATGGAACAAGGAGTTTCATTAGAAAACCTAACATGGTAGCAGATTGTGGTTTCGCACAAAGAAGTAGTGTACCGTTTGTTAATGGAGTTTTGTTAAAATAAGAAATAATTGATAAGAGAACACGTGCACACAGACATTTGACGAACCAGTGAAAATGGCGTTTATGAAATGCGATGATGTTGCTATACCGATATTCAATGGTGCAGACTATGGACATTGGAAAACACGCATATCCAAGTTTTTGGAGTTCAAAAAGTGTAAAGTCGTAATTACCCGGGAAAAGGTACAGACAAGGAAGATGACTGGAATATGATGGAAATTAAAGCGATAAATTATATCTACAGCGCTATTTCCAATAGGCAGCTAGAGTATTTATCAGATTTAAATACTGAACGAGAGGTAATGATTAAACTGGACGAAATGTATAATAAACAATCAACGGTGCTGCAGATAGTCTATCGTACTGCAATTGAAAATATTAAGCTTGAAAATTATCCAGATGTGAATTCTTTTTTCCATGTGTTTGAAAAATCTGCTGGAGTTACAGTAACAGAATCTGAAAATCTGAATTACATGTTGAAAGCTCTATCAATCTCCTACAGTCATTTAGGTGATCTTATAGACATTCTTCCGGAATCAGAAAGGAAATGTGAATATTTAAAACAAAAGGTGAAACTGAAGACTTTGGAAGAAAGCAAAAAACAATAAGTTTCAATGAAGGAACATCAAGGTCAAATGTGTTTATGGCATCAAAGTCAAATACTAATCATCGTCAATGTTACAAATGTGGATCCTTTGAACACATACAAAAATTTTGCAGAGCTGGGACATATCCAAGAATCCGAAACCTTCCACAGGGATCACGAGGTAATCAAGATCATGGATATGCCAACAGGACAAGTTTCCGTGGAAACTTTCAAGGACGTCGTTTCCAGAATAAGCGTGGTGATTATCGTAGAAGAGGACGTGGCCAATACACCCCAAACAATAACAATAACTCAGGAACCAGCAGTGTCTTTATGGTTAATGTAAACAATGAAACTGTAAGTAATGAAAAGTTTAATGATCCGGTTACTTGGGTACTTGATAGTGGATGTACTGACCATATTGTTAATGATGAGAAATATTTTTGTGAATCTGTAGTCTTAGAAAGGGCAACTGATGTTAAACGAGGTGATGGTCGCCTACTACAAGCAACCAAAAAGGGTACCATTGTATGTAACTTTTATATGTGTGATAAAATGTCAACAGTTACCATTCAAAATGTTTACTTTGTTAAAAAGATGGACCATAACCTTTTAAGCTATAGTAGAATCACTGAGAATAACAAAGTAGTTTCCGAAGCAAATATTTGTAAAATTTATAATAAAGAGAATCTAGTTGCAATAGCAAATAAAGTTAACAATTTGTATTATATTGAGTGCTCTGTAATTCAAACAGGAATCAAAGCGAATATTATGTCAAAAGATAATGATCAAAAGGATACAAAAATGTCTATCAAAGAAAAATGGCACCGAACATTAGGACATATAAATTTTAACTCTTTAAATAAACTTTGTGAAAGTAAACTTGTAGAAAATTTGCCTGAAAAACTTGAAAATAATTTTATGAAATGCGCCGTTTGTATAGAAAATAAAATGCACAATTTACCTTTTCAAAATAATAGAACTAAAGCAAGAGATATACTCGAACTGATCCACACTGATCTTAATGGTCCTCATAATACTTCTGGAAGTAATGATGAAAAATATTTCTTCACAATAATTGATGACTTGATTGATAAGTTAGTAAAAGTTTTCTGTGTAAAAAATAAAAGTCAAGTTTTTGAATGTTTATCTGAATATATAAATGAAGTCGAAAATATTACAAATAAAAGGTTTAAGAAAATTAGATGTGATAATGGAAAGGAGTATATTAATTCAAAGTTTTTCCACTTTGCTCAAGAGAAAGGTATTCATATCGAACCCTGTCCGCCATACGAACATGAGCTCAATGGTACAGCTGAAAGGCTAAATAGAACTATTATGGATATGGCTAGGTGTTTGATGTCTGAAGCAAAAATAAACCGTTGTTATTGGCCTGAAGCAGTTAAAACTGCAGCTTTCTTGAAAAATCGTACATTAGCTAATACCTTGGAGAGAAGAACACCATATGAAATCTTCATGAAGAAGAAACCAGATGCGAAATACTTGCGTATTTATGGTATTAAAGTATTTGTTAGAGTTCCAGAAATAAAAAGACATTCTAAGTGGGATAAAAAAGCTGATTGTGGAATACTTGTTGGATATTCAGATGTTGGATATAGAGTCTTGTTAAATGAAAGAGTGATTGTAGCTCGACATGTTGATATAATAAAAGATGACACTACATGTATAGGTTTGAATGAGTCTCAAGAAAATACTTCAAGAATGCCAATTCAAGGATGCAGCAAAGATTCAAACCAGTAAAGTAATGAAATAGGTTTTGAAGAATTCGAAGATGATGAAAGTGTAACTGGAACCCCTGAAAAAATGGAAAATGAACAAAAAAGTACACAACTGAGAAGATCAGTTAGACAAATAAAACCGAATAAAGATGAAAGATATGTTTATGAGACAATATTTGTGAATTACTGCAACGCCATGACACCTACAAGCTATGAAGAAGCTTTATTATCGCCAGATGCCAAAGAATGGAGAAATGCTATAGATTTGGAAATAAAAAATTTAAACAAGAACAAAACCTGGAAGTTAGTTGAGAATTCAGAAGATAAATCAATAATAGATGTTAAATGGGTATACAAGAAGAAGAATAACGGAACGTTTAAAGCTCGTTTAGTTGCTAATGGTTTTCAGCAAAAGAATGGCATAGAAAACACCTATTCGCCAGTATTTAAACCTCAAACACTTAAAATTTTACTATCCTATTCTTGTCAAAACGATTTCTTCATCGATCAGATGGATGTAGAAACTGCTTTTCAAAATGGTAAAATAACAGATGACGTATATGTAAAACAACCAGAAGGCTATAATGACGGCACAAACAGAATCTATAAATTAGATAAAGCTTTGTATGGGTTAAAAGAAAGTCCCCGTTTATGGTACGAGTGCTTCCATGAGTATATGAGAGATCTTGGTTTTGAAAGAAATAACTGTGACTATTGTTTATATTATAAGATTACTAAAAAGAAAATCTTATTTGTATTATTATTTGTGGATGACCTTTTAATTAGTAGTAATAACGAAACGAGTATTACAAATCTAAAAAAGAAGCTATCTTTGCGATTCAATATGAAAGATCTTGGTTCACTTAACAATTATGTTGGAATTGACGCTGAATATCAAAGAAAGTCTCATATGACGTTGAGTCAAAAAGGGTATATAGAAACTTTGGCAGAAAAATATAAAACTGTGAATTGTTCAAAAAACTATTCCACTCCAATGGAAGTAAATTTAAAATTACAAAAAACTGATAACTTGAATGATAATATCAAATATATAAATATAATAGGAGCTCTTCTTTATATTAGTACTGCAACTAGGCTTGACATATCCTTTAGTGTGAATTATTTGATTAGATTCCAAAATTGCTATGAAGAACTACATTTCAAATATGCTTTAAGAATACTAGTCTATTTGTATCAGACTAGAGACTTAAACTTAACCTACACCAAAAAGGATAAATGTGAACTCATTGGTTGCTTTGTAGATTCAGATTGGGCAGGAGATACAAATGATAGAAAATCTACTACTGGTTATGTAATTAGACTGTTTGAAAATCCAATATATTGGAAGTCACGAAAGCAAACATCAGTAACAAAATCTTCAACTGCATCAGAATATGTTGCACTATCTGAAGCTACATCAGAAATAATTGTCATAAAAGAAATTTTAAAAACATTTAATATTGATCTAAATAATCCAGTTCCCATGTATGAAGACAATTCTGGTGCTATTGCTATAACTAATTATGGTAATTATACTAAGAATACAAAACATATTGAAATACAATATCATTTTGTGAATGAAAATTATTTGGCTAAATTGATTGATGTAGTGAAAATCAAAACTAATGAAAACTTAGCAGATATTTTTACAAAAGCTCTGGGAAAACAACAGTTTTTGTACTTAAGATAATTGTTAAACTTAAAGTAATAAAAGAGTAATATATTGTTATGTTATTTGAATATTTATGTTGTAAAGAGCATAAACGTAAGGAGGCGTGTTGGATGATAGGATCATGTAAACCTACCTTTATGCTCTGAGATACATGATAATAGTGTAATCCTAGTCTTCTACGTTTTGTGTGTGACAAGTGACAGTGACAGAATAATGTTGGCTATGGTCTGTCGTAGTACTCTTAAAAATATAGTTAGTTAGAAAATGGCGTTGCACCACCTTTTATGTTAATAGTTGTTATAAAGAAATACATCTTACTTTATTATGGAACAAGGAGTTTCATTAGAAAACCTAACAGAATCCATTATCGCAACCCTTACCGAATTGATGAAACAACAAACAGAGCAAGCGAAACAACGAGCAGAGCAAGCGAAACAACAAGCCGTGCAGTTTAGCAGCATCGAAACCAAGTTAGCAGAGCAGTCCAGCAACCTCGAAGCCAAATTAGCAGAAAAAGCCAAAAAACTAGCAGAGAAGTCCAGCAACATCGAAACCAAGTTAGCTGAGCAAACCCTGGGATTAGAGGCTATGGAAGAACGGTTGAAAGTGGAGCAAGCCAAATATCTGGGAGAGATGCAAGAACAGGTCAATCGCTTTTATGATCAGTTGACAGAGTAAAAGGACCTATGGAAAAACAGTATGGACGCCCTGGCCTGCAAAATAGAAGAGGTTAACGATAGGACGAACGCCGCCGTGACAATAGCTGAAGAGGCCAAGGCAAAAACGGAGCAGCTGCAGATAAAGGGGAGAGCATGCAGAGGCAATATGAAGACAGTACCGAAAATGTTGTGGAGCGGCTCAACTTCTTAGAAAACCGCACCTGCTCAGGACACTCCACAAGAGCCGAAACTAAAATCCAAGCCCCTACCTACGCCGGCAGCACCTCTTGGATAACCTATCTGAGGCAGTTCGAGGTAGCCGCTAACGCGCATCATTGGAGCCCAATGAAGAAGGCGACGGCACTGGTATTGGAACTCCGCGGAAGTGCTATGGAGGTTCTGAGATCGTTTCCCGATGAACAATCATGGAGTTTCCAGTAGTTGGTTGAGGCCATGGAACTGCGATTCGCAGAGAGACATCAGGCCGCCATCTTCAACGCCCAATTGAAACATCGAAGTCAACGCTCCAATGAATCGTTGGCAGCGGATTTTGAAAGGTTAGCGCATCTGGATTATCCGGAGGGAGCCGCCAGTGATGTACGGGCACGCCTTGGAGTATCAGCGTTCATCGATGCTATCAAAGATGACGACATCTAGCAGGGCGTACGGATGCAGCGTCCGAAGTTGATTAGTGGAGCCCTAATCCATGCGCTTGAACTGGAAGCTGCTAAGAGGGTGGCCAAGCCAACTGTGAGAGTTAGAGAGATTGGCAACATGGAGGAAGAAGGCCTATCAGTGCCAAGATGCTGGAGATGCGGTAAACAGAGACATCTCATGGCCCGTTGCCCTAGGCGACGCAGGCATTCACCTGCTCCGATGCATTCGGAAAACAAGGAAAGGCCAGTCCGGAGGGGAAACGACTGACCTTCAATCCCTCATCCCCATCAATGAAACCTACAACCGATGGAACACTATTGTCGAGATGTCGTTGGTGCCGAAGGTTTGGACATGGGAAAGGCCAGTGCAGTCTAAAAGAGACCAAGCGACTGAAAAAGAATCAATCAGCTGCCATCATCGTTAGTAAATTCGGGACCCAAGGACAGTTGCTCCCTCTTGATAGACACTGGAGCAGTAGGAAGCATCGTCCGACCCGATATCATCAAGGGATTCTGGGAACCATTGGACAGGGCCTGTGTGATGCAAACGGCCTCAGGGAAACGCTTGCAAATCCTGGGACAACGTGAGGTCAGAGTTCGATTGGGTTCTAGATAATATCAAACTGTGATCTTGATAGCTAACATCAGGGATGATGATATCATAGGGCTGGATTTTCTAGCGACATTTGACATCTTGATAGAACCAAAAGCGCGAAGGTTGAAGACCAAGAGTGAAGAGATCCTCTTAGACGATGGGTATAATTCAGCTGCCGTTCTTCGAGTTTCCATTGAAGAAGAAGCCAGGGTTCCGGCACGAAGAGAATTGTGTTAATGGCTGCTGTCACTGGTGATACTGGTAGACAGTTTGTGGGCGTGGTAGAACCCAAACAGCAGAATGGACAGCTACTGGTGGGACGCACATTGGACGTAGTACAAGATAGTCGAAATCCTGTCAGAATCATGAACATGTGCGACCAGGAGGTGGTCCTGAAATCTGGGACGAAATTAGGGACGAGCCATCCAGTAAAACAAGTGATGCACTTGGACAAAGAACGAGGCACCAATAAGAGTAGGTTACCCTCAACTTTAAAAAAGTTGATATCCGATGCCAGAATCCTGTCCGGTGGTGAGCAGCGACAAGCTGGACATTTTCTCCTTGCATGACGATGATCTGGGTCATACTAATCTGGTGCAGCATTCGATATTCACCGGAGATGCCGCTCCGATCAGACGGGCAGCCCGACGGCTACCGCTCGCCAAATAGTAAGAGGTTCAGCAACTGCTGGCTGATATGCAGGAGCGGAACGTTACAGAACCCTGGCGTCGCCGATAGTTCTGGTATGAAAGAAAGACGGCTCAACCGACGTTACAAGAAAGGATTCTTATCCTCTGCCTCGGATCGACGACACCATCGATATACTAGCAGGTATTGAATGTCTCTCTCTCTTGGATCTTCGCAGTGGTTACTGGCACGTTGGCATCCACGAACAAGATAATGAGAAGACTGCCTTCATCACGCCTTACGGACTCTGGCAATTCAATGTTATGCCGTTTGGGTTGTGTAATGCTCCTGCCACCTTTGAGCGATTGATGGATACAGTTCTAAAAGGATTGTCTTGGCAGACCTGTCTGGTTTATTTGGATGATGTGATAGTCATGGTTAAGACATTTGGCCAACACCTGCGTAATCTGGAAGGAGTACTTCAACGTTTGAGAGGAGCCAAGTTGAAGTTGAACCCGGATAAATGTGAACTCTTCCGAAAGGAAGTACGATACCTCGGTCACGTAGTATCTCCACAAGGAGTCCGACCAGACCCAGCCAAGCTAGCAATGGTGCAAGAATGGCCTCGTCCAAGGAATGTCTCAGAGCTTCGCAGTTTTTTTGGGTTATGTACCTGTTACTGCCGATTCGTTAAGGATTTGAGCAACCTGGCTAAGCCAATACATCGGCTGACAGAAAAAGACCAACCATTCGAGTGGAAGCCAGACTGTGAAGAGGCTCTTCAGAAGTTGAAGGAATCCTTGTGTACGGCACCCATACTGACCTACCCACAACCAGGTCGCCGATTTTATTTGGATACAGATGCCAGCAATGTCGGTATTGGAGGTATTCTGTGTTGAGTAAGGCAGAGCGCAATTACTGCACTACAAGACGAGAATTGCTTGCTGTTGTCAAAACTCTTAGGCATTTCCACAAATACCTGTATGGCCCGGAATTCATTATTCATACAGACCACGCATCACTGCATTGGTTGATGAGATTTCGAGAACCGGAAGGATAGGTAGCCCGATGGTTGGAGCAGTTGCAAGAATACAACTTCACTAGTACCGGTGGATAATGAATGGTCCACGAGGCTAGGAGTCGTGATCAATAGGCTGATGCAGACCTGGCGCCAATAATGAGATGGAAAGTGCAGGCAAACCAACGCCCAGACTGGAATGGAGTAACTGAATTTGGTTCTATCACCAAAGCATATTGGAGTCTTTGGGACAGCCTGAAATTGGAAGAAGGTGTACTACGTTACCAATGGGAGCATCCAGACGGAGAAAAATCCACCTCGCTAATAGTAATTCCCAGAGTCAGGGTGGCTCGTGTACTTCGGGAAACTCACGATGGGCTAGCTGGAGGACATTTTGGTGTTAACAAGACATTGAAGAAAGCGCGAGCTCGGTTTTATTGGGTACGATGTCGAGCAGACGTGGAAGAATGATGCCGACGATGCGATGTGTGTGCCAGCGCCCGCGGATCGCATAGACGCACCTGAGGGAGACTTCAGCAATACACTGTAAGCGCACCATTTGAGAGGATAGCTATCGACATAGCAGGGCCGTTTCCTACGACTGATGATGGAAACCGGTACATATTGGTGATAATGGATTATTTTACGAAATTGCCGGAGGCATACGCTCTACCCAATCAAGAGGCTGCCACGGTGACACAGGCTCTGGTTGACACCCTATGCCGTTTCGGCATTCCCATGGATTTGCATTCAGGCCAAGGACGAAATTTAGAGAGTTGCTTGTTCCAAGGGGTCTGCGAGATACTTGGAATAAGAAAGACCCGAACAACACCCCTGCATCCGTAGTCCGATGGCATGGTCGAGAATTTCAACCATACTCTCGTCATCTGTCTGAAGAAGTTCACGTCTGACAACCAACGTGACTGGGACCGATATATTCCTTTGGCCTTAATGACATATCGTGCCGCGGTGTACGATATTATTAAAGAGACCCCAGCTTGCATGATGTTCGGGAGAGAGTTGAGGTTACTCTGCGATTTGCTCTTTCGAAGGCCCTTTCCATCAACGGAAGCCACGGATGAATTCACCAGTGGGCGGCTAGAACGACTACGAGAAGTAGATGAACAAGCCAGAAAGCATATCCGCATGAAGACACGGTACGATCGACGAGCCAGTTCCGAGGGTTATCAGGTGTAAGACCGGGATTGGCTATTCAATCCAAAAAGAACGATTGGCCGTTTTAACAAACTGCAATCCGATTGGGAAGGTCCTTACGCCATACAGGCGTGACTCAACGATGTCGTTTATCGCATCCAACGAACACCACGGTGAAAGCTGAAAGTGGTACATCTAGATCGACTCGCTCCATATCGGGGGACTAACGGTGAAGAAGAAGTTACACCACCGGATCATGCCTGCGTCAGGATTTCATTCGGGACGAACGAAACTTAACGAGGAGGCAGTGTACTGAAAATTAAGGGTTCTATTCAATACCATTGAATAGTTAAATAGGAAAAATGAAAATTCCTCTATTTACAACAAGCAACAAAAAGCAAGAGAAGGAATTTCACTTGGAATGAGCATGGAATGCCAAGGATCTGTCCAGATGGAACCCATGTGTTACGGAGTGTGAGGAATAGTTGAATGCACTTCAAATAAGTGGAGAAAGGATGGATCAATCTAATTTCCTATATAAACTGCAAATCTCATACGACGGGCAGTTCATTTCTCCTAGAGTCCTCGTAGAACAAAAATCAGTGTGAGTCGAAATCAAATTATTCCCATCTGAATCATCGAAGAAGAAGAAGACATCTGCAACCAGACCAGCCTGCACATGGAAATAATAAATTCGCTAGCAAATTATGTTGCCAGTGGCGTACCAAAACAATTTTATTTTGGGAAAATAAAATTCTGAGACCAGAAAGTTGTGTTTTCTTGTTATTTTGGCAAAGCTGAAAGGATCCCGAACAGCAATTCAGTCCAATACGATGTATGAGCTATTCTTTCAATATGGCCAAGTCACAGAAACTTGAGGATAATGTGAATAATTCGATCGATTTGTCAACTGCGTCTTTCCCATTACAATGTCCAGCAATTGCTTCGAAAATACATCTTCACTTTCATCTTGCTGCAAAACACAAATTAGATGATTTTAATCACGCGTTTAGTTTCTCAGCTACATTTAAATGAGGAATAACTCTTCCAGAATCATGGATCCACCAGAAATGTTTTTGTTGTTATGAATAATTTTCAAAGTTCTGTCCAACGCATCCAGCGACCTCTTTGGACAATCGTGCATTCGTCCTAAACGATCAATTGCATACTTTTAGAATCTTCATCACTGTGCTGTTTTTGGCGATGTTGCAAGCTGGAGTGTCGTTTATTTGCATTTTAAGGGTAGAACGTACAATTTGCCCGCCTTCTACTAAGGTTGCTGCTCTTCCCGATGAAGCCAATACTAGAGCAACTTCATTCAGCGATTGGATTTTCGCCAAAAGCAGTTATTGGCGAGTATGGCACAATCCAGTGATTGTCCACAATAACATCTTGTCCTTTGACCTTCATAACTATAGATCGTCCATTGTCCGTATCTGATCGCCGACGATATAATGTAGCCGTCGGGTCTAGGACACTTCGCCTAAATTGTCCACTTCGCCCAAATTATTCATTTATTTTGATCGAACTCGGGACATTAGTAATAATTTAATATTATAAATGTTTAAATTTTCAAATTCATGTTAGTGGAATGTTAAGTTCATTATCCCACAGAAACATAAATATTTAAAAAGCTAAAATCGTTGAAAAACGCCATTCCTGTTATCTGTGAAAAATAGATTAACAAAAATATATATTGATTAAAAGTTTGTAAAAATAACATTAAGAAAAAAAAATATGAGAAAAATTCATAAAAAAATTCAAAAAAGATATAAGAAACATTATAAAACATTTTCATTTAAGGCATTTATTATTTCTACGACTTTCTAAAACTTTCCGTCCACTTGTGATAGTCTGAACATACGAAAAATAATATAAAATTCTCTGCAAAATAAAGATAATATGGTAATATATTTTTCAAAAAAATATCATGTAATGAAAATATATTAAAGATGAAAATCAAATTTGAAAGAAATACGCAAGTAAACAAAATACTGTCAACATATTCAGGTAATGATTAAACAGGTTTGTATAATTGAGAGATTTTTGACGTTACATGTTTTCTCAAGCATACAAAACTAATAGAGGTGTCATTGTGTCAGCTATGGAGGGTATATGTCAGCTACGATATAGTACCAGAGTTCATAGAGATTGATATAAGCAGAGATAATAGAGATAACTATTATTATTGCAGTTTTCGAATCTCAGTTATTAAGTCGGAAGTCGATAACATAAATGTAGATGCACATGCTTAAATATAATAGGAAAGTTGCGTCCGTATATTAACGTAGATAAATTAATAAGTTCCTGCGGAGACGTCTGTCGCCGAATGTCGTCGAACAGAGCCGGAATTAGTGTGACATCCATATATATATAGATTTACACAAGTGGCTCAAGATTGAATTCGTCAGGGGTGCGGCTTACCATTGCTACGGAAATATCTTTGTTGGTATATAATTATTCACTTTAATTTTGGTCTCAATCGATAGATCATTGATAATTTATATGGCGTAACTAAGCACATTTCTGGTTAAAGTCTTATAGTAATTGAGATATATCGATGCTAATATTGGGACGCAAGGGGGGAGAGTATATTTCCTGTAAAGAGACTGTAGTGTCCGCTATATCATATTGAGAATATTGAATTAAATATTAAATTTAGGAATAGATATAAATTTGATATCAATATTAAAACGAACAATTATCCAATTTTTTTCATAAATAGTTGCTTCCTGCCTTTTCTGTCTGAATAAGGTTATGATCAGTCCACACATGAGAAAGCGAGAATATTGAATTAAATATTAAATTTGGTAATAGACAAATTTGATATCAATATTAAAAAGATAAATTATCTCATTTTTTCATAAATAGTTGCTTCCAGCCTTTTCTGTCTGAATAAGGTTATGATCAGTGCACACATGAGAAAGCGAGAATATTGAATTAGATATTAAATTGTGGAATAGATTTAAATTTCATATCAATATCTTTAAAATTTTCTTTATTCCCATTTTCTTCATAAATGGCTGTATAAAGCGCTTTATGTCTGAGTAAGGTTATGATCACTCCACACATAAGAAAGCGAGTATATTGAATTAAATATTAAATTTGGGAATAGACAAATTTGATCAATATAAAAAAAAAAATTATCCCATTTTTTCATAAATAGTTGCTTCCAGCCTTTTCTGTCTGAATAAGGTTATGATCAGACCACACATGAGAAAGCGAGAATGTGGATATAAATAATAAATTAAGGAATAAACTTAAATTTGATGTCAATATTAACCCATTAGTGCATGAAGTTAAAAATTAATGATTTTGCAATTTTTTTCATTATTGATTGTTTTAATTTATAAAAAGGAGTAAAACTTTTATGTAACATTTTTTCCTAACTTTTATAGATACTCCGGTACCACCCGTCCCTTTAAGGGGACTCTATGCATAAAATACCACATCATAAAAAAAACATATATTATTAAAACATTTATTTAAACATTATTTTTATACCTTTCAGTGTGAGAATATGTATTTTTCATATAAAAATTGTCAGAATATATCACACTTTTGAATGAAATTGTTCAAAACATACTTTTGGATGCAGTCCACAATCGCATTTTCTACAAATAAAGTTACTTTTTTTTTACACACTTGGCATCTTCTGTCAGATTCATTATATTTAATAATATGTCCCACATTATCAAATTGAGAAGGATGCATAGAAGGTAAAGTTGTCCTTCCTCTTGATGGCATTTTCCCATGTGTGTTCAAAAGACCAACAGCAATATAACGTCTAAAAACCAATAGGGATGCACAGTTTGGATCATCAGGATTCAGTCGCTTCATAAGTAACCATGCGTTGGAAACTGTGGCATCCAGAAGATAGGCGAAAATTGGCCAATACCATTTTCTTTGCCGTATTCTGCTTCTGTAAAGTGCTATCAGGCCATCCATTTTGTCGACACCTCCCATTCCTTTGTTGTAGTTGGCAATCAATTTTGGTTGTGGAATGCGTTTCTTGCATTTGGAAGTTCTGCACCATCTTGTGGTATTAACGACTTCGTCCGTTTCAAAATTTGATGCCACAGTAACTACTTTATTGTCCTTCCATTGGACCACCAGCGTATCATTTTTGGCCACAAATTTATAGGTGCCCCTATCTTGTGATTTCCAGAAATTCTTTTAAGGAAGCGGACAGTGTCCTGTTCGGTTCTCACGTATAGTCCCTGTGGCACAGATTTTTTTATCCGATAAATATCCAAGTAGATGCAGGCTAGTGAAGTAATTGTCGAAAAAAACTTTGTAGCCGTTATTTGGTAAAATTTCTGATTTTTCCAGTAAATTGAGCACTATATCGCCTCCAAGACCAAAGCCTCGTTCTTCAGTATTATCTTGTGATTTACCTGTGTAAATATCAAAAGACACCATGTAGCCAGAGCTTGTACAAATGGCCCAGTTTTTAAATCCAAAACGAATTGGTTTCCCTTTTATATATTGTTTGGCATAGTGTTTGCCATAGTACGGAATCATACTCTCGTCAATTGAAATATTTTCCTCTAGTCCGCCATGTTTTTTAAATCTATCTTTTAGAGTTTCTATTACAGGTCTTAGCTTGTAAAGCTTATCGGATCGATCAATTTGCAAATTATCTTTGAAATGTATGTGGTGCAATATGGTTTCGAAGCGATTCAATCGCATACTGTTTTTCAAAATTATTGGTACATCAGATGTGGTGTTCCAGAACATTCTCTTATTCGGGTATTTTGCATAACCAGAAAGTAACAAAGCTCCAAGTATTACATACAACTCGTCTCTAGTGAAACCAAGATCAATGTTTTTCTGTTGTGAATATACATTAGTCTGGTAAATTATAATATCCAAAAGTTCTTCGTCGAAAAAAAGGTTGAAAAAATCTATTGGATTTTTTGCCAACTGTGCTTCTGCAGATGGCAGACGAGGCTCACAAATTTTATTCATTGGAAAGTCAGCAATTTCTCGTAACCAAGTGTAATTGGTTTTCGCACGACTAACTCTCCTTTTTTTATTATTGCTTGGTCCAGGTTGTGGAAATAGTTGTGCAAGTGAAATCAAATCATCTGCATCGTATTCATCGTCAACTACATGTCTTATTTCGCCTCCCTGGCGTAAAATGCCTCGTGGGAGATGGTTTATGTCACCTATATGTTCGTCATCCGAATTATCGCTGTCCTCATCCGTGTCCCCTTCATTCACTTCCGGAGGCTCTATGTAAATATCCAACGGCTCATCTTCAATAGAATCGTTCTCAATTATTTCTATGAGCTGATGAAGCGATAATCTGTAAGAATGACATATTTTACTGAGAATACGCGATTAGTATTCTGTGCATGGAGTCCCCTATAAGGGACGCACCACTAAATCATGTCTACAATAAAAAAAATAATTCGAAATAAATAATGACAATGGCTATAGTTCCATCAGTCAGATACAATCAAAATCTATAAATATTGTGAACTAGATATTATTTTTACTCGCAAAAAAAAAAGTACTTACGCGCCGTGCCTAGTAGAATAAAGGTTTTCATCCATTATCAATTCAAACTGAAATATTAGCACGAACAAAGATATGTCACTGTCGACCGATTACTTAAACTATCTCGAAGCGACTGAGAACTACTATCCTACCTGCGTAACAATGGCAACGGCACAAAAAAAATATGTGGGCGTCCCTTAAAGGGGACGCTATGCACTAATGGGTTAAAAGGAAAAAATATCCAATATTTTTCATAAATGGTTGCTTCCAGCCTTTTCTGTCTGAATAAGGTTATGATCAGTCCCCACATGAGAAAGCGAGAAAATTGAATTAAATATTAAATTTAGGAATAGACTTAAATTTGATATCAATATTAAAAGGAAAAATTATCCAATTTTTTTCATAAATGGTTGCTTCCAGCCTTTTCTGTCTGAATAAGGTTATGATCAGTCCACACATGAGAAAGAGATAGTATTGAACTAAATATTAAATTGTGGAATAGATTCAAATTTCATATTAATATTTTTTGAATTCATTTTAATCCTATTTCTCTCATAAGTAGCTGTTTCCAGCGCTTTATGTCTGAATAAGTGTATGATCACTCCACACATAAGAAAGCGAGAAAATTGAATTAAATATTAATTTGTGGAATAGATCTAAATTTCATATCAATATTTTTTAAATTTATTTCATTCAGATTTTTTTCATAAATACCTGTTTCCAGCGCTTTATGCCTGATTATGTTTATGATCACTCCACACATGAGAAAGCGAGAATATTGAATTAAATGTTAATTTGTGGAATAGATTTAAGCTTCATATCAATATTTAAAAAAAAATATCCAATTTTTTTCATAAATGATTGCTTTGAGCCTTTTTAGCCTGAATAAGGCTATAATCACTACACACATGAGAAAGCGAGAATATTGAACTTAATATTAAATTGTGGAATAGATTTAAATTTCATATCAATATTTTTTGAATTCATTTTAATCCCATTTCTTTCATAAATGGCTGTTTCCACCGCTTTATGCCTGAATAAGGTTATGATCGCTCCACTCAAATGAAAGCGAGAATATTGACTTAAATATTAGTTTGTGGAATAGATTAAAATTTCATATCAATATTTTTAAAATTTATTTTATTCCCATATTTTTCATAAATAGCTGTTTCCAGCGCCTTATGCCTGTATAAGGTTATGATCACTACACACATGAGAAAGCGAGAATATTGAACTAAATATTAAATTGTGGAATAGATTTAAATTTCATATCAATATTTTTTTAATTCATTTTAATTCCATTTCTTTCATAAATAGCTGTTTCCAGCGCTTTATGCCTGTATAAGTTTATGATCACTCCAAACATGTGAAAGCGAGAATATTGAATTAAATATTAATTTTTGGAATAGATTTAAATTTTATATCAATATTTTCTAAATATATTTTATTCCAATTTTATCATAAATAGCTGTTTGCAGCGCTTTATGCCTGAATAAGTTTATGATCACTCTACACATAAGAAAGCGAGAATATTGAATTAAATATTAAATTTGGGAATAGACTTAAATTTGATATCAATATTAAGAAGAAAAATTATCCCATTTTTTTCATAAATGGTTGCTTCCAGCCTTTTCTGTCTGAATAAGGTTATGATCACTCCACACATGAGAAAGCTAAAATATTGAATTTAATATTAATTTGTGGAATGGATTTAAATTTCATATCAATATTTTTCTATCTCATTATATTCCCATTTTCTTTGAGTGAGTTTAATTCTCCCCTAAAGCATTTATGTAGTATTTTATGAACAAAAGTATTATGTGGTTTTATGAAACCACGGTAAAAGTGAAACTTTTTTTCACATTATAGACATTTAACTAAAATTTTTTGGAATAATATTCTATTAAGGGTATAAAAATCGCTTTATCAATGTTAATTTTATACTTGGAAAATTGAAATGATAATGGTAAATAATAAAAGTAGACTAAGTCTCCAACTAATATTTTTATTGAACTCTGTGTCTTAGCCCTGGTTAAAAATATTGATTGAAAAGGATGAAAAATGATGAAATTTGAATACTTTCAATTCTTTTTTTTACATGGGGTGACTGATTCCCAATACTTTTTCTTTCTTTTTTTCTTATCAATTCCATCTTCATTATGAGTTTCACAGTTTATAAATGTAACCAATATTTTATGGTAACTAAAATACTAATACGGACACTAAATCTAATTCAGGGAGATTAGGCTTAGGCGGATCCTTAAATCCATTGTATACAGCCAAATTTGGTATTTTTCCAGCACTTAACGAGGTTTTACAGGTCACACAAGAATGTCTTGCAACGAGACAGTTGGGCATATTTGTTCTAAGATTGCACTGCACGATAAAGGTGGACATTTCAAATCATTTTTGAACCATAAGCTATCACAAACAGTGCACGCAAAACCAAATGGATTATCCTCAAATAATTTTTTAAAAAGATTATGAGCTCCGTTATGTCTCATATATAATGTAGAGATCGATGAAGGATTTTCTTCTGCGAGAGTTCTTCGTGCGTTGAGTCTTCGTCGGTACCGACGACAGCGTGCGCCCGCAGTAGTAGAGGTGTTTGCATTGCCTGTTGTATGTTGTATTTTCTGGAGCCTACGGCGAAGAAATTGTTGAGGGTGATCTGACGAGTTTTGAAATTCCTCTGGATTAACAATTAATTCTCGACTTGTACTTGTATTGTCACTAGTGCCTCGGTAAAATTGGCACCCGATTTCATCGTTCGGCGTTTAGTTGCTT
The DNA here is from genome assembly GCA_958507055.1 of Crioceris asparagi. Lineage (NCBI taxonomy): Eukaryota > Metazoa > Arthropoda > Insecta > Coleoptera > Chrysomelidae > Crioceris > Crioceris asparagi. The sequence continues at coordinate 454,567 of CAUEHI010000250.1, read as the reverse complement.
TTGATGTAAAAGTTTTTCTGTAACAATATTTTCAGATACAGGCTCACCACTTTGAACGGTACTAGTACTGGGCATGACATCTGTTAAATAAAATTAAATATATTGAATGGACCGAATATAAATAAAAAAAGTACTTAATTTAATATTCATACGAAATAAGTTAAATAATAAATTCAAGCACTCAAAATTGAAATAAATCCATAAACAACAACATGCACCAGAAAAAAGTTCTATCAATTCTAATAAATTCGATATAAAAACTACGTTTACTCACCAAGATCTTTTTTCCTTTTTCTATAAGCACGTGCTTTGTCAGCGTTCTTTGCTTTTTCCTCGTTGATCATTTTTTTGGACTCACTAGCTGTGTCGTTGTTTACCAAAAGCAAATAAAAGTTTCACTTTAATAAATAACAACATTTACATTAAACACTGACAAAAACAAACAAAATAACGTGGAGCACTGGCACAAATGAGTAATATTCTATAAACTACACAGTACTGCTGCGCCGCCATATTGGCCATAGCTGCTCTGACGAGCGCCTTTCACTTTATCGCTACTCCGCGGCCGACCGGCACGCGACATGCAACACACAGACGAAAAAGTTTGAGACGATGTAATAAAAGTTTCACTTTAAAAATTTAAAAATAAGTTATTAGATATAACGTACCCTAGAGTTAAGAAGATTTTTGACCAATCAGTAGTTATTGATAATCATACTAGATTAAAAACAATCATGGCTGAAGCTCTAAGATCCACTGTTAGTCTATTTAAATCGTTTGATGGAACTAGATTAGAATCCTTTATTAGACAGATAGATGTATTTCATGCTCGCTATTTTAATAACGATCCATCTCAGCAAGAATATGGAAATTTGGCAATCAAATCCAAAAATAATAAGCACAGCTGAAGAATTTTTATTAACAAGACCTGATTTAGAAACATGGACTCTAATTAAAGTAGCACTTCGTCAAAAATTTAGTGACCCAATTACTCGAGGTAATTTGCAACAACACTTAATCCTTATGACTAGAGACAAAAATGAAACAATTCAAGATTATATTCTTAAGTTGAAAGCTTTAGTTACTCAAATTAACAACAAACTTTGTTTTGAAATAGCTAATCTTGAATCTAGAAATATTTTGATCACACAAACTGAATTGACAGCAACTCAGAATTTACTTTCAAATATTTCCAGCGAGTTGAGAACACTGCTAATAGTTCAAAATCCTCAAAATTTAGATTCAGCAATGGATGTAATTTTAAATTATGAGATTCTTACTTCTCAAAATACTTTTAAAAATAATTTTATCCAGAATATACCTGTGTAACAAAACGAACATAACCATACATTTTTGAATTTTCCTAAACCTATTAGTTTACCTCAACCCCCTCGTCAACCAATTAATATCTATCAAAAGCCTGTTCAACATCAATTCACACCTATGAAACAAGTTTTTGGGAATAAACCACTATCGTATAACGTTGAAAAAGAAGACCACCCAATATAATAATATAATATAATGCTGGCACATGCATCGTGGTTGTGATTTGTTCCTTCTTTCGAAAAATATTTCTTATGGATACATCTTTGAATCCATACAAAAACAAATAACTTGTGTTTCATTCAATATTCTTTATTGTTTAATAACATATTTTCCAAACTTGGCGGTGAAATGATGCATCTCCTTCTTCCACCAATAATTCAACCAAATGGCATCGTTTTCACAAAAGTTGGTTAAGTCAACTTGAGTTTCTTATAAAAAGCACAGAAATTCTTCAAATCCGTCTGGAGAAAAGATGATTTTCTTGTAAAACACTATCATAGTCATCAGAAGCATGAGCATTACTCAAACAAAAATATTATTGTCACCTCAACTCAGCTATTGTGTTTTTTATTCAATGTCAGTCGTTTGACATACATTTTTGCTCTTTTTTTGACCGACGAACCCCAAACGGAGGAGGTATAAAATTTGACTGTGTGCTTTTTTTTTTGTTTGTGCGCGCCTTTTATATAGTAATCGTACTCCGATTTTGATGATTTTCTATTCATTTGAAAGAGGAGGCTTGAGAAATGGTCCCATATTCATAAAAACGGGAATCCGACATATCTCGTCCCCTCCGAAAACCGCCCCATGCAGTACATGAAAGACATAACTATTTGTAGCAATATTTATAATGAACATTTTATACTTAGTTACGGTTTTCGAGTTAAATCGGTGTTAAAATGGTAACAACTAAAATGCTTAAGCTTATTTCCGCAGCGATGTTTTGATATCTTAATAATAACAACTACAAGCAAAGAATATACGTGGGTAATAGGATAGGTACCTACTATCTTCATTTGTATAAGTGTACGTCCAACGATTTTCGTGACAAATGTTACACTCAAAAGTGTGAAATAAATCAATGCAAACTGTAGCTTGCATAGGTGAGAGCGGTATCTCTCACTTCTGCCTACAGAAGCATTATTTACAGAAAAATGTTGGATTTTCAAGGTCATATAATGGTTTTTCCCGATTAATTTAAAAATATGGCTTGAAATTTATGAGATATTGTATATAATACAATCTAACAATGGTAAGTAATCATTTGAGAACGTTTTCAACTCGTAAATGGCTGTAATATTTATATTATCAATATATGTAAAACCAAGTAGACGGATTTCACAATTTATTATTTTCAAGACTCTACGGTGTTGCCGGCGCTAAAATTTTACCTGTTTATAAAGACCTAAGTCATATAAATGTCGGATAAATACTTAAGTGAAACCAATAATGTAATAATGAAAGTGATAGTAAAATCATTTGTTACTTAAAAAGCATGCAATCAACTTCACTTTTATTCGAAAATGGTACATTGTTAACGCATTAATAATATTCGTCAAACGTATAACTAAAGGTGAGTTTATACAGTAAATAAAATAAAATAAGAAACAAATTAAGATAAAATAAGAAAGTTGAACATGCTCATTTCCATGGGAGCGTTTATTCACGAAATAACCTAAATTAAGAAATAAGAATAAGAACTAGAGATGGCGAACTTTCATCTTTATTTCTTATTTTATTTTATTTTGTTTGGAAACTGATAATGCGCATGATCAACCACCAGAGAATACTCAACTTGCATACAACACAAATGTTTTTGTCAAAAAAGCTGTGATTTGATTGGTTCATTCTTATTTCTTATTTTATTTTCGTCATCTGTATAAACCAATCTTTTTAGAGATTATTCTTATTTCAATTTTAATTTGTTTCTTATTTTATTTTATTTACTGTATAAACTCACCTTAACGTATCCCTAACAACACGGTAGCAGTATTTCTCTCCCAACCAGCCCGTGGCAACTCTTATGGGAAAATTTTGACCGTAAGTTGCCAAAGTGTACCGATTGATCGCTAGTATCGCTTCCGACAATTAGTGGCGGTAACATTCAAATACATAAATGTTCTATTATAAATATGTTATCTGTCTAATACCTCTAACCTCATTTTTCTGAAGCGTTGTTTGTATTTGTAATTGTGGTATGTTTTCTCTGGTTTTGTAGCTTTTGGATGTTTTGAAAGTACGTATCTGAGAAATGAGAGAATATGCACGTTTTCTCTGCAATTCTCTGTTGTTGAATGTGAATTTTATTCTCTATTACTATTTTAGTATCTTATTCTTATCATTCGTATCTCATTTATTTCAGTGTTCGTAAGGCTCAGTGGCAAGAAAATGCCACTAAAGACATGCTGTAAGGCTGCCAAGAAAGCTGGTTGAACCCAGGAAAACACCTGGGAAAACATTTGTAATTAGGTACGGCATGATGAAAATACGAAGGAAAATGGAGAGCAACGCAATTTGTATATACAAAGTTTTCAAGGAAGTTTTTGATTGACATTTTCGGACGTATTGTTGCTTAAGCTTTCCGTTAAGCTCATTAAATAGAGATCAGAGTAAACAAAAGAGATCGCAAATAATATATAAGAAACAACTGTTAATTTACTTTTACCAGGTAAATTAGGGTACCATGTTGTAGGTGAAAGAACCAACTAGTACTCCGGTGAAGCTAAAAATATAGAAAAGTTGTTGAATGTGAATTTTATTCTTTATTACTATTTTAGTATCTTATTCTTATCATTCGTATCTCATTTATTTCGGTGTTGGTATGGCTCAGTGGCAAGAACATGCCACTAAATACATACTGTAAGGCATGATTGATAGTTTATAATGTATTGCTGTTTAATATTGTCGTCTAGCTCATTATACAAAGGGATCAGAGAATACTCAATAGATTGTTTGTCTTGTGAACTCTTTACCGAGCATGCTTCTCTCATATCAGCCCAGATTTGTAATTGTTGAGGTAATTGGTTGATTAATGAGGACACTTGTACTTAGTACTCTATATTAGCTGTCTTTAATAGTCACAGATATTCAACTACAGATTGAAAGATTCGAGATGCAAGTCAAGATGCAAGTAGAACAAAAAACACAAAAATGATACAATGGCCGACCTTACAGTAGTTACGGTACATTTGAACTACTTAACAGTGTTGCCAAGATAATTTTTGCTTCAATACTTCCTCTCAAAATTATCCAACAATGTTTAAAATCTTATCAATTTATCAAGTTTAAGTAAACCTAATTTATCTCTTAGTTTAACAAAACGAACTCGAGCAAGTGGTTTTGTCAAAATATCCGCTAATTGCTCACCACTTGAGACGTATTCAACTTTCAAGAAACCCTCATTCACTTTTTCTCTCACAAAATGAAGTTTTACATCAATGTGTTTAGACTTTTTGTGAAATTCTGGATTTCTTGCCAGTTTTATTGCACTCTGATTGTCAACAAATAATACAGGTGGTATATTTTGAACTACACAGAGTTCTCTAAACAATCTACTCAACCACAGTACTTCTTCTGCACCTTCACACGCAGCTACGTATTCGGCTTCCGTAGTAGACAGCACTACACTCTTTTGCTTTTGACTAAGCCAGCTGACAGCACCACCAGCATTTTTACACACCACACCCATTGTTGAACTTCGCGTCATGATTTCGCCTGCGAAGTCTGCATCGCTATACGCTTCCATGAGTTCTTCTGTACCTGAATGGTACAGCAGTCCAAGTTCATTGGTCCCCTGAAGATACCTGAAAATCCGTTTCACAGCTCGCCAGTCTTCCTCTGTAGGTGCACACAACTTTTGCGAGATGGTGTTTACCGCATAAGCAATGTCAGGCCTCGTACACACCGCAAGAAAACCAGACTTCCAACAGCTTCTCGAAATGGAGTTTCATTTCCAACTGCAACTGTACTGGATTCATAAGATTCAAACGGAGTAGAAACGCTGTTTGAATTTTCCATATTAAACCGTTTCAAGATTTTTCTTACGTATCGACTTTGGCACAAGAACAACGAACCATTGCTTAGACGTTCAATTTGCATTCCCAGCAAATAATCTAACGGTCCCCACGTTATTTTGAAGTTCTGTGCTATTTTCTGTCTGAAGCTCGAAATTTCTTCCTCGCTTGTACCAGCTATTACGCCATCATCAACGTATATTACTACGTACAATTTGTTACCATTTTGTGTACGCATAAACAGAAATGGATCAACAGAACTAACTTTCATACGTTGTTCAGCCATAAAATCCAAAAATCGCTTATTCCAGCACCTTGGTGACTGTTTCAAACCGTACAGACTATGGTTTAATTTGCACACTTTTCCCGTCCCATCATCAAAACCTTTTGGCTGCGACATGTAAATCTCTTCATCCAAATTTCCATACAGAAATGCTGTACACACGTCGAACTGGTTCAGATGTAATTTTTCAGCTGGTGCGACACTTAATATTGTTCGTATCGTATCATGCCTCGCTACAGGACTAAAAGTTTCATGAAAATCGATACCAGGCATTTGGGAGTATCCTTTCGCAACCAACCTAGCTTTATACTTATCAATCGTACCGTCTGCTTTTCGTTTAACTCGAAATACCCAGCGATTGTCGATCAGCTTCTTACCAGCAGGTAATTTTGTTAAATGCCATGTTTCGTTTTCCAATAGAGATCCGATCTCGCATTCCATAGCTTCCTGCCATTTTGCTGAGTTTGCAGACTCCATTGTTTCTTTGTATGTCGATGGGCACTCATCCTCAACCTCATGAAGAGCCATCAAAACATAATCCATCAAATATTTTGGCTTTTGGCACTTTCTTGACAGTGACTTGTAATCTTCATTATCTGATATCTCTTTGTTCTCCTGTTCAACATTCGTTTCAGGTTCGACATCAGGATAATCAGCAGGTCCATCGTTTCTGTCATCTTCTTCAAAGTGATCATTTTCAACGATTTCAGGTTTTTCGCTCTTGTCCCTCAAAACTAAGTCCAATTTCTTTTTGACCGTTGCTTCCTTTTTGAATACCACGTCACGACTTCTTATCACTTGATTATCTTTAGGCATCCAAATTCTAAAACCGTCTTTTTCATCGCAGTATCCAACAAACCGACCCGGATTACTCTTTTTGTCCCATTTTCGTCTCGTGAACTTTGGAACATGCACAAAGCATTCAGTTCCAAACAATATGAAATGTTCAACAACCGGACACTCAACTTTCGTCCACAATTCGATGGGACTTTTGTTTTTCACGTTTGTAGGTCCTGTTCTGTTCAGCACATGCGCCGCTGTATTTATAGCTTCTGCCCACAGCATTATTGGTCTTTCGAATGAATCATCGAACGCGCACTTTCGACTAAGATTCTATTCTCGCGCTCGGCTGTGCCATTTTGTTCTGGCGTATACGGCATTACCACATGCATGTTGATTCCTTTTGACTTGAGTACAGACTTCCGTTGTCAAACTCTTTACAGCCGCCACAAAGAATTTCGTTCACTTTGTTCCCGACATTTTCGCATTCATTTAAAAAGGTCTTTAAACATTCGGTTGATTCCGATTTCGCTTTTATAATAAACACTCTTCTGAATCGAGAGAATTCATCTTTGAAACACAAGAAATACCGCGCACCACCTAACGATTTTTCTTCCATAGGTCCACAGACATCAGCGTGTATTCTCTCTCCAGGTTTCGACGCTTTTACTTTGCGCGTACTCAACGAGTTTCTATGTTGCTTTCCATACATACATCCATCACAGAACTCTTCATCCGACTCGACTTTGATACCTTTTTGTCTTAAAAAGTCACCACATGGCGCTTATTTTGATGACATAAACGTTCATGCCACAATTGAATATTCTCTTCGTCGTTCACAGCACACATTGCAGCGGCTTCTTCAGGAACACACAATCTCATATCCAATGTATAAAGTCCCTTTTCAGATTTAGTTCCACTTAGTTTTACTTCGCCGTCTTTCTTGAAAACACATTTTTTCTTATTCGCTTCAAATACATATCCCTTCTCGATTGTTCTGCCAACTGACAACAGATTTCGTCCAACTTTGGGCACATACCAAACATCAGCCAAGTGATTTGTTATCCAACGACCATTTTTCTTCATTTCCACGTTAATCGAGCCTTGGCCGTAAGCGTGAACGACGTCGTTATTTCCAACTTTCACTTGTTTGGGAAAACTAAACTTTTCAAAAGTAACAAACTATTCTTTTCTGTTCGTCATATGAGCTGAAGCCCCGGATTCAGCCAACCATGAGTTTGTTATTTCACCATTTTCAGAACTCATTAAAGCATCTCCTTCTGGTTCATTAGTTTTTCGTTTTTACCACTATACTGCTGTTTCTTCTGCTTACGTGGACACTGCTTAGCGAAATTACCAGTTTCATGGCATTTAAAGCACTTTAACGACTTTTTATCATAGTTTTCGCTTCGTTTCGCTTCACGTAGTCTGGTGTTTTTGGCATAGAGGGCAACACTATTGTCTTCCTTCTTACTTGGCAATCTCATTTCTATTAATCTCAATCTCTCAGTTAATTTGTTGGTTGTTCTGTCACCTACTGGAACACTTTCCCATACACTTTTAAATTAAAAATATTCCGGCGGTAACGTGGACATGATTCTGCTTAGCAATAACAGATCTGGCAACTCAGTATTCACCAACCTCTTTAATTCGGAATTCAACTCAGAGAAATTCCTTTCCAGGCGACTTACATGAGTAATCATGTCTTCATTATCGTTCTTCTTTAGTGTGAAGAACTCTTCCATTAACCGATCCACTTTTTGTTCAGAACTTTGTTCATACACAGACAATAACTTCAACCAAATCTCTTTCGCGGTTTCACATGTTGTCGTCAGCTTAACGTTCGCTGAATTCATGCTTCCAAGCAAAATTAACTGTGCTTGAGCATCTGACCTTTCGAATTTTCTCAACGTTTCAGTATATGCATCAATTACCGCGGGTAAGGCATCAGCTGCAGGTGCTTCTGGCTTGACACTTTTTACGACATCCAACACCTCATTGTGCTTCAACAACAACTCAACTTGTCTTTTCCACATTGTCCAATTCGACACATCTTGTAGTTTCTCAGATCAAATTTTTCACGTGTTGCAGAAAAAAACAAAATGTCCGACAAAACGACTGATTTCGACTCGCCACTTTTCTCGTACAATTTTCGTCACACACAAACAACCCACGCTATTTAGCGGCCTGGGCCCATAACCTGTTGAGGTAATTGGTTGATTAATGAGGACACTTGTACTTAGTACTCTATATTAGCTGTCTTTGATAGTCACAGATATTCAACTACATATTGAAATATTCGAGATGCAAGTCAAGATGCAAGTAGAACAACAACAGAAAAACAATGACAATGGCCGACCTTACAGTAGTTACGGTACATTTTAACTACTTAACAGTGTTGCCAAGATAACTTTTGCTTCAATAATGTCTTAGGGATTTTCCGGAATGGAACCCTCCACCTTTAAGTCTCAGTCGCACTGGCAGGATCTCACAAAACAGGCCGCAGTGACATACTGCATTCAAACATAGCAAAATATCCACAAAAATTATGTCCCAGAGCTCAGCGATATTTCATTGGGTATTATATAGAACCCTCCACCTAGAAGGCCCAGTTACAATTATAGCCACAACCAGATCATTTCAATAAATTCTACAAACAAACATGAGAAAAAGACCATCAAAATCCAGGCATAGAGTTCAGAAATATACAACTTTTAGGTACGGAACCCACCACATAGAAACCCACGGGCAATAAAACGTAGCCTATGTTCTTTCCCAGGAGCTAGTCTATCTCTGCACCAAATTTCATCAAAATCAGTTCAGTGGCTTAGGCGTGAAAGCGTAACAAACAAACTTACGGTAATAGTCTAGTTTAGCGGCTTTTGCTATAAAGCCTTAAAAAATCAAATATATACTAAAATAGATATATGTGAACATAACTTTTAACAAAATTGAGGTGGAAGACGCTATTTTCAATGATTTGTTATTAAAAAAATTGTTATAAGCCTTTACCTATGACTTCCCTCGGCAAACCACCCCGCTTCGAGATGGAAACAACCTCGTCGCTTCTACCGTTCTTATATTGACACTTAATATTTTGTACACCCTGTATATATGATTAACGAAAACCCTTACATTGAGTCGCCGGTAGTCCTTCAATATTTAACCAAAATTCGTTGTCCAAGCCGTTATTGACCTACAATGCCAACAGACTACACACAGACAGACAGACCGACGGACTTGAGATACCATGATTTTCGTGAATAGGAACCTCAAAACGTAAATATCAGCAAAAATCTCGAGGTCGATTTTTTACGTGAATACAATACTTCCCTTATTGAGGGAAGTAAAAAGGGAAAAATGAGGTTCATAGTACTTACGACTTTTAGCTGAGATTTTCGATTTGAGAATTTAATTTCAATCAAATTGTATATAACCATCCTTTTATTCTATTAAACACTAACATCCGTCAAAATAAGCAAAATTATGCGTAAAAATAGTAAATATAAGTTCGCGAAAATAAGGTAAAACGAATTAGGCAAAAAACTTTTTTAAAATGTATAGTGAATATGTAAAGACATTATGCAGGAAAATCCGGATGTGGCTGAACGGTAAGTTTAAAAGAATGCCAGTTGCCATCTGTCTATTTTTTTACAGATATCTTCTAAAATTAAAAATTATTAATGATGTGAACCCTTTTACAATAAATGTGCATGATATAAACTGTTCCAGCCAAGCAGTTCCGCCAGTTACATATGGAAATAGCTACATATTTAGTTTCAACACAGCAATGATCAGATGAAGCCTACAAAAGCTAGACTCATGTAAGTACTTTGAGTCTGGCTTTGTTTTAGATGCAGGAGCAGTAGTACTGAACAATTCTCACGTTTTAATTGAAAAAGTAAGTTTTTTTTAATAATTTATTAAGATTGTATAGGTAGTTTTCATTTAAAATAAGTATACAGTACTATTTTTAATTGATCTTTGACATTTTTTCTTTAATTACAAAGTTGCTTTTCCTACTTGTAAACTTTATTGATTATGGGCTCTATTGATATAGGTGTCTTCAATTGTGCAGACAACCAAAACTTAAAGTTGTTCGATAGGGAATCATCTAATATTTCTAAAAACTAAATAATTCGTGAACTTTAGGGAGTCGTAATCATAGATTAGATAAAACAATTTTAATCAATATTTCAAAGTTTTATACACAGTAACAGACTTTAAATAAGCTTATATATACATTTTTTCAGGTAACACATTCAAAGAAGTGTGAGCACGGCACACTGTACATGTATGGTTGGAAACAGCGAAGTTTGTAGCCATGTGGGAATCCTGTAAATTTTAATAAATCAACTCGTAAATCAAATGCTGTTTCTATTCAAATACTCACCTTACCACCTTTAAGCCTTCTTTTGATCAATCTCTATTCTTCGAACATCGTCAGGCTTTCTTTCAACTTTTTGGGACCCATATTTTGAGATGGAACCCAGTCAGGATGATTTTGGTTCTCTGAAGCAGCAGGTTTGTCAAAAGTTAATACAAAATAATGAAATATCAACTAATATAATGGCCACATGATGGCAAACTTCTCATAATTAACGTTTACCGTAAAAAACTCTTCTCAAGAATGAGCCTTAATCGAATGTTTCTTACCTGTAATAAAATGCCTGCTGCAGATCCTCTGGTTTTTCTAGTTTAGACTCCGTTAGATTATCTCGTTTAATTGCGGTTATCCAGAGTAACCTTCGTTGCGTAGATAGTTCGTTTTTGTCAGTAACAAATTCAAAGTTTAAAACGGTGTGCACTGAGAACAACCTCACATCATCCCTGTTCGAAAGACTGCCACAATCAACTACATGACACATTTGTGGAATTTTTGATTCAAAAAACACTTGTAAAGTCAATAAAATAAAAAATATCTAAAGATCAGTCACAAAATAAGCTAACAATAATACACTTTAAAAAGGTTTAAATTCTACACTACACTATCATACGGGACAATAACATTGTTTGCCCACAGACGCCATATTGGAAAGTTTTTGACAGGTCGTTGGAATGCCTAATAAGGCTTTTCCACCTGACATCAGCGCCATTTGAACTACTGTCAAAATCAGCTGTTCTGGAGGGCAACAAATCGCAAGATTGAATTCTAAAATCGTACTTTTTACTTTATTTTAGTTCTTTTTGTACAGTTTCAAAACTCGCAGGTTAATAATAAGGTATTTTAACACTAATAGAATTGTTTTAGAGTGATTGTATGTTTGAGAAAACTAGAGTCTGAAAGTAATTACTTTAAATGTAGGTACTCACCAAAGTTTCAATCCCTTAAATAACAGTATTTTTATGTTCAATTGCCACATTTTTGTGGAGTTGTGCAAACAGTAAACGCAAACGATGATAAGACATTATTTCTATTACCATCGGAAAAATATACTAGAGGTAAATTAATTCAAGAACGTGCAGCTCGTCGGCAATCTTGGATTAACATAGAGGTGATTTGACAGAGAGTAAAATCAAATGGCTAAGAATTTGTAGGGACCATTTTATTTCAGGTAAATTTGTCTTAATATGCATTTTTTCATTGCATATATAATGTGTGTTATGTATTTCAATTTAAATAGATATAGTTAGTTGTTGCCATTACTTATATAAAGTAGCCGGAGAGAGAGGTATACTAGGGCAAAAGAAAGTGTAAAAAAGAAGGAACATAGTTCTAAGATTCAATTTATATTATATTTATTTTTCATTATACACAAAATATATAAGAATTCCCTTTTTGTTTCCTTATTGCACGGATTCATCGAAACCGAATGCAATATGCAATTGTATTTTTATTTGTATATAATCAAGGTGGTGGGGTAGTTAGCTTTAGAGCTTAATTAGCTTTGCAATCTCCATATTTTCATCTGAAAAAAATAGAAACCTGGAGGCAGTCGTATTTGTGAGGAAAATTGCTGCTCGAACAAATTTTGCTCTAACGTTACGTTAATATATTATTATTATATTCATATTTTCTGAAGATATCTTCTTTTGTCTTCAAAATCCAGTCTTTCAAAGTATCTACTTCCATTAGACATCTGAAATAGAAACATTTTTTAAAAGTATTCTGATCTTATTATAGGTATATAATTTTTTGTATTTTGTCAATGTCAATGTCAAAACAAAAAATAATCTGTTTTTAATTATAAACAGAATCTATATTGCCATTTAAATGATTATTCTGTCTTTAGAGGTGTTTCAAGATAGAAATGCAACCAAGTTTTGTAAATGCAACAAATTATAATTCGCAAAATAAAATGCTTAATCTTAATTATTTCTACTCAAATTTTAAATGCTTACCTTCAGGATTACTTGAATTAACAATTTTAAGGTTTTGTTGTAAATATACAGCAGTAAAATCTTCAAAATTTTCTTGAACACTAACAAAACTTACAATGGCGTTTTATGGCAAAGTGGCTTTGTTGACCTCCAGAACAGCTGTTTGCGGCCATATTTGTGACGTCGGTGGAAAAGCTCTATTGACGGTTGATTTATATAGTATGCCTGATCAATTCCGATGTTGCCAAACTACTAATATAATGTCTGCGATATTGAACATTATTTTAAATATTTGATAACGAGAGCATAAACCAAGTAGTGAGATTCTAAATATCTGAATTTATTAAAAATCTTATTTTTCATAAATACTTGTTTGAGATCAAAAACACTCAATACTTGCCATTTTAAAAAACGTTAATCTGTACAAATTGTATAATATTGTAACGTTTAACCCTGTGCTAAACGTTGTGGGGTGAGTTCACTTGCGTAATACTCAAAATTCGCAGATTGCTTCCAATGATTTATTTAGAACACACTGTACACGGCTTTCTATTTTAGTACGACTGTCACTATTTGTCACTTTGACTATCGCGTTCCAACTACTTTCGACTTATGTCTCCAATTGACTGATACAATAAACTGACTGTGTCCCATGATCGTCACGGCTTTATATATCTAAATCATGATATGACATTCATCGAGAATGTTCTATGATTATCTAGACGAACATAATTAATGTTCTAGATCCTTGTCAAGGTGACAATAGCAAGACAAATTGCACCTCACATACAGTTTCTGGAAGGATCGAGAACAAATCTACTACAATTCCAGAACTAGACAATGAAATACACAAGCAACACTACTGCAAACAAGGTAGCAGAATGAATACAAACTAAAAGAAATAATAACAGTAAGTACATGATAAACTACCCACGTAACACTGCCCCCTTCTTAGCTTTGATCGTCCCGATCAAATGTCACCTCAGTCCCTTTGTACAGTGAAAGTCTGTCGATATGAACCACTTTCATTTTACTGCGTGGGGATTTCTGAATTCTATATACCACATCGTTTATCCTCTTGATAACGGTATATGGTCCCTCCCATTGTTTGTCAAACTTTGGAGAACGACCTTTTCGTCTTTGTGGATTGTACAACCACACTTTATCACCAATTTTTAATTGTCCGGTTTCTGCACGAATATCATATCGGGCCTTCATTCGATCACTAGAAATCTTCAACTGTTTTCTAACCAGATTGTGTATTTCCTCGAGTCTTCGTCTCAAACTCTGAATGTAGGCATCTACAGATGTGGGATGTTCGCTTGGTGAACCAAACAAGATGTCAGACGGAAGTTTTAGATTTCTACCTAGAACAATACCAGCTGGGGATTCTTTGGTCGATTCATGAGTGGAAGATCTATAGGCCAGTAGGAAGAGCGGTATACACTTATCCCAGTTTGTTTGGTGTTCATTGATTGCTGACCTCAAATAATTTTTTAGTGTTCTGTTAAATCTCTCTACCATTCCATCGGATTGTGGATGCAGTGGAGTTGTACGAGTTTTCTTAATCCCCATTAGGTTACACACACTCTGAAAGATTTCCGACTCAAAATTTCGACCTTGGTCCGAGTGAATCTCTAATGGCACACCAAACCGACTTATCCAATGTTCAATTAGGGCATCGGCCACTGTTTTTGCCTCTTGATTTGGAATTGCGACTACCTCTGGCCATTTACTGAAATAATCCATGATGACCAAGAGATATTTGTTTCCAGAGCTGCTTATTGGAAATGGCCCCGTAATATCGATGGCTATTCGCTCAAATGGGGCACCCACATTGTACTGCTGCATCCTATGGCGGGTTCTGGTATTTGGGCCTTTACTGGTAAAGCAGGTATCGCATCGCCGACACCAGTCCTCTACGTCAGCACGGCTTCCTAACCAGTAGAACCTCTCTCTAATCTTCGATAACGTTTTATTGATACCCAAATGGCCACCACTTGCTCCACAATGAATCTCTTGCAGTACTTGTGCAATTCTTTTCCGTGGAAGAATTATTTGCAAATGGACAGTCTTACCATCATTACTTTCCCATTTTCTTTTTAAAACGTTATCATCAATTACTAAAGATTCCCAAAGTGACCAGTATCCTTTTATGACAGGAGACAAATCTGATATCTCCTGCCAAGTAGGTCTTGCTCCATCCATTTTCCACCTCATCACTGGTCCAATATCATTATCATCCAGTTGGTCTTGCTTGAGTATTTCCGAACTCCAGTTTGGGTCGCCATTTATCAAAGTTCGTTTGACTTTAAGAATTTCTGGTACATTATTTTCAAGTCTTGAACAGTTTTTACAGTCCTCTGAACAAGGCCGTCTTGACAATGCATCAGCGTTTCTGTGGTTAATACCAGGACGATGTTCAATTTTAAAGTCATATTCTTGAAGTTGTTGGAGCCAGCGCGCTATCTGACCTTCTGGACTCTTGAACTGAAACAGCCATTTAAGTGATGCGTGATCGGTCCTTAGAACAAATGTCTGGCCGTATAAATATTTGTGGAAATGTCTTATTGCCTTGACTACAGCTAGTAACTCCTGCCGCGTCACACAGTAATTTTGTTCAGCCTTTGATAAACTCTTACTGTAATATGCTAGTACATACTCCACTCCTTCTATTCTTTGGGACAAAATTGCCCCAATTCCTGTTTTACTGGCATCAGTATCTAGGATAAATTCTCCTTCTCTCTGGGGATAAGCCAGAACAATAGAAGAGCACAAAGCACCTTTCAGATATTCGAAAGCATTCTGACATTCTGGAGTCCAATTGTAAGGTCTTTCCTTCTCAGTTAGTTGATGTAATGGACGGGCAATACTAGCAAAATTCTTTACGAACCGTCTGTAATATGAACACAGGCCTAAGAAACTTCGCAATTCTGTTTTGTTCCTTGGTACAGGCCAATTATGAACCACTTCTGTCTTTTCCGGATCTGTTCTTACACCATTTGCGGATATTATGTGTCCTAAATACTTCACCTCAGTTCTTAGGAAAGCACATTTCTCTGGATTAAGTTTAAGATTTGCTTGTGAGAATCGTTGAAATACCTCTTCTAGATTTTTCAAGTGTTCCTCAAATGTTTCACTGAAAACGATTACATCATCAAGGTATACTAAACATTTCTTTCCAATGAGTCCACGTAGTACTCTTTCCATCAATCTCTCAAACGTCGCTGGAGCATTGCACAATCCGAATGGCATTACAGTGAATTGCCATAGACCAGTATTGGCTGAAAATGCTGTCTTTTCTTTATCCTCAGGATGCATTTCGACTTGCCAATATCCACTTTTCAAGTCCAATGTAGAAAACCATTTCGCTCCTGACAACCAATCCAGTGTATCGTCTATTCTAGGAAGAGGATAACTGTCTTTTTTTGTGATTTCATTTAATTTTCTATAATCAACACAAAACCTAGTCGAGCCATCTTTCTTTGTGACTAAGACAACCGGTGACAACCAAGGACTGTTCGAAGGTTCAATTACCTTTTGTTTCCTCATGTTATCTATAAGTATTGCCATTTCATTTTGTTTTGCTAATGGTACCCTTCTAGGAATTTGTTTTATTGGTTGTTGGTTGCCTGTGTTAATGCGATGTTGTACCATATTAGTTCGTCCTAGATCTGTTTCCGATAAAGAAAATAGTTCTTTGTATTTCTCCCATAAATCACCAAATTTGGCCTTCTGTTGGTTACGAAGGTGAGAAATGATTCTCTCTTTCAACTCTCTTCCTTTCTGGCACATGGTTTTCCCTTGACTGCTTGAGATTTTGACAGATACTATAGGTTCCGCACAGGCAATTACTTCATTTTTCATTAAAACTCTAGGTTCTTCGGACAGATTTAAAACTCTCACCTTAATTGGATGCTCACTTGATGGATTTATTAATGCGTTTTCTATAATCATTTCCTTTGGCAGACATTCTGGATTACTTTCCAGTACCAGTGCCTCCTTGCACTTAGAACCTTCTATTTTAACATGGATGAGATTGTCAGACCATCCAGGTATCGTAATGGTCCTGTTTACCTTAATTTTTCTTATTCTGGATTCAGATGTTGACATAAACAACTCTTCTTCATTAACTTTGAGTATTCGGTCTTGGAGGTTCAGATTGAAGCCAAATTTATTCATGATGTCTAGCCCAAATAAAACTTCGTCCAAAATCTCGGCAACAAATACTTTATGTCTGAATTTGGATTTTCCCAGCTGAATATCTGCCTCGTGAGTACCAATGACAGGTATTGTCACTCCATTTGCAGTTTCAAGTACATAACTTCTATTGGGATGGTCAATTTTGCAAGCAGGAATAACATCAGCTCGCACAATGGTAGAACATGAACCAGTATCAATAACAATATTACAATCCCGACCGCATATTCTTCCTTTCACAACCAAGCTGGATCCTTCATGACTCAGTCGGGAAATTTTGATTTTTAATGATGTTGGGGCTTGGTTGGAGTAAGCCAGTCTTCGCCCCGCAAAACTGGCTAACTGGAGTTTTCCTGCATATTGCTATTTTGAGGCTGTGGACAATTTTTTTTTATATGTCCTTCTTGTCCACAATTCCAACACAAAGTCTTAGTTCTTTGTTCATTTGTTTGCCCATCCAATTTTTGTAACATTTTAATAATGTGCTTTATGGAGTTACCATTGCCATAAGACTTCTCTTGGGTTGAATTGACCCATCGTGTCTGTCGCAATCTGAGATGACTTCTGGACGCCTGTTTAGCAGCTTCGTATTCAAGTGCACGTGCAAGGGCATCTTCAATTCTTGTAGGACTACTTAACCGAAGGGCTTGTTGCATTTCAATATCTCTTATACCATCTATGAATGTTTGTACCGTTAGCCTATCAAGAAAGTCTTTTGGTGCTGTAGGATATGCCAGTCGAACGAGCCGGGCAACATCAATTTCATATTGTTGTAGTGTTTCTCCAGACCGTTGCTGCTTATTCTTTAACTGTGCTTGATAAACTTGTTGTAGATGTTGGTCACCGTAACGCATTTCAAGTTGATCCACTAAAATCTCATATGAAGGTTCGCCGCCAGTTACGGTATTTAAGATTTCCAATGCATCACCACGTAGAGCCAAGATCAATGCAGTGGCCTTCTCTTCATCTGACCAACCACTAGCCAAAGCAGCAGCATCAAATTGTTTTTTATAAGTAGACCAAGACTGTTTACCATCGAATTTTGGGGCTTCAATTTTTAGTGGATTAACTACGCCATTTTGAATTTCATTGGACGATCTTCTTAGAGGCACTTCAGCTTTCGTTTGCAACATCTTTTCTTCTATTAATAGAATTTTTTGATCAAAACTTTCTTGGACTTTCTCTAATTTCTGTTCAACTTCTTCTTGAACTTTCTCTAATTTTTGGTCAACTTTCTCTAATTTCTGGTCAACTTCCTGTTTATCTTCTTGTCGCACTCTTTCTTGTTCTTCTAAGATTTGTCTTATTTTTGTTTGTTCTTCTTCTAAAATTGGTCTTATTTTTGCTTGATCTTCCTGCCTAATTCTTTCTTGTTCTTGTCTACTTCTTTCTTGATTTTCTAGAATTTGACTTATTTTTGTTTGGTCTTCCTTTCTGAGTCTTTCTTGTTCTTGTCTAATTCTTTCTTGTTCTTCTTTATCTTGTTGTCTATTTCTTTCTTGATTTTCTAGAATTTGACTTATTTTTGTTTGGTCTTCCTGTCTAATTCTTTCTTGATTTTCTAGAATTTGATTTATCTTTGTTTGGTCTTCCTTTTCAATTCTTTCTTGATTTTCTAGAATTTGTGTTATTTTTGTTTCTTGTTCTTGTCTACTTCTTTCTTGATTTTCCAGGAATTGATTCATTTTTGTTTCTTGTTCTTCGTTATTCTTTTTCAGGAACTCTATTAAATCTTGAATATTTGCCATTTCGACGTAATCTTTGGATCTGGTATTCACCATATAGTCTCAGCAAAATGCGAAGATCCCTTTTTTCTGACACCAATTGTAACGTTTAACCCTGTGCTAAACGTTGTGGGGTGAGTTCACTTGCGTAATACTCAAAATTCGCAGATTGCTTCCAATGATTTATTTAGAACACACTGTACACGGCTTTCTATTTTAGTACGACTGTCACTATTTGTCACTTTGACTATCGCGTTCCAACTACTTTCGACTTATGTCTCCAATTGACTGATACAATAAACTGACTGTGTCCCATGATCGTCACGGCTTTATATATCTAAATCATGATATGACATTCATCGAGAATGTTCTATGATTATCTAGACGAACATAATTAATGTTCTAGATCCTTGTCAAGGTGACAATAGCAAGACAAATTGTACCTCACATACAGTTTCTGGAAGGATCGAGAACAAATCTACTACAATTCCAGAACTAGACAATGAAATACACAAGCAACACTACTGCAAACAAGGTAGCAGAATGAATACAAACTAAAAGAAATAATAACAGTAAGTACATGATAAACTACCCACGTAACAATATGCTAAACTTAATTTTGTCTTTAATTTTTTCTAAAGCAAATATCCTTGGAAATGAAATTCATAGAATATATATCTGCAGAATAATTTAATACCACGAAAGTTGTTATACTGAGAGAGTTGACAACATTGATATAACAGCACTTTGATAGTTCAGTATACTACATAAATCAAACAACAACTTGTTTGCTTATTTTGAAAGATGTTAGTGTTTAATAGAATACAAGGATGGTTATATACTATTAGGGATTGAAAAGAAACTTCTAAATTGAAAATTCCAGCTAAAAGTCGTAAGTACTAACATTACAATTTTTCCCATTTTTTAATAACAAATCAATAAAAATAGCGTCTTCCACCTCAATTTTATTAAGTTATGTTAACATATATGTATTTTTACAAACATTTGATTTTTTAGAGCTTTTATAGCAAAAGCTGCTAAGCTAGACTATTACCAAACTTACTTTCGCATTGATAATATTAGTTAGGATTTCATTGTGTTTCACAAATATTCCTGCCGCCCCTGCTTAGTGTCAATCACCGCATAATGGAATATAGTTAGCGCTGTAAATCTGGCTCAATATATTTTATGCTGTCTATGCATTTCTACTTCATATGTTCTATGATCTTGGAACTTGAGTCCGTTTTCATGTTCTATGATGATATGTGCTTCGTTGTTCTGCATCTTATATGTCTATGGTTTTTGTTATTCCTGATTCTGATTGATCTTTTATGTCATAATTCAAAATTCTAATCGTAATCGTAATTGTTTGTTTGTGTATGTCTGGTCTGGTTTTATTTAAACGTTTGTAGTTTTGGTCTACTTTGAATATGAGTGCTATTTTAGATATATATCCAAAACAAACGTGCAAACCAAAACTTAATTATTAGGAAAGCTTTCTTATTTATTCTATGATTCCTACTAATACCAATACTGTTTTAGGATCCCCAATCAACTGAAGAATCGAAGAACAGACGGTCGTCAGAACTATCTGCCATTACAAAATGGATTATGTTACCTATAATCTCAACAATTGCCTCTTCGGGTAGATGACTTGATGGCTATTATTGTTGGCCCTCTTGCCACAAAGAACAGGTAAGTACAGACGTTAGCCTCACCCCTCGACTTAGCTTTGAAAAATTGTCGAATTTCATAATTTCGTCTATATATATTTCGGCTCGATAACGATAAGTGGGGCGCTCACAAATAGTCCCATTTTTGGATAAAACACCTCAAAATAAGATGAAAATCTAGAGTACTAATTTTCCAGTTTTTGCTTAGTTTCTGAGATATAAGCCCTTGTAGGTCCAAAATAAACTCTCTTTTAATTTACAAACTAGCGGGAAATTGGAGCAATAGGGGTGTTGGGGGGGGATAAATACGCATGTAGAGATAATAAGAAATAGTACTTACTAGAAATTACACTATGAAAACTGTTTCAATGAAGAATTTTCTTGAAAAATTCCTATTATTCACTACAAACAAATTTAACCTTGTGTAAACGCCATTTTTCTGCTCTTCAATGTCAATTATCAATCCATACACTGTTGCCTTTTTATATTAATGCATAGATTACATATATTAAAAAACACAAAATAATATAATCACATCTAGCAATAACATAGATAGCAGTTGAACACATTAAAATATCAGTACATACTTTATATTTCAAGCAATTTTATATAAAATAAATAATTAAAAAGCTTGTTAATTGATATTGTCACTTTACAAAACATCTTCTTTTTTTTAACATAGAACAAGTAATATTTTATAACAATAAATAATATAAATATATAACTAGACTATAATTAAAAACGAAAAGATATTAATGAAAAAAGAAAATCTCAAGAGAAAACTATTAGATTCATAACCGAAAAAATCCGATTCGATCTCAGTATGAAATTTAACCAGGTATGGAAAATAAGCATTAGATTCATTATGGATGGTGATACCATAATATTTTCTGACAATCCGAAGTAATCCGAACAATACCGTATGCAAACAAACTTAAACGAAATTCCTGGAAATAACCTAATTAGAATGTCAACAACACCATTATAGATATTATTCAATATCATAGTTATATTTATTCTGTTATTAAGTTTCTTGAGCTTGATTACTATTATCAATACAAACCTCTAAGAATATTACATAATTACTGCATCCAGTGAGGATTTAATTAACGAAATACATTCATTTCCAAGTAATACAGAAAAGTAAGTATTTATTAATATATTATATAAAATAAATATAATGATTGAGTGAACTTTTTCAAAGATTAAAATGTGACTAAAGAAGAAAGAATAAGATACATCCCTTACAAAGGTATATTAATATGCTTCAACCATTTAGCAGAAGAAAATTGTATATATCTATCTCTAAAAAGAAAACTACTACTCAATTGTATCCATTGATTTTCAAAAATAAGATATGTAACAAAAATAAATATTGTGGCTCAAATGATAAACCATACTTACTGTTGCAATAACATTGTATTCGTTACATTCAATAACTCAAGGTAAGTTATAACCATAAAATATCTTAAATCTAAATTGGAAATATTTTTTCAGGAGAATTGGGGTAACAAAATTTCTACTTTGGATTCTGAATCTACGATAAACAGTTTAAACTTCTTATGAATATCTTATAATCAGTATCATAAAATAATTATTAAGGATATTTAGAACGCTATACGCAGTACTTGCTTTAGTACTATATATACTAGAATTAAATCAATACAAAAAACATTAGCATAACCCCTGCGCAAGAATGATAGATAATATTATAAAGCTTTCTAAATTTTTAGCAATAAAATATAATATGATCAGTATCATAAAATAATTATTAAAGATATTTCGAAAGATATACACAATACTTACTTTAGTACTATATATACTAGAATTAAACCAGTACAGAAAAGATTAGCATGACCCCTGCGCAAGAATGATAGATAATATTATAAAGTTTTTTACAATTCAAAACTATTACAATTTCATAAAATAAAAATCGGTAGTATTATAAAACTATTATAGCAGTAAATATATATAAGAGTAATAAATATTAAATAGAGAGAGAAAATTTCACCTAACAAAAAACCTATGCTATACAAGTTGAACTTGCTAAACATCAATATGCAATTATATCAGTTCATATATATATCAATGTAATAAATATTAAAAAAAGAGAAAATTTCACCTAACAAGAAACCTATGCTATACAAGTTGGTTGAACTTGGTTAATATCAATATGCAATTATATCAGCAAATATATATATTAGAATAATAAATATTAAATAGAAAGAGAAAATTTCACCTAACAAAAAACCTATTGTATACAAGTTGAACTATCTAAATATCAATATGCAATTATATCAGTAAATATATATATATATTAGGATAATAAATATTAAATAAAAACAGAAAATTTCACCTATACCACACAAGTTGAACTTGTTAAATATCAATATACAATTATATTAGTAGGTATATATATTAAAATATTAAATATAAAAAAAATCTCAAAAAAATATAGTATTTGATAAGTTTATCAATGTAATTACTTTATATAAACTGAATAAACAAATATAGTTACCTTATATAAATATGTAGCTACATATCAAAAACTAATTACAAGCAAAAATATATTAAAATGTATATTTACATGTATTAAATTATCTAACCACTATTTAAAATGGTTATTGATTTAGTAAAAAAATATTCTAGACAATTTTAGCTGTAACAACTAAACATAATTAGTTGTTTACACTCAAAGTGCACCACGAGAAGGTATTGTCTAATAGCACTTCATGCTCAACAAAAGAGGACCCCTCGGCTCGTCACTTCCGAAGTATTTAATGACTCCAAACCCCTTTTGTTGAGAAGAGACAGGGACCCTTCGGCTCGTCACTTCCGAAGTATTTTATGGCTCCAAACCCTGTCTCTTATAATGAGACTCTGAAATAACTCAGAAATTATCTTCTCCAGAGTAATCTGAATCAGATAAATCTCCTTCAATTGCTCTTTCAATATAATTTGTATCATCTAAATGTGGCTTTTTCGCCGAAGGGAGAAATTTAATAGCATCTGTTGAAGAAAAAGTGGGAGGATCTATTTCTTTAAGAGTCAACCCTTTTTTGACAACGCCATCTACTACACCCGGATATACTTTTTTGATATCAAAAAGGAATTGCATGATTTGGGATCCCAAGTCATCCTTATACTTATTCAAATATACGTTTCTGTAAAAAAACAGCCATATATTGATGAAGTAACTTAGGAGTCCTACGACATCTTATTGATTGTTTCAATAATTTGTTCTGATTCTCCAAATCATTAATAGTATTTGCAGGATTAGTTTTTTCAACAAATTCACCAATACTATGGTTAGTTTGCATATGAACAGTATTAGGAGAAAACATTTGTTGTACCCCTATGTATTGTTTTGCACTATCCGTACATATTCGTGAAGTTGAAAAATCTACATACTTTTGAATGTACGGCCACAATTCCTCTTTACTTTTAGCATTTACTTTAAAAAACAATCCAACTTTATCTTCTTTGCAATATAAACCAAGTACGGTTGTTGTCATCTGCTCGGTAACACGACCCCTATTGTATTTCCTCTTTGTCAAAAAGGTTTCATCAATTTGGACCGTCTTACCTTCACCACCCAGTACCAAATCACTGTGCGATGCTATTACTTCAGCTATTTCTCGACAATAGCTGTAGTAATCAGTTATAGTACTCCTACTAAGCTCTAGGTCATCTCGTTGATGGCGCCAAGCTAGAAGGTGTTTATACGCATCAGTGACTCGCATCTGAATTGTGAAACAGATTACAATAGCCAGGACATCACGTACCTCAATACGGCAAGTGGTCCCTTCAAAGAAAGAATTTAAAGTTGGATTGATTGTCTTACGACATGATTTTGCTCCCTTTTTCTTTAATCCTTTTGAAGAACATCTCCATCTCCAATTGAATTTTCGGGATTCCGAATCTTCAACGAACATTGGGAGATTACAACATATCGGAGGTGTTGAATCACGCGATGGAATTAAACCAATTTCTTCAAGAAAAGACATGGCTAATTCGTTTGTTGTAAGTAGTTCTCCAAAAGAATGAAAGATAGAGAAATTTCTAAGTTTTTGATGTATTTCAGGGTGCGTACCTGCCATTTTCAAAACTTGTAGAAAAGGATAACAACTTAAAGAAAGTCAGCGAAACAAACGTTACCAAAGCACAATTGGAAATATCATAATTTATTGCATTTGAAGTTTGTAGAAATTCATAATGTGAAACAGCGTTGCTACATGTACTAAAAATACACTAGATATAGTTAATAGTATAAACATCCATTTCTAGTAATACACTCTAAAATACAATTTTGACATAGATACATAACAATTTTATTTTATTTTATTGATAATTAACAATTCTAACCAATCCAATATATATTTATTTTTAATATATACTTTCCAATTATTTAATAGACAAATTATCTGTTAAAAAGTATATTATTATATATTAAACTTGATAATATTGATGTATATAAATACATATAAAACAAAAATCAAAAGTAACATTCAGCAAATCTAAAATATCATTTATACACATATAATATCAAATCCAAATTTTTGATAAAACTTGACAACATTGCATTTGAAACTACTGATCAACATCCATAAACATAACAGTTTTACAACAACTCATAACATAGACTATTACCTATTCTACGTTAGAAAAGAAAATTAAGAAATAAGCTGTTATGCAATATAACAATATCAATTTATTATCTAATCACCTATTTTTTGTATGAAACTAAAATATAGAATATTATATTTCAATATATTTAACTACTTATTCCTAAATACGCGACAATATTATTCTATGTATTTTCTAATGTATGTCATCTATGCATTATTATAAAAAGGCAACAGTGTATAGATTGATAATTGACATTGAAGAACAGAGAAATGGCGTCTACACAAGGTTAAATTTGTTTGTAGTGAATAATAGGAATTTTTCAAGAAAATACTTCATTGAAACAGTTTTCATAGTGTAATTTCTAGTAAGTACTACTTCTTATTATCTCTACATGCGTATTTATCCCCACCCAACACCCCTTTTGCTCCAATTTCCCGCTAGTTTGTAAATTAAAAGAGAGTTTATTTTGGACCTAAAAGGGCTTATATCTCAGAAACTAAGCAAAAACTGGAAAATTAGTACTCTTGATTTTCATCTTATTTTGAGGTGTTTTATGGGACTCTTTGTGAGCGCCCCACTTATCGTGTTTTCCCCTATATTTCTATAAAATATATTTGACAAGAAGTACAGGAGGTGAGTTAAGCAAGTTTTTCTTCAATTCATAATATTATCAATCTGAACCAGATACTTCCGAATTAAATATGAAAACATATATCTTACCAAATATGGATGAGTTTTCTCAATTAGAAGCTTTTGATCAAATCTAATTTAGAACTTTGAAGAGTGAAACTCTCATGATTTTGACATCAATTATGTTTAAAGGCAACTGATCTTGCAAACCTTATTATTTCAATCCCTACAGGAAATAAACAAAACTTCCATACGCTGATGGGCATTGTTTGCTAGGATTCATCATATTTTTCATATGAATCTATTGATTTTATGCAGAATTGCCTATGCTATTACTGCAACAATAGACCTATTTCATTTAATAAAATGTTATACAACTTCATTACCTACTCTTCAGCACATAACATTTCCAGAATTCAGGGACATTAACTTCTTATAAATTCTACTCTGGGCTTCATTATATTCGTATTAATGTTTACACAGTCAAATCGATAAATATAAACATGTTCTTGCAAAAGTCGTAATTTTTCAGTGTGTCATATTTTTCTAAGTAGGTACGGAATCCTTATGATAGAAATCCCACTGGTACTTGCCGTATTTATTGCTCATATTTAATGTTGATTATCAAACTTGAATTGTTTGCAAAATCATATTGTAACGTGGATAGGTATTCATGTACTTACGTTTAATATTCGTTTATTAGTTATTTATGCTACTAAGTTGCTTGCAGTAGTTGTTGCGTGTATATTTCCTTGTGTAGTTCTAGAATTATAGAAGATTTATTCTGGATCCTTCCAGAAACTATATGTGAGGTACAATTTGTCATACTATTGTCAGTTTGACAAAGATCTAGAACATGAATTATGCGCATCTAGATAATCATAGAACATTCTCGATGAATGTCATGTCATGATTCAGGTATATAAAGCCGTGTCGATCACGGGACTACGGGACAGAGTCAGTCTTATGAAGTTAGTGAGTCAAGTCAGTTGATAACAGTCAGTCTGTGGAAACAGAGGTTAATAGTAGTTCTGTCGGTGAAGACAGTGACAGTATAGATTGTCAAGGTGACAAGTGGTGACAGTTGTACCATAATAGAAGCTCGTGTACAGTGTGTTTGAAAATAAATCATTGGAAGCAATCTGCGAACTTTGAGTCTTACGCAAGTGAACTCACCCCACAACGTTTAGCACAGGGTTAAACGTTACAATATGTTGCTGAAATTGTTCGCTACGAATCAATAACTATTAAACTCAATCGCTCGATCCTGATTTATCGCATACAATAAAATTTAGTACAATGTGATTGTCCTTTCAGAAATATTTGAGATAATTGAAAAAAATACATAGAATATAGATAATAATTCGTAAATTATTACTGATATCCATATGTATAAAGAACCTTTTTAATGAGTGTCAATTATCGGCCATTTAGAAATGGCCTAGCTGCCTGTTATGCTAACATCAAATCAAAATGGGGTGTGAACCCCATTGACTTTCTCATTGGCCAGTTGACTTCATGGCCATCATAATTAGGGTGGCTCTTCATATACAAATAAGCAGGCTGGCACGCGCAGGCGCACTTTCCCTGATACCCTTCAAACAGGCTAGTATAACTCAAGTGTTCAAGGTCGTTCATTATTTGAAGCTTCTTCCGGCAAGCACGAAAGCGCTACTGGGAGCTATTCCGGATTTTGATTGGCTACAGAGGTCGATGCTTCTGATTGGTTGTGAGACTGGATTCAGTTTTCAGACTGTCATTAAGGACTACGTCATTAGTGATTAAATTTCAAATTTATTAAAATTTTCTTAGTAAGATAAAGCTTAAGGTATTGATTGGATTATAATTGCTGACAAGAGATATAAATAAACAATCATTGCAATCATGATTTCAATATCTAGTTATCTGTCGTTGATCTCTAGTTATACAAGTTTGTGTGTTAGAATGGTGGTTTACTGTTGTGTTCCTGGTTGTAAAACAATTGGTGGAAAAGGTGTTAAGATGCATAGATTTCCGAAGGTGAATACTATGTTATAAAAAATTATCAATTATAACTTCGCTGATAATCCAGACGCAGTCTTATAATTCGTTATAATTTTTAAGAACAAGTAGCTGATCGCAACACTATAATTTTGAGTAGATTTTTGTTTTGTAAGTGTATTGGATTTATTTTAGAATTGTATATTTTGAGTCATATATACCGGGTATTTAAAATAACACAGCCATCGTCTTAAGTACAACACAATAATTTAATATCTTATTGTACGCAAGAGATTCACAATAATTAATTTCAAAATTGTATGGTTTTAGATATATGAACAATGGATACAGGCTGTCCATAATCCTAAATTCTATGGCAAGGAGCAATCTAATATCCGGAAAAGTTACTATGTTTGTCATAATCATTTTGGGCCTGAACATTTGATTGAGCATGGTAGAAGAGGATCGAATTTGAAATTCACTGCTGTACCTAACTTGGATCTCAACAGACTAGAAGGTAAGGATTCTAAGCAAGATTTTACCTCCGTTTTTATTGTTTTCTTGGCTGCTTCATCGAATTATTAATTCGAAATAATTATTGTCTCTTATTTTAGATATTTCAGTCCCCTCGACTTCTGCAATTCTTATACCAGCACCGTGTGAGATATCTTCAATTGTAGGTGCAAGAATATCTGCAGAAGGCAAGTATTTCTATACCGTTGTTCTTCTCGTAATAAATACTCATAATACAATTTTTGATTGTATGATTACTGCAGCAGACAGTGTACCTACATTTATAATAATACTTATAAATATCAATAGTCCTTTTCAAAACATTTCTAGAGAGAGCTAAATCATTAAGTATTATAATTACAGTTCTCTGAAACTAGGTATAGATTTGGTCATTAGGTCGACTGTTAAAAATAAATTAAATGTGACTGTAATTTACTTCTAAATGTCATATTCGTAATATAATAATATATAGATATAGTGGAAATAATATATGTATATACATTTTTTAACCTTTAACCTTCTGTAAAAATGTACAGGAGGTTATTTGCTGATTGTTTCATTACTGCAGAAAATACTAGACCGACAGTTTTAATGATATTTAAAATATTTATAATCCTAGTTCTATTACGATTTGTTGTCCCTGCTAATTGCTTTCTTGGCAGTGTCATTGTATTATACGTTCTAAGTACATATTAACAATCGTTTTAGATTCTTCAACCGCCTCAGCCTCTCAGATCCGGCAATATCTGAAGAAGGCAAGTATTTTTACATGACTTTAATATATTATTGATAGACATACCGACGTATTCATAAACGCCTCGATACTAGTATATTCTGCTAGTTGTCATACTATATTTAATGTTGTATTTAACAGTTTTATTATCATACTAAGCTAGTGCTCAGCTTTTATTTATCAGTGCAGCTTTGAATGTCTTTCTTTATTCCTATCATTCTAATTCTCTATTAAAACTTTTCAGGACCTTCAACGAGTGCTGGAAATGGCAAAAATATTATCTTTTCAACACCAAAATCTACTTCAGCATGTCGAAGAGGCAAGTATTGTTATTATATATATATCTAAAAAAAATTGATTTTATAATTACTGCAGCAAACACTATAACTACGTTTCCTATAATACATTCAAATTATCCTCAGTTCTGTGAAAATATCGATCTGGTCGACTGAATTGAGTCAAATATTAATGTCTGTAATGTTATTCTCAATTATGGGGGTGTCATATTCGTAATATTAGTGAAACATAGGTGAAGTGGATATTATGTATATAAATATTAAAACTTCACATTTTGAAAGTATGTGAAATGTAAGAATTACTTACATTCAGAATATTACCGATTATACACCAATGTCAAGCTTATACAGAGAAGGATATGATCAATCTTGTCAGAAGATATTGATGATTACCCTGTAACCATCAAATGACATTATATATATTTGTGTCTTAATTTATGTGGTGTTGTAGTAATCAACAGTTTTCACATGGCTCACCTTATATTTTGTACCAGGAACTAAAATTATAATTTTAGTTTATTTTAGAAGTGTTGATTCCGAATTATAAAATAATATACTGAATGTTCCATTTAAAAAATAAGATTGATCTGTCATCATGTTGGGGTACATCATGTAAATTTCTAGATAATTTGATTACAATTTTGTAATAACGGAGATATCGATCGTTGACATATATTTTTTTGCAGATGCAGAAAAGGGGTTTTGAAGTCTGCAGGAGTAACGCGGGCTAAACGATTGTCACCAGAACCACAAGTCTTTTACGATATGGCAAAAGACTTGAGAAAGACAGCAAAGCGCTTAAATAAAGAATTGGCCGATGCTAAAAATCGGCTGAAGGCAACTGAGAAGTTCTGCATGTCTGATGAATTTTTAAATTCAAAACTTAACAGGAAGACGACTGCGTTTTTCCTGTCTCAGTTGAGACATCAGAGAATATCTCCTAGAGGGCGAAGATTCAGCATTGATGAAAAAATTTTTGCTTTGGCTCTCATGAAGCAGAGCCCTAAGGGCTATAAATTTTGCAGGAAAATATTTGCTCTTCCATCTAGGAAGATATTGAACAACCTACTGCATAATGTTCCTTTTCAAGCCGGTATCAACGCTTCAATATTTGAACAATTGAAGAAATCAGTCAGCTGTCTCGAGCCTCTGGACAGGATATGCACCATAGTCTTCGACGAAATATCCTTAGAGCCGTCTGTAAATTATGACAGAAAACAAGACGAATTCGTTGGATTCCAGGATAATGGAACTGGAGAGAGGACTTCGCTCATTGCAGATAAGGTTTTCATGGCCAGAGGAATCCATATGAAGTGGAAGCAGCCTTTATCATTTTACTTCAATAAAGGAGGCATGAAGACAGATAATCTGGCAAAAATTATCAAAGATGTGATAAGAGCTGCAAGGTGTTCGGGGCTTAAAATAATTGCAATTGTGTGTGATCAAGGAGCTGCAAATCGATCAGCAGTTGCATCCTTATATGCTCAAACCAACGAGATTTTTTTGAGGAGAAATGATGAGAATAAGCTGTTTGGTTTTCTCGTAGATGACAAAGAGGTTGTTCCGCTTTTTGATCCTCCTCACCTGCTGAAATGCATAAGAAACCTCCTTTTCGACCATGATGCTGTTTTCGAGGAGAATGGGAAAGTTAAGAAGGCGAAGTGGGAGAACATCTCCAAACTGGCATCTATGGATATCTCGGATGGAGACTATAAGATGTTACCGAAACTGACGAAGGTTCACATCGAAAATACTAAAAAGATGAAAGTAGCTTATGCTGCCCGAATATGCAGCCAACGAGTTTCATCTTTATTACGTGGATTTGCAAGGAAGTGTAAGTAATTTGATAGTTGATGATTATGTCATATTTAACCAGTATTTTAATTTATGCAGGTAAGGAGATTCTTGATGAAGCTGAAGATACTGCTGATTTTCTTCTTCATATGAACAGGGCTTTTGACAGCGTAAACGGGACAGTATTTAAAGATAATAGCCTACGATGTACTGTCTCGGCAGATTCTCAGCACCACGATTTCTGGCCGCAAGCTATTAAAATTTTCCAGTCCATGAAATTTATCAAATCTAACGGACAACGGTATACACCCCCGTCTGTCAAGAACTGGATTCATACTTTGGCAGGATTTCGCTGTATTTGGCAACTTGCAGAAGGTAAAGGAATTCAATTTATTTCTACTAGAAATTTCAACCAGGATCCGTTGGAAAATTTTTTTGGTAGCATCAGAAGTAGTGGTGTTCGGAACATTAATCCGACGTGTCAGTCCTTTATATACTCCTTCAAAACACTACCTGTAAACAATTTGACATCTTTACATTCTCCTGGTGCAAATTGTGAAAACGATGATTCTGTTGCTCTTGATTCGCTAAGGACTTTCGTACTGACAACCGAAAACAAAAATTTGGAATTTCGTGTGCCTGATGTCACTTTACCAGAAGTGTTACCTAGTAGGACGATATTTGCGAGGGGCACCCTCGCTTATGTGGCAGGATATATGGTGAGGAAGGTCCTGAGAAAAATTCCTATGGTTTGTGAAGTTTGTCGAGGTATTGGACCACGTGACACGGTAAATAGAAAAATTATGTTTTTGATAAAATGTTGTGATCATAACAAAAAACAAATGGTCTATCCGTCACAATTATTTTATAAAACGTTTTCAGAAACCATAGAAACTCTCACTATTATTCTAAATCAGATTTGCCATATGAATAATGTTATGTCAGTAGCAAAAATAATTTTAAACCAAAATGTGCACCACAGGTTCTCTTGTAAAGAACACGATATTTTAAAATTGATAATCAATGAAATATGTTTAATTCATTTATTAGTCTGGAGCAAAAATATAAATACAATTTTAAAAGGGAAAGGTGATCATCTTTTGTCAAGTGACCCTGTAAAAATGCAGGCAATGAGGATTTGTCTGTTGCACAAAAAAATTAAAAAAAGAATGTTAATGATGAAGAACCTGGAACTCCCTAATTGAGTTATTGACTTATTTTTGTATTGTTTGTATGTATGTTTTGTTATTATTTATAAATAATTTTGTAGCTATTTTTCTCATCAACAAGTTTTTAATAATAAATTTCATTGAATTGTATTAATGTAGTTGTTGCATCCTTGAAAAACTATGATATAATCTTTGAGTATCAGAACCAAATCAAGTCCTACTTGCAGTTACGATAAATGGTATTTTACTAAAATGTTGAGTAAGGTTTGATTTGGCTCTGGTACCCAAAGATTAAACCATATTATTTTAATACTCAATTCAGTGTAAGTCAAAATTTCAGCAATTAATGTTTTGTAGTACTTTTCTTAAATGTTATTCATATCCTTATATTTATTACCATTTTGTGACTTTTTTATATTTTTTAAAATAAAAGCCTTCAAAAAGGTAGCTATCAAAACGTTAATAAATTGAGAGTATTTACAGTATTGTCTTATTTTGAATGTGGAAAATATTTCGTGGATTGAAATATATGTATTTATTTATGATCTTTATTGTGTTGGAGTTGCATTTATTATGTATTTATTTAATCCCTAGTTTATATTATATTTTAAGATTGTGGAAAAATGTTTCTTATTTATTTACGATACAATAAAACATGTCATATATTAAATTGTAATTTATTGATTTATAAGAGACGATTGGATTAGTAATATGTTTTCAGAAGAATATTCTTCTATTTATATATACAGCTACTTGTTACTGCGAACAGTCGACTACCTTGAGAATATAAATACACCAATATTCTTTTGAAAACTGAGGTTTCTAAGATTAAATTCAAAAATTCAAAATTTGAATAAAAGCACGTTCCCGCCTTTTCATTCATAGTTCTTCCGTCAGTCACTAACGTTGTGGCGTTGTGTATCAGTATACATGCGACAATCACTTATCTATGCCTTCAAGGGACTATCGTCTTTCTCAACGTCATATCAGCAGATGTTTGCGCTTAGCTTCTTCTTACTTTTGCCTCTAATCTTTTGTTATGTTTAGAAATGAAATGATAATTTTGTATTTTAAAATCTACCAACTACAAACCGCACACTGTTTTCTTAATTGTTTCTCTACGACGCAACAGAAGTCATGAAAATAGTTGAAAATTGTATAGGGCATGATTTATTTTCCGGAAATATTTAAATCGAACATTAAAAAAACAAGGTTATCCGAGATAAGAATCATATAAGATTGTTAATGGTATATTTTGAAATCACTGATATTGAAATATGAGTGAATGTTCAACAATTTTGGTAACCAATTAAACAATCAGAAATATGAAATAAATTTTTCTTACAAAAAATGGGACCAACTTTATTAGTTTATGCAATGAAAAGTACAAAATAATATTAATAGTATACCGCCTTTCTTTTGGAAAGTCGGTGAAAAACAAATAATAATGTTGGTCCTATTTTTTGTTAAAAAGTTTTATATGAGAAATTGTATCAAATATGCCTGAGTTTTGTTCTTCGTTCTTTGCAGGTAATTTTCGAAAGTGATAGGCACCTAATAAACGGACGATTATTAGAATTTTATAGCCAATTTTCTGTTAAATATATTGATATGATTAAATACTGAGAAAGAAAAACCGTTTGTCTTGCGAAATCAATGGTTTGACTGAAGCCTCCGCTATTCCCAACATATTTTATTATCAAATATAGTAAAATAATGCTAACACTGTCCTCTTATAAATATATGTTAAATTAATTTATCACATTGTCCTATGAAATAAATGGTTTGTTTTTACAGTCCCTCGCACCCAAAACTGACAGATTTACAACAAATTCCGTCTACTTAGTTTATTAGCTATAACTTTCAAGAGTTTTCACTGAATAAAAAAAAAATGCCTGTTAGTAATCATTATAATATATAGACTATAATTAATGATTAGTCAAAATACGTCATTAATAATTTATTATTTGTCGCACTAACATTTATAAACGATTAAAAAGTAGCCTCTGGAGATTTATTTTGAAAATTTTGAATTAGGCCAACACTGTGAGACATGAATGATATGCGTCTATACCACATACTAGATAGACAGATAGTTTGTTCGATTCGATATCTCCTCTCCTTAAAACACCCCGAAGGGGGTGGCTGGGGCAAATTTTCTCGAAAATGGAAAATGTAAGATGTCAGAATTAAAGATAGGACAATATCCGGAAACGTTTAAATTGAACATTTTTTCAAAAAAGTTACGGTTTTCGATCTACATTCATTTTAAAATCTCACATATGAGTACTTATGCTATCTGCAAGGGGCGATATCTTTCGAAAACTGAAAATCTCTTGATACCAAATGAAAGACAATAATATTTGTAGTAACATTTATAATGAACTTTTTTTCCCTTAGAGTTACGGTTTTCGAGATAATCGGTGGTAAAACGGTTAAATCTAAAATGCATACGCGTATTTCCGTAGCGATGTTCTGAGATCTCTACATAATAACAAGTACAAGCAGAGAATATACGTGAGTAATAGGATAAGTACTGTCTTCTTTGGTATTAGTGAACTTTCAACGATTTTCGAAAGTGAGCATATTACACTCAAAAGTGTGAAATAAATATTTTTTATAAAAATTTGGACCGACGTTATTAGTTGGTGCACTGAAAAGTACAAAATAATATTGATTCTATTGGTGCTGGTATTAGTGAAGTTGAATTTAATCTAATATTTATATTTGATCTCAAGAAATCATATTGATATTTGGAACAAAATAGCATGGCCTTGCATTTGTTTGGATTGAGTTTTAAATTATGATCTTAGGAAAATTAATGTATCTGTTTCAAGTCATTATCTATTTTCTGACATGCTGAAACAACTTCTACCCCAGAACAAATGCTTCTACATTCTGACAATTTTCCATCTAGCCTCACCCTTTGGGACCTACCTACAAGATAAGAATTGAAAAACTGAACTGCTCTTCGGTCCAGACAGTAATATTGCAACTTTGCGCACATTAGCTCATGATCAACCGTATCAAACGCCTTGGCAAAGTCCAAGGCAATCAATATCGTGCTCCGACCCTTATCCAATGCTCTGCAAATATTGTTTGTCATATTAAGTAAAGAAGTGGTCGAACTATGTGCTGAACGGATTGATGGCTCGGTAGCACAGTGATAGTATTAAAAAAAAGAGAAACATGTTTATAAGCAATCTTTTCCAGTACCTTACTAAGTACTGGTAACAAACTGATTGGACGAAAATCTTCGACATTCACTACGAAGTGTAGGTTCAATTTACCAGCTAGGCATGAAATTATTATTAATTATTATATTATATATATATATGTTATATAATGTTATAATTGAATTACTTTTTAAAGTCATATAATAATAATAACAAAGTATTATTTTAAATATTATTTCATAATATTATATTACATCTGCAAGACGCAGTACACCATATCATATTACATCTCCAAGACGCAGTTTAAGAAGATAACAAAAGTGATAAGGATATTTACGTGCCAGAGATGCAGACCAGCAGTCAGCAAGTTACCATAAAGACCATTGTTAATTGTTTATCCAGTTCGGCCTCCAAAAAGACATTACTATGTATTTTAATTATAATATTTCTAGAAGCTTCGATTCAACCTTAGGAGAAAAGATCCATTGTATTAATTTACGTTTCTTTTTATATTTTTAATGACTAAACATTTTTGATTGTATAAATACTAGATCTCTAGCTAACGGCATCACTTGTGAGTTTAGATTCATACAGTCAAGTAAAGTTAAGTTATATTTGTACTTTAATTTTTTTGTCTTAATAAATAATTGTTTTTTTAAAAACTTAATTCCACGAGAAGTGATATAACATATATATATATAAAACAGTCAGTTTCGGGAAGTTTTTCATACCGGTATAATCACTGGTACATGTATACCAGTAGACTATAGACTATATAATTCCCAATGATTTTGTAGTACGAATCGCTTTTATATGACTCTTAATTACCATTTGAACTATTGTAGGGTAGGTACTGTGAGACGCTTTCAGTCATTTGCAAAAATTTCATGAAAATCATGCTTAGCGCTTGGGTTCCTTGGTCTCTAAGGCACGGAGTTTGAAAGAGGAGATGAATCTAGCCATAAACATCATGTGAAATTCCGTAAGTAAATCTTTCGAAAAATACGTCTCCTCGTATGGGGACGTACGTAGTGGGCCAGACATTCCTACCTAACGTACGCAGGCAATTGTCAACAATAAACGCCTCTGATACATTAGACGAACTATACTTCTCCAATAAAATACTCCCATGTTATTCTTTCATACAAACACAAACACAGCATATATTACTGAAGTATATGTATATCTATTAAAATTGAAGAATAGAAATTTTCCATAACTTGATATGAGTTGTCATTTTCAAATTCCAAGGACACATTTGGCATTATTGGCATTTCTGATTTTCTTGAAAGTTTGACTTTCAACTTTTAGTTCTGAGACTGGAACAAACGAAATTGAGGATGAAGGCTGAATGGCTAAGCGCTACTTCCGTGACCTGGACACCCGATCAAAATGTTTTCTAGGAAATCATATATAGAAAAATTGCGCTTTATTAGCGCGTCCCAGAAGTATGCTTGAAATAATTGCGCGTCTTATAATAGATGAGTAATCACCAAATTAAGGGCGGGTGCTGTGCAATTTATTTATCAGGTCTGAGCATACTCATGTATAAAAAACGTCTAGAAATACAAGAATAATCGAAAAAAAAATAATTAAAACAATTGTGAAGGATTTATATTATTGTTTTGTGATTTAAATCATTAAAAGACCTACAATCTTGAAGAAATCCCAAAAATAATAATTGCGCGATACTATAGCGCGTCACAAAAATATGTTTAGAATAATTGCGCGTGTAATAATTAATGAGTAATTGCAAAATTTATTGCGGGTGCTGTGCAAATTTTTAATAGAAATTTTACAAAGAAGATATCATTCCTATTTATGTTTGAGCACACTTATCGACTGCGCATATTAAGATGTATCATTTGATCTCTTCAGAGAGTGCCATAATTGAAGAATAATAATTAAAATATCATTATTATATCAATTATAAAGGATCTGTTTTTATGTTCTGTGGTTAAAATAAAATAATTGACAACTATCAATGTCTGCATCTACCATATGTCATTCTGAGAAATAGATTCAAGGCATGGAAGAAAATAAGGAGACTAAAATGAGCCTCTTTAAATGGGCCTGCGTGGTCTCAATAGTGAGCGTTAATCAGGTTCTCGTTCTGACCACGGCAACACTGACTACCGTGATTGCCGGAAGAATCTGATTTGCGCTGGTACGGCGAGAGACATGTGAATGTGTGAATGACACAGTTGACAACAAATATCATTTTCCCTTTCCGTTATGTTTTCGTAGTGTTCACATCGTGAATTAGGGGGATGTCATAACCTCTGTACGGGTAGTACTCCACCACGTGGATGATGTCTCGAGTGTTGGGGCGTGAAGGCTTATAGGAAAGTTCTCGCCGTGTTAATCGAGTGCAGTTAGTGCTGTATTGGGCCCCAAAAGGAGGTTGATTCGTAATAGTTTTTAGAGTTGGAAGCACGTGGTAACGTGGTCTGGTGGAGACAAGAGGATTTCCTCGCGGAAAGTTCCAAGGGCTTGAATGTGAGGATTATATCGTGCGATCCAAAAATTCATGCGAAAAATTGTGGTGGGATATCTGGCAGTCGCGTAAACATAGTTATAACATAACCTGTCTTCATCAGATGTAGATATTCAGAGACAAATACCAACCTGCAATTCAGAGATAGAGATAACTCCTCCATTTATTGTAAAATACATTTCCATTATTCATATGACAGCAGTGTTTTATATTTAAATTCTTTAAATTATCTCAACTCTCAACAGCACCTATTTCGGTTTCACACTTGAGCTAGCGCTAACCACAGTTGTGTCCAAGAGAATATTATTAGTTTCCGCTAACATGACAGCTAGCGCTAGCTAGCAGATGTCTGCTTTGGACACGGCCATTGAAACGTCACTGTCACTCAAAGCATAAATATTTTATTTGCTCTTGAAGTAAAATGACATTGGCCGTGTCCACAGCCGACCCCTGCTAGCTAGCGCTAGCTGTCAAGTTAGCGGAAACCAAAAATATTCTCTTGGACACAACTTTGGTTAGCGCTAGCTCAAGTTTCAAACTGAAAAAAGTGATGTAAAAACATGCGGAATTATTTAAAGAATTTAAATTTAAAGTAGTACTGTCATAACAGTAATTGAAATATATTCTACAACAAATAACAGGAGCTATCGCTATCTCTGAATTGCAGGTAGGTATTTGTCTCTGAATATCTATAACTGATAAAGATAGGTTATGTTATAATTACATTTTGCTAGCTGTCAGATATCCCCCACAATTTTTCACTAACCTGCTAGCTAGCAGATGTCTGCTGTGGACACGGCCAATATTAATTATTTGATTTTAGGTGATTCAAGTAAAGACATGCTCCCAAAATACAAGGCACACTTCAAATGACTTTTTTTTGGATTGGTTGATATAATTATATCACAAGACAAGATTATATCTGAGATTATTATATGCATTACATGGTTTTATATTAAAATAAATGAAAGATCAGCATTAAGTTGTAATATGATCCAGTGAGACGTTGTGGAGCCGTGGTCTGGCTACATGACTCCTCCCCTCTAGGTTTGAAGCACGTCCTCGTGGTTCGACTTCAGGATTGATCTAGGCAGATTTCGTTCTTCTAACGGAATTTCGATGACAGTAGCTGGCTTTGGTCTCGGAATAGATATCAACAATATAAACTCATGACCAAAACTACCTTTCATTTACCTTCCCGGATTAGATCTTAAGATATTAATTGACCCAGGAGCAACCAATTCGATAATCAATCCAGAACCAGCCTTTCGACTATTCTCCAATTACATTTACAAGTCAAAATTTTCCGTGAAATCAATTAAAACCACTTATAATGGCTCATTGAGTTGTCAATATCCTCTATTAAACGATTTTGGAATAGAACATATTTTCGACATGTTTATAGTCACATGGCACGAAAGATTCGATGCTCTTATTGGTAGTCAAGATTTTGATATTCTTAAAGCTCTTATAGATTATAAGAATCATATATTAAAAATTGCAAATATTAAAATACCATTTCATTTTGAGATAAATCCTGGTTTATTTGAACCATACACAGAACAACTTGATAAGCCTATATTGAAAATTCCTTTAACACTTGACAACGGCCCTGTAGTTTTACCAGAAATTTCTTTAAACAATATTTCTATCCCTGAGTGCATTACTTCAGCTTCAGACGGATACGTACAAATTCCAATTGAACAAGATCTACAATTCTCACAAATTGCCATAAACTTTCATGAACCAATTCCAGTCCAACCCTTATCAACATTCAAACAATCTGGTCCAAATTATGACATTTATAATGATATAGACATTACTAAACTTATTCGAACAGAACATCTGAACCCCGAGGAGAAAAGCCTCATCATTTCAACTTGCAAAGCATACAAAAGCATCTTCTATAACGAAAACTCTGATCTTTCTTTCACTCATGCTGTCAAACATAACATTAGAACTGCTGATGAAGAGCCTATTTATCAAAAGTCATATAGATATCCATACCATCTTAAAGAAGAGATACAAAATCAGATCCAAAAACTTCTAGATAATAAAATTATAAAACCCAGTATCTCTCCTTATAGTTCCCCTGTTTGGATTGTCCCCAAAAAATTAGACTCCAGTGGAAAAAGGAAATTCCGTATGGTTATAGACTATAGAAAATTAAACGAAAAAACTATCGAAGATAAATATCCTTTACCCAGAATCGACGAAATTCTTGACAATCTTGGCCGATGTGTTTACTTTTCGACACTAGATCTTGCCCAAGGATTCCACCAAATAGAAATTCATCCAGATTCGGCTGAGAAGACTGCCTTCACTGTCGACAATGGTCACTACGAATATACTCGTATGCCATTTGGCCTAAAGAACGCCCCAGCAACATTCCAGAGGGTTATGGATACAATTCTACGACCATTCCTTTATAAGTTCTGTTTCGTATATATGGACGATATCGTTATATTCTCTAGATCACTTCAAGAACATGTATTACATGTAAAACAAATTTTCCAACAGCTTCAAAATTATAATTTAAAAATTCAGTTAGATAAATCCGAATTCCTGAGAAAGGAGGTAGCATTTCTAGGACATATCATCACTCCAGATGGAATTAAACCTAACCCAAATAAAATTGAAGCAATTCAATCGTTTCCCCTTCCGAAATCTGAGAAACAAATAAGATCATTTCTTGGTATGATTTCATATTACCGAAAGTTTATAAAAGATTTTGCCAAAATTTCCCATCCGATCAATAAATATCTTAAGAAAGGTACTAAAATAAATCTTAAAGATCAAGAATATATTGATTCATTCGAAAAATGTAAACAAATTATTTGTAATGCCCCTGTTCTTGCATACCCCGATTTTTCAAAAATATTCACTCTAACTACAGATGCTAGTAATGTTGCCA
Organism: Crioceris asparagi; assembly: GCA_958507055.1. Lineage (NCBI taxonomy): Eukaryota > Metazoa > Arthropoda > Insecta > Coleoptera > Chrysomelidae > Crioceris > Crioceris asparagi. The sequence continues at coordinate 413,916 of CAUEHI010000250.1, read as the reverse complement.
TAGGAAGCGTTATCTCTCAAAACTCTCACCCAATTGCATTCTACTCAAGAACATTGAATTCAGCCGAAAAGAATTATGGTACTATTGAAAAAGAATTGCTTGCAATTATCGACAGCTGTAAACATTTTCGTCCCCATCTATTTGGTAGAAAATTCCTTATAGAAACTGACCATAAACCCTTAGTTTGGTTACATTCATTGAAAGAACCAAATCAACGACTTATTCGATGGAAACTAAAACTTGAGGAATTTAATTTTGAAATTAAATATAAAAAAGGTAAAGAGAACTACGTAGCTGATGCTCTCTCAAGAATCGAGATAAATGCTATAGATGAAATCATCTCCAACAGACGCAATAGAAAAAAATTAGCTCTTATGAAATCCGCTAGAGAGGAACCTAAAGTGAACATTATTAGTGACATTATAGTTGTGCCCCCTATGAATACGGCAAAGAAGAATTTAGACTTAATTAAAGGTGATCAAAATAAAGATATCGACCTTCTGTCGGTATTACCAACGTTCGGCTCAGAATCCAATTTATCGATAACAAATAGTGAAGCAGACAATATTTTGAACGCTAACCCTTTCTCAAATCAATCAAGTGCGCAACCAGACGATGACGAAAAGAGTAACAATTCAGGTGAAACTAGACATACAGCACAAGAAAATCCAGCGTTTAATTTTCCAATATCTGAAAAATCTTTAAATTCCGCTCATTATCAAATTTTATTGAAATACGGTGACAAAAACGATATTGTGTTTACAAAACCTTTTGGAAAGAATAGATACACTTTAACACTCAGAAGAGGAATTGACGAAACTATACTAGGTAATATGTTTAACGAAATTATAGACCCTACGAAAACGTACTATATATACTGCGAAGAAGACAATCTCATTCAATCGGCCTACAGGAAATGTTCCGAAATATTTGAACCCAACGTAAAAATTGTTAAAGTTAATATGTTTCTGAAAGATATCCTTAATAAAGATGAACAGATACGAATAATTTCAGACTATCACTCACATACTCACAATGGAATAACAGAAACTACAAAACACCTTCAGTCTCAATACTATTTTCCAAAAATTCAAGATCTTGTCACAAATCATATTAATAAATGTGAATTATGTTTAACTTCCAAATACGACCGGAACCCTCGGAAATTCCCATTTTCAGGACCACTCATAGCCAAAAGACCTTTTGAAATACTCCACATAGACATATTTTTTGTAGAAAACAAGCGATACTTAACAATCATAGATTTATTTACCAGATACCTTCAAGCATATGAACTTCATGACGCAAATTCCATAACAATTTTGAACAAATTACGCCATTACTTTTCTCATCATAATTATCCTTCACAGATAACTTGCGACAATGCCAAAGAATTCTCCAGCGAAACCTTCAAAGAATTCATGTCCATGTTCCAAATTCGTATTCACTATACTACTCCTCAAGCTCATACTGGGAATTCACCAATCGAAAGAGCACATGCCACTTTAATAGAGAAACTACGTATTCTCAGACAAAAATCCAAAGAAAGTACAAAGGAATTAATCACCACAGCAATTTTAATTTACAACCAATCCGTTCACTCCGTAACTAATTTTACACCGTTTTCATTACTTTATGGTCCCTACGAAAATCTTAATCTACATGAAATTAATCCAGAAAAACAAATATTTCAAGACTATAATGAGCATAGGAAACAAGAAATCATCCCTTTCTATAACGACCTTTATCAAAAACAATTCAATAAGCAATCAAACAATTTAGAGAAAGTAAATTCAAAGCGTACAGGAAAAATCTCAAAAACTGATATTGTTTATTTAAATACAGAACCTAGAAATAAAATAAAACCTAGATACAAGAAAATTTTACTAGATCCAAATAAATCAAAGGAACAAAATCTTGTATCACAAAAAGGAAAGAGAATCAGTAAACACATGATCAAAAATACTAACTCTTTTCAGATTGACAATGACACTGACAACCATCAACCAGGCACTTCAGCTGACACCAATTGATCCCCCTGGATACATATTAGACAACTTAGGCTTAGCTAAATATAAGATTAACTATCATAAGGTTTATTTTACAATAAGTATTGAGAGTATCGAGACTACATATGCTAAATTATCATTAAATCAAATACCTATAATCAACCAAATCAACCCTGATAAACTTAACTTAGCAAATACTTACAAACGAGACATTGATCTTCTATCAGAAGATATTAACAAACTGAGAATATATTCTCGCCCCGACAAAAATCAAAAAAGAAGTCTATTCGATGGTTTAGGCTCAGCTATAAGATACATATCAGGAAATCTAGATCAAAACGATCTAATTGACATTCAAAATAATTTTATGAAGATTAACTCTAACGAAGAGAAATTAATGACTGAAATTTCCAAGCTACATACATTAGCAGGTCAAATAACAGAAAGATGGCAAAGGGATTTGCAGAAAATACAAACACATGCAGAAAATGTTTATAAAGACTTATCAGACTTAGAGGATAGGTTGAATAGTGAAATAATTATTCACATAGAGCTAGAACAGATCAGAAATTTAAGAAATTACATTCAGACACTTTTGAGAACTATTTCATTCAGCAATCAAGGCATACTAAATGTCGAATTGATAAACCAACAGGAACTAAAAGAAATTTTCAATTATTTACACTCAACTCACTCTCACACTGAAATCGCTCCAGATATCCCAACTTTATTAGAAATCACTAAAGTTAATCTTACGTTCACTTCAAAAACACTCATTTGTCTTTTAAAAATACCTATATTAGCCAATGAATTTTATCATTTGTCCAAAATAATTCCTATTCCTAGTACTCGTAACAATATCCTCCTACCACCCCATACGTTTGCCCTCAACTCAAAAGGCTCAACCAAATGGACTAGCGAGGACTGCATAAAGACATTTTCACTCTGGTACTGCCAAAAAGTACCACATGAAGACCTGTGTAGCCTAGACGATTTATCAAAATGCAACTTCGCCACTGTCAACAACAATTTCTCGGAAATACTATCATCTGCACAAAACAACCCGAAGACATCAATGAGGATTGTTCGAAATCTTTTAAATCTGTCAAAATCACAAAATGTAATGCTGTCTTGGGAAATAGCGACTGCACATATTCATTCCAGAAACATACATGGACAGGTTCAAATAGAACTTTTTCACAAGAATGGCCTAATCACCAAAAACCATCAAAAGTCAAACATAAGCTAAATGTCAAACCACTACATCTAGACGACCCGACTAAGATGATACCACAATACCAAGAGCCCAACATACTTCCCATTGAGTTCCACCGAGGACATTTTGGAATCACCCTTAGCTTTATCATATTAATCACCATTGGTGCCATCATCTTCCTAATAAGAAGAAAAATAAAACTCCTGAAATCCAGACGACCAAAGCCAGCTACTGTCATCGACATTCCATTAGAAGAACGAAATCTGCCTAGATCAATCCTGAAGTCGAACCACGAGGACGTGCTTCAAACCTAGAGGGGAGGAGTCATGTAGCCAGACCACGGCTCCACAACGTCTCACTGGATCATATTACAACTTAATGCTGATCTTTCATTTATTTTAATATAAAACCATGTAATGCATATAATAATCTCAGATATAATCTTGTCCTGTTGATGTAATCTTGTATGTTAGAATAAACGTTTTTAAAAAGTTATTTTTCGGTCATTAAAACTTAACTCGCTAATAAAGCGCAATTTTTCTAGATATTATTTCTAGATAACATTTTGATCGGGTCTGGTGTTGTACTCTGTAACAGGATGGGTAGAGATTCTTTTCGCTATAATAGCGATAGTCGAAGAGAATAGATGTCGGAGAGCTTCGTGAGCGATTTCTCTTCCTTATTTACAATCGGAGGGTGGTCGAACGCGCCGAACGCTCCCGAAGATTAGTGCAAAATAACAAACTGTCATCATAACGAAAAGAATCTCTACCTATCATGTTACAGAGTACCACCCAGAGAAAACATACCTCCAAGTACCAACCCAGAGGTCACGGAGGTCTAAACGCAATACCCGTCACCTTTGTCATTAGATTGAAGGACGTGTTGAATCACGGTTATGTTCACATCTTGTTTGAAAGTCTAAAGGAAGAGGCGATAACTAGAGGAATATATTCCATCATCTGCGCATGCGATTTTTCCGCAACGAGGGTCGGTCGGAGACATCGGTCAACTTTTGTAATGAATTTATACAAGAGACTACTTATAGGATCCTAATTTGTCCATTATGCTTTCTGTATCTGTGTTCAGAAAGTAGTTTTTATGCTTTAGAACTGTATTAGGTATATTAAGACAATATTATTTTGGTTAGGTATATGAAGATTGCTTATTTTTTTAACAGGTAGTTGGTTGAAGTTTATTCAAAACACTCGCTTTCAACACAAACTTTATTTGAAAAAAAAAAAAACATTCTAATATAAATCTCGATATAAGTAGGTGGGTATAAACAAAATGCTTAATAATATCTATACCTACATCAAAGTAAAAATTAACAATATTGATGATCATTTTCTGCAGTATTTGACTTGGCTAGATCTGAGCTAACAAATTCTTCTAGTATTTGAAAGACTTCCTTAAATGCTTTCGAATATCCAGTCTTCTTTTGGTGACCTTTTTTTTAGTTGAATAAAACGACTTCTGTTTTGTGATATTTGTATTTGCTGGTTGTATCATATCTTCACCCTTCACCAAAAATTTATTTTTATTTTCATCATCTACAGAGCTTAAAGCCAGGCATGTTTTAGTATGCTGTAACCAGAGATCTAGTTGTTCATTGCTAAAATTTTGACAATCAAGCTTCTGCAACATTTCAAAAATATTACTTTTTATTTTTTCCTTAATGCTCTCCTTCTTGACAACTGTGATTTTAAATCCTGAACTTATTTAGTATTTTTCGAGGTATTGTCATTATATCTGATCTGGCTGGTTACCAGTGGTGTATACATATATTACAAAAAGGGCATTTTATAGAAAAACAAACATTATTACTTTCAGATTGTTTAGAAACAACGTATTCATTACTGTCATTTTTTAGAGATCAATTAAATAAATCCCTTTGAACTAAATTATAGTTCGATGTAAGAGCAGTTCTGTGTCTGGATATTGTGTTATTTTTTAAGTTCCTTCCCTTCTTCAATTTTATTATTCTGTCCACAGATTTGTCCTGTAAGTAGGACATTAACTGATGAATTGATTTATCCAATCTTTTAATCTTTTTTCCAGTTAAGTAGTGTTATTTAATGGTTTTATAGAAGCTCTTTTATAGAAGAAGTGCACGTTAGTATTCAAACCGCATCCACTTCTGTAGCAATAAGCCCTCACTCAGATATTGGTATATTATATTTTTCCAAATAATCACCAATTTTTTTTTATTCTTGATCTTCAATGAGACTCCAAGTAAATTAGATAATTTTTTTCAAATACTTTAGTGTCTGATATAGTATGTATGTGTTTTAATGTTTTATATAACCAAGATTTTTTCTCAGAATTATTTTTGTGAGGTTTTTCTTCCGTGCTCGAACAACATGCTAGGAGCATAGTTATCTTTGTTTTGGTGGTCCCTTTATTTGGCACCAAGCCATATAGTATGTATCAGTGATATCCGACATGAAAACTGAATTTTCAATCAGACCAACAACCTCCTTTACTTAAGAGAAAATAAACTGATAAACAGAAGTATCCTACGATTTGAAAACATAAAAGCAACTGGAAAACCCTGTCTATACTCATCTAATGTCAACAAAGTCATAATTTCAAAGTCATAGGCATTAAGTCCATGTGTTCCATCCATTGTGATAACTTGATTACCAAACTCTTTTAGAATACTTCTCTGGATACCAGTCATTATTATCAAAAAAAAGTCAGTTGGTTCAAAGTTGTCAATTGATTGTCCTTGTTGTTTGTAAAAAAGCACTGGATTATCCTCAGCTTCGGCACACTGTTTGACCCAAATATTAACACTGGTCGCATCATCTTTGTAATAAATTCGATCTTTCAGATCTTTATTATATGCCCGCTGAATATTTCTTATATCAGTACGTGTGAGGAGATCATTCCTCTTTAGGTCTTCACCTATGTTTGCTCGCACTTTCTGTAGTGTCCTAAAAAATCAAAATCCTGATAATGAGCATATTATAATTATTAATTATCTAAAGTTACTCCACAATACCAAGACAATATATCTATATAATCATCTGAGGCCACAGCGCCACGAGCAGCTTGGTAGCAATCAGTGGACCTAAATAATAAAAACAAATACATACTGTAGAATATAAAACGTTGTGTGTGTGTATTTGACAAAAATAACAATGCGTTGACAATACAACAAAAAGACGTTGGAGATAAGTTGGTCATCTGTCTACGGTTTTTATTGAAATCGACATGACATTTTTTGCTGATTCTGCCGGGCGCGCCACCATTAGCGCGGGACACTTGAATACATGACACGTGATTAACCTATTTGTTGCGACGGAAATAACATTATCATTTAAAGCCCGCTGCAGACGGAGTATGTTTTGATTCATGATTGCTTGCTTGTTTTGCTGCACGGTCCGATAAATGTTGCCGCGCATGGTGTGTTGATGGCTCCCTTGCTTGTGTTGGCTTCACACGATGCAGGCCATCATGTATGTAAAATTACAGTACAGAGAAATATGACTGTGACAAATGATACAAAATATTGAACATTCTAATCAGGCTCTATTTCTAATCATTGTTACAACAGAGAAGATGGGCCAACAAGCAAAAACAACATGAGCAAAATAACTTTTGAGTACGACTCGACTAGTTCCGAGTGCTCCGACAAGGCACGATGCGTGAAAACAGTCACCGAAAATAGCACCGGTTCTATCATCAAATCATGCACGATTTCGAGCAACCAACCGCAATGCTAAAGATTCTACAAAATATAGACACATAATTGCAGGTATATTAAATATGAAAACATAATCGAAATAGGTAGGTATATGCCTATGTACTTATATAAATAATATTTCTATAGATTTGTGAGGTTATGGCCTGAAATATCCTTAGAGCATGGAATTACCAAGGAGACATCGCATTCGGCGGGAAAGTGAACCCAAATGAGAACTTAATCAATGGTCGCCAATGGACGTAACACCATATTCTTTTTTCGACAGAGACTCGCATTTCAACATTGTGTTGAGATAAAAAATTGGCTTCACATTCGTTTCACGGCGGCTATACAGAGCAGCATCTGCTGTCGTGTACGCATGACTTTCCCCTACTCTAAGGAAATATCCAAAGGATGGGCCTGACACTGCAGGCTGCTTCGTAAACGACGAATAATAAGTCTTTCATCTCTTATTCTCTAAATTTAGAGCATCTCTCAACATCAAAGCGCGAGCCATTTCTCTCGCTCCAAAACAACATCCATCAAACCAAAAACGAAGATAAACGCAAAAACTAAAGAACACAAGTAAAAGAATAAATCTGCACAGATTATAAAAGGCTAGGTTAGGTTAGGTTAGGTTAGGTTAGGTTAGGTAATACGATATCTTGACGTTCTATACAGAATAGACAATATGCATGATTTTTTTTATTGACTATATGAATGGTACACAGTTCAATTATATTGACAACATAAATTATATTTTTGTATCTATACTCAATGACAAGTAAAAAATTATTTCATGTCCCAGTATCAAGAACTGGAATTCAAACGACCGCCTTTTCGCGCGTGAGCTGGCAGCCGCAGTGACGTCATATGATATGATCATGTTGTTAACGTCGTTAACATGTATACATTTGTGTTTCTTTGTGTTTGTGTTTTTACAGTTTTGGGCCAAATTCGGTTTTTTAGATCAACTTAACTCTCATATAATAATGGAAAGTGACAAAAAGCAGCACTATAAGTATTGTATTGTGCCATTGTGCACAAATACAACGAGTACAACACCTAATAAAACGTTTTTTAACGTACCAAGAATAACTGAGATTAGAAAAAAGTGGTGCCGAGTTATGAAACGTGATGAAAAGAAAAATATTAAGTTATCCGAGACTACTCCACTGTTTTGCTGTGAAGATCATTTTTCTGTAAGTATATTTTGTCAAATTTTTACACGCAATAAATAACCTTAAATTTGTACTTGCAAATTAAACAGAAATTTTGTTTCTGATCTTTATATTTCGTTTCTTTTCAGATAAAAGAAGACTGCGAAAATTACATGGAATTCCATGTAATGAAGGAGGTGGGAAAGCATGTGACCCTCAGATTACGAAAAGGAGTTTTACCGCATCGTTTCGAATGCCAAAAACCTGAAAAGACAAAACTTGAAAAGCCTGGTGCAATGAAAAGAAGACAATTGGACATATTACAAGAAATACAATGTTCCATGCAAATTTCAGAAACCTCCAAAATAAGTAGTGAAAGTGTCGGAGGAAGAAGTATAATTAGTGAAATTGATCCTCAGACAATTAGTATTCCCTCTCAGACTTCTTTGATGCAAGAATCAGTACCAAGTACGTGTAATACAGCCTTAGACTTTAAATATTTGTCGAGCAAGTTCCAGGAAAAAGCTGTACAAGTTAATCATAAGCCATATTATCGAAGTAAAGGAATAATGGCAAAACAACATGGCATTCACGTAGCTACATCACCTTTTATGCAACCATCTCAGTGTGCCTCAACTTCACCATTTAAAGAAGTAGATTTACTATATGTAAAGAAATTATATTTGACTGCAGAAACCGAAGATCAAGAGGATAATGATGCAACCTTCAGTTCTCAGACTTCAACATCAGGAAGTATTTATGAACCAGGTAGCTCCAGTTCAATTTCCACCACCTTTGATGAAGAACTGCAAAACGAAAGGTTCATGGGAATGATGCGTACAGGGACAATAATGGCTATTGAAAAAGGGCCAAAATTATTATTAGGGATACCAAAACAAAGTTACTTTTTAGTCAAGCTGTTGACTGAAAGCATTCATGTACCCACTATTGATATACTCAATACATTGAAAAAGATCAAGTTAAATGAATCACAGAGCAACGTTAGCCGTATTTTTAAGCAAACAGTTCCTTTAATAGCAGGTAAAATGCAGGAGTTGACTATTTGTCCAGATCCGTCACGAATTTGTTTACATATACCTATACCATTCCGGGCAAAATATTCTAAAGTAGTCCCAAGTATTGACTGCTTAGAAATAGAAATTGAAAAGCCAACGAACGCTGTACACCAGTCATTAACATGGTCCCAATATAAAGGGTGCAATACCTTAAAATATTTGGTGTCGTGTGTGGAATGATTAATTTTATATCTGCCGGATATGGTGGTCGGGCATCCGATGTTGCAATTGTAGAAGATTGCGGCTATTTAGAAACGTTACCCCCGAATGTAGAAATTATGGCTGATAGGGGCTTTAAAAATATTTGTCAAGCATTGCAAGAACGAAAATGTGTTTTAGTACGTCCTCCATCAGTTACCAAAGATGTCGCAAGCAATAGTCAAGAAGTAAAACACTCAAAGCAAATTGCAGCACTAAGAATTCATGTGGAGAGAATAATTAATCGCCTGCGGGATTTTCAAATGTTGCTACCACATGCATGTATAGACAATCATTTTGTACCTATAATCGGTGTTAAAATGGTAACAACTAAAATATTCAAGCGTATTTCCGCAGCGATGTTCTGAGATCTCAATAATAACAACTACAAGCAAGGAATATACGTGGGTAATAGGATAAGTACTATCTTCATTGGTATTAATGAACGTTCAACGATTTTGTTACACTCAAAAGTGTGAAATAAATATTTCTTACAAAAAAATGAACCGACGTTATTAGTTGGTGCACTGAAAAGTATAAAATTATATTGATTCTATTGGTGCTGGTACTTGTGAAATTGGTGCCAAAAGTTATCAATCTACCTACAACTGCACAACTTCAAAAGTAACAGCTCCAATAGAATTAATATTATTTTATACTTTTCAGTGCACCAACTAATAACGTCGATCCATTTTTTTGTAAAAAATATTTATTCCTTAGATATTATGCCCCTGGGGCGAATGGTTTCTAAAATGTCAATTCTTGACACCCATTCGCAAGTTCACTTGCGATCATCGCATAAGATCGACAAAATCATTTGGCAACATCGCAATTATATTAATACTCTGTGCTCATTGGTGGATAAATATCATATTTTGACATAACAACATAACCTTACGAACGTAACTTTGAATTTATTCAAATTTCAAATAATGAGGTTTATGTAAATGATTTCTATTGCTTAGTTACTGTTTCTTTCTAGCGAGTATGAAATACCTATCTATCAATAAATACTGAAAATTCTGCAAAAATGCAAATTACGTATCTCTATTTTTATAAGAAAACACAATCAGTGTTTCCATAAAATTTCTTACAACTGCATCATTATTACTTTACTTACTCTGTTTTACTTGTATACAACATTATACTATATGTAATTATATGCAATTATTAGGTATGGTTATTCAATAAATAGTCATTTGAGTTAAAGATATTTATTGGTTACAATTAATATGTGAATCAATGAATTTTGGCATGTGTCATTGTCCATTAGCTAGCAGTAGTTTCGTATTCCGTGCAAATTCTGAAAAATAACATTTCGGGCTATAAAATTAATGTTACTTGGTTCTGTCTGTATTGTTCAGTATACTTTAATATGCTAGTTGAATTCACATCGATAAAATCTCAAAAACTTATTTGCTCATTTATAGATACCTTCTTTAAACACATTCATATGTAGGTACATTTGATAGGGAAAGTAGCCATCCAAAATCTGCAAAATACAATTTTAAAGACGAGGAAAATAAGCTTAGAAATTAGGGTATTATCTACCTTGATGAAATACAAAACTCTGTCTCTTTAATGTAAAATAAGTACCTATATGTCCGTAGAATATTAGTACGTACTCGAAACACACTTATTTGTACAAACTGAAGGGGAACATATCAATTCAAAATCTGCATAATAGAATTTAGATGAAGAGGAAAATTAACATGAGTCATAGGCATATTACCTTGGCTCTTAGCAGGTACTTCTCGGCTTTTAAAAATCCGATCTTGGTTAATACTAGGTACTCTATATTACTTGAGGTCAGTAGATTGTACGTCGATTGAATCTTCAAAGAATAACAACAATTAGTTATTTTCAAATATATATGCATATTCACTACTTACTGTTGATCCAAATTCATTCAATTTATATAACATAACAATGATTGTTACCCTCCAGAAGCAATTAATTCTTATTTCATACGATCACGTACGTAATTTAAATGATATTTTTTTAAATAATCAATCCTAACCACAAATAATACAGCATCGTTCATTTGCACGACTATTTCTCCGCCCGTATTTAAACGTCTGAAAATTTGCGAATACGTTTAGAAACGATGGCTCAAGAATTGAAAAGTTCGTTTCATTCGTAAAGTTGCGCATGATCTTGACTATACGAGTGGTCAAGAATAAGCCCCCTGATCGTTAGCGGAGTAATTTTATGAATAACTTTGTAGGGTCTATCCTATGGTTAGAGGTCAATGCTTATAACACATCTCTGTTTGCGCTGGGGATTGAAGAATCAACAAAATACAAGTGAGAATCAAATTACTATGAAAAATTAATTAATAAACTTACCAATTTGTTGATGCGGCTCTATAGAAATATATAAGAAAATTATTCGTTAGCAAACAGGTCTTCATTTTTAAATTTGAAAAAAGTACCGTCCAGAATCTCTAGTACTACTACGGAAAATTTGAATACAGGAAGACGTACTTGTTCTCACTGGCCAGAAGATATTACAAATGTAACAGCAGAGTTTATTCTTTTACAGAGAATCAAAGCCAAAACACAAATTGTTGTTTGCCAGCGATAATCCTAAAAAATATAAATGCGATAAATATGTTAGCAGTAAATTAGAAAATATATATGCAGACTACTTGCAAAAAAGAAACTATAGATGTTTTTCAAATAGTTTTACAGAAATTATAAATCTACCTTAATATTAATTCTATTGGTGGTGATACTTGTGCCAACTGCAACTGCACAACTTTCACTAGCATGATGTCTGGGTACACACAAACATAGGTGAGCTGAAACAGACACCACCCGTAGAGCGGAACACATCTGACATGAAAATAGAGACTCACATACCTACGATTTCTGATAGATTGAGTCAAATATACGATTCTGTAAAGTCTATTTTCAAAACGTATTGGATAATCGGTGTTGAATATTCAAAAATTTAATAACACATTAACTATTGAATCAACGAAAAGAAAAACGATACAAAACGATTGGTTACAAAAGAAATCAAAAAATATAAATTTCTCAAATTTGTGTAGGCCATCTAGTATGTGCTGTAGGCGGATATTATCCAGTATGTCTCACAGTGTTGTTGGTTGCATAATTCAACATTTTCAAAATAAATATCCAGAAACTTCTTTTTATTCGTTTGTAAATGTTGGTGCGAGAAATAATAAATTATTTTGACTAATCATTAATTATAGTCTACAGTAGAGTGACTTTATATTATAATGATTACAAACAGGTAACTTTTTATTATTCAGTGAAAAGATGCAGCTAATAAACTAAGTAGGCGGAATTTGTTGTAGAACTGCCAGTTTTGGGTGCGAGGGACTGTAGAAACAAACAATTTATTTCGTAGCACAATGTGATAAATCAATTTAACATATATTTATAAGGGGACAGTGTATAAAGAATAGATGGTTGGCATTGTTTTACTAAATTCGATAATTAAATATGTTGGGAACAGCGGATGCTTCAGTCAAACCATTGATTTAGTATGACAAGCGGTTTTCTTTCTATAATCGTCCGTTTATTAGGTACCTTTCACTTTCGAAAATTCTCTGCAAAGAACGAAGAACAAAACTCAGGGATATTTGATGCAGTTTCTCATATAAATCTTTTTAACAAAAAAGTGATTTCAAAATATATCGACAATAATCTTGTATAATTTTTAAATGGAATAACCTTCGATTCAAATATTGCCGGAAAATAAATCATGCCCTATACGATTTTCAAATGTTTTCAGGACTTCGGTTGCGTCGTAGAGAAACAGTTAAGAAAACAGTGTGGTTTGCAGTTGGTACATTTTCAAATACAAAATTATCGTTTCATATCATGTAAATAAACACAACAAAAAGATTAGAAGCAAAAGTAAGAAAAAGCTAAGCGCAAACATCTGCTGATATGACGTTGTTGAGAAAGACGATAGTCCCTTGAAGGGTATCAGGGAAAGTGCGCTTGCGCGTGCCAGCCTGTTTAGTTGTATATGAAGGGCCACCCTAATTATGATGGCCATAAGCCATGAAGTCAACTGGCCAATGAGAAAGTTAATGGGGTCCACACACTCCATTTTGACTTGGTCTTAGCATAATGGGCAGCTGAAGGAGTTCTAAATGGCTGATAATTGACACTCATTATATATATGGACTGATAATAATAATTCACAAATTATTAGCTAAATTCTATGTATTTTTTTAAATTATTTCAAATATTTCAGAAAGGATATTCACATGGTACTAAATTTTATTGCATGAGATAAATCAGGATCGAATACTTTAAAAAACTAACAATTTCTGCAACATATGATTTGCTAACAATTCAAGTTTGATCAAAATTGAATATGAGCAATAAATACGGCAAGTACCAGTGGGATTTCTATCATAAGGATTCCGTACCTACTTAGAAAAATATGACACTCTAAAAAATTACGACTTTTGCAAGAACATACCTATTTATATTTATCGATTTCACTGTGTAAACATTAATAGGAGCATGAGGAAGCTCTGAGTAGAATTTGTGAGAAGTTAATGTCCCAGAATTCCGGAAATGTTATGTGCTGAAGAGTAGGTTATGAAGTTGTTTAAGATTTTATTAAAAGTAATAGGTCTTTTGTTGCAGTAACTGCATAGGCAATTCTGCATAAAATCAATATTCATATGAAAAAATATGATGAATCCTAACAAACAATGCCAAAACTTGGCCAGCATCGGCGTATGGAAGTTTTGTTTATTTCCTGTAGGGATTGAAATAATAATGTTTGCAAAATCATTTGCCTGTAAACATAATTGATGTCAAATTCATGAGAGTTTCACTTTTCAAAGTTCTAAATTACATTTGATCAAAAGTTTCTAATTGAAAAAACTCATCCATATTTGGTAAGATATGTTTTCATATTTAATTTGAAAGTATCTGTTTCAGATTGTTAACATTATGAATTGAAAAAAAAACAACTCATTTCCTGTACGTCTTGTCAAATATATTTTATAGAAATATATAATAATAATAATAATAATACTTTATTTGTTCCATTAGTAAAAGAAAATTTATAATAAATACCTCATTGAGAGGTGTGGAACTTGTCACATAATATACATGTATAAATTTAAATACAACAGGTCACAATATAGATAAAAATACACACCACAACTTATGGATAAAAAATACGGCTTATAAAAGATAAATTTGAAGTAGGAAAATTAAAACATAAATAAAAAGAACAATCAAAATTTTATATCAGCATTGAAGAATTCTCTCGTAGTATAAAACGAATTTTCAGTTAGATATGTCCTAAGTTTATTTAACATCACTTTATGTGGTGGTGTTCTAAAACTGTCTGGGATTTTGTTCCAAATTTTTGTCATACTATACTTGTATCGTATGGGTGTTTTTTATAATTTCCCTCGAATAAAGGCATGTTTTGAGATATGAACTTCATAGATTCAAAAATATAAAGGTTGGTGAAGGTAAGCAATTTATTGTTTTTGTAGAATGGTTTACAACTATCCCGGGGTCGTACTTTAAAGATTATTCTAATAAATCTCTTTTGCATAATCTGCACCCTTTCTGCATTCACTGAATTTCCCCAGAAAATGATACCATATCTGATTCTGGACATGACATGAGCATGATATATACACAGAGCTGCCTCCATCCCTACTTCATTCACAATCACTCTTAACGCATAACAATATCTGGATAACTCACCAGACAGTCTCTCCACATGCGCTTTCCAGTCAAGTCTTTGGTCTATAGTGATGCCTAGAAATGACATATTTGGTGATGTCTGTATTTAATTATTGTAGACATTATATGTTTGTCTATTATTTGCGTTTTATCAACATTGAGCAATAAATTATTACTGGAAAACCATGAATGTAAATTGCCTAATGAATCCTCAATATGTTGTCCCATATTACTCTGAACCGTTTCATTCATAACAGCTAAAGTGTCGTCTGCATACATGATCACATGATCATCGATTAGGGAGGGAACCTCGTTGGTGTATAGAATGTACAAAAGTGGGCCCAGTATTGAGCCTTTGGGTACCCCATTTTTTATCAGACACATATCTGACTTGATTATTAAACCTCTCTCATTCCTTTCAAACATACATTGCATCCTATCAGTTAAATAAGAACTAATCAATTTTTGTGCCACTCCCCTAATCCCATATTTATCAAGCTTTTCAATGAGTATACCATGGTCAACACTATCAAATGATCTCGACAGGTCTAAACATACTGCTAAAGTATGTTTTTTTTGGTTTACTGATTCCAGGATTTGGATCAATGCTGAGTAGACTCCTTTAATTGTCGAATAGCCCCTTCGAAATCCAATCTGATAGTTGTTGATCACCTTACACGCATCCAAGAAGCTTGTAAATCTTTATTTTTCAAAGACTTTACTTATGTTAGGTAAAAGTGACACTGGCCTGTAAGTTTTTTCTCCTTTATTTTTATATAAAGGTTTTACATTAGCCAGTTTTAGTTCATGTGGGAATACGCAAAATTGGAAGCATAGGTTAATTATGTGTGATAGTGGTTCCGATATAATATCAGCTACTTTTTTTAACAGGGAAATAGGAACTTCATCGTCTCCAACCGATTTTTCATTTTTTAACCCTTTTATACATTTGTAGACTTCCATGGGTGTCGCACTCTCTAAAAAAATAGACCGATTGTTAGGTACTATTTTTGAGAAGTCTGGAGATAGTGCACCCCTAATGTTTGGACATGCGTTTATAAATGTAGTGTTGATTGAATCTAATAGTTCTTTTTCAGATTTTCCATTATCCCTTAGTTTATCAAAGATAGTGGTACTTCTGGATTCTTTTTTAGTCATATTATTAATTAGAGACCACGTGGCCTTGCATTTATTCTCAGCTTGGATTATATAGTTATTATTATGTAACCATTTAGCTTTTCTGATTACTTGATGTAATATTTTTTTATATGTTTTGTAATAACATTCGCTTACCTCGTTATTCAACCATTTATTGTAAAGTTTGCGCTTTCTGGCACAGGATTTTTTTATACCCAATGATTAGTTTTGGGGCTCTGATTCTTTACTTTACGCTTAGTAATATTTCTAACCATCACTGCTTTAATCCTATAAATAAAGTTTTCATATGCTCTATCAACGTCATTCACGCCCATCACATTTTCCCATGATTCACACAGTAATTCATCCCGATATTGCCCTAACTTAGCTCCTGAAAATAATCTCTTTGTAAAGGGGTGTTGTAATTTTTCATTTCTTTCTGGTTTTATTTCAAACTCTAAAAATTGTGCATAATGGTCAGATAAAGCCGAGGTCAAAATCGAGCTATCTGAATTGTTTTGGTTACTCTAGTGGCTTCATATATGGTTTGTGTCATATTAAAAATTGACAGTAAATCGATAAAGAGATATTAGTCATTGCTGGACTCCAGCAGATTTATGTTTAAATCACCACACAAAATGATATTATAAAACTTATGGTTTACCTGAATATGTAAGAGAATCTCCTCGAGCCGCTCCAGAAAAATATTAAAATCTTCAAGGTTGGTACGATACAAACATATAACAATAACTTTTAAAACTTTGTTTATAATACAGGCACACTCAATATGTCCTTCAATTGATTTATTCACTATATCATCCACTGGTTCGAAAGTAGTATTTCTAGATACCAATATACAAGCCCCTCCATGCTGCATGTTCTTTCTGCAGAAGTATGATGCCATTTTATAGTTGTTAATCTTGATAAATTCGGTTTCTTCTTTTCTCATCCAAATTTCAGTTAAACAAACGATGTCAGGTATGTCACTTTGATCTTCAATAAATGCTTCCAGTTCGCCTGTTTTGTTTTTCAGGCATTGAATATTTTGGTGAAGGATTTTAATTCTATCAGAAGTTACTTTATCATTTTTTAATGTTTTCCTCTGCATAGCAGCATTCTTGTCAGGAATGATTAGTTTTTTGATCTTATCACTTTGGTTTCACCTTTAAAAAATCGATTTTTTTAATTTTCTTTCCCATCCTCGGTACGTCTAGTCAATTCTACTCTCTTCTCTTTATACTGGATCAATTGGTGTTTTGTTTTATCATTATCCAAAACCACACCTTCAAACCTTCTAACTTTTTTAATATCCTTAATCTTCTTAAACCATTTCTAACATCCTTCTCTGACTCCATTACTATCCTAATTGGCCTTATGTTCTCAGGAATCATTTTGCCTATACTAAATACTTTTCTATTGTTGGCAAGCGAGTCTGTGCCGGTACATTTTATCATATCGTTGATGTAACTAATGTCGTGTTGCTTTCTATCCTCGGCTTCATCTGTGTCCATTTCTGGGACTCCAAAAACTATCAAGTTTTTTTTCCTGGCCTCTTTCATTAATCTCTTGGATGAATTCTTCCCTGTTTTTAGCGGTGTTGAAAATTGAATCTCCTGTCCCTCAAGCTTATTGAGTTTCACTTCTAGCTGTTCTATGTGTGATATTAAGGGTGTTGTTACTTGAGTGTCATGTCCCTCAAGTTTGTTAATTTTTACTTGCATATTCTATCTGTAGTTTTAGGGATGTTGTATCTTGCGTCTTCTCTCCCTCAAGTCTATTAATTTTTACTTCCAGTTGTTCTACCTGTGATTTTAGATTTTCAATAATATCACATTGTTCATTAAATTTTTGAAGCAATAGTTTATATTATAGTCTCTTGGATTATATTGCTCGAATCAGCTCCTTAGCTATTATGTTTTGGTAAGTTTTACGTCAAAAAACTAAACCAGCCGTCTGAATACAAATGTTGATGTTCAGTAATATATTACTAATAAATTTGGAATTTATCAGCGATAAATCTGTAGAACACACGTTGTCCGTCTTCCGATGTTATTGGAAAACTTTATGCCAATATTGGGATTCGGACTGAATTCTTGGCATACCCGAGTTGATTGTCCTCGATATTCCCTTGAATCAAAGATTCATAGCGATAATTGCTACATTTATATACTCCCTTGGATGTACTTTATCACGGTGGATCACATAAATCGCAGTTTGGGAGCAACTTTATTAAAAATTTCAGTCTTTTACCACTTAGTTGACAGCACGTTGTTAGTCTACACACACCATATACTCTACTCTATATAAACGAAATTATGAAATTCGACAGTTTTTCAAAGCAAAGTCGAGGGGTGAGGCTAACGTCTGTACTTACCTATTCTTTGTGGCAGGAGGGCCAACAATATTAGCCATCAAGTCATCTACCCAATTGATGAGATTATAGGTAACATAATCCATTTTGTAATGGCAGATAGTTCTGACGACCGTCTGTTCTTCGATTCTTCAGTTGATTGGGGATCCTAAAACAGTATTGGTATTAGTAGGAATCATAGAATAAATAAGAAAGCTTTCCTAATAATTAAGTTTTGATTTGCACTTTTGTTTTGGATATATATCTGAAATAGCACTCACATTCGAAGTAGATAAAAATTTATATAAAAACTACAAACGTTTAAATAAAACCAGACCAGACATACACAAATAAACAATTACGATTAGAATTTTGAATTATAACATAAAAGATCAATCAGAATAACAGAACATAAGATGCAGAACAACAAAAACGAAGCACATAGCATAGAACATGAAAACGGACTCAAGTCCCAAGATCATATCAACGTATGAAGTAGAAATCCACAGACGGCATAGAATATCTTAAGGCAGGTTTACAGCGCTAACTATATTCCATTATGCGGTGATTACCACTAAGCAGGGTCGGCAGGAAAATTTGTTAAACACAAGTTTGTTTGTTATGCTTTCACGCCTAAGCCACTGAACTGTATGTATTTTGGTACAGAGGTAAACTAACCCTTGGGAAAGAACAAAGGCTACTTTTGATTGCTCGTGGGACTCTATGTAGTGGGTTCCGTACCTAAAAGTTGTATATTTCTGAACCCTATGGCTGGATTTTGATGGTCTTTTTATCATGTGTGTTTGTAGAATTTATTGAAATGATCTGGTAGTGGTTATAAATGTAACTGGGCCTTCTAGGTGGAGATTTTTATACATATAATATGAAAAGAAATATCTCTGAGCTCTATGGCTAAACTTTCGTGGATTTTTTGCTATGTTTCAGTGTAGTATGTCACTGGACTGTTTTGTGAGAGTCTGTCAGTACGACTGAGACTTAAATGTGGAGGGTTCGATTCCGGAAAATCCCTAAGATATATGTAGGAAGCATTCTCATTCTGTTCTGTCTTGGTTAATGGAGCTGGGTTGGTGTTTGGACTGGTTCTACGTGCTAGTAGGACTCCGAGGTACACGGGTTCCATACTTAAGACTTTTTATGACTTTATGATTTCGTACCAAAACCTACTAAAGTATTTGCTCGGGAAGTGCCGGGTAAAACTGCTAGTAGTTCATAATTTAAAGCAAAGTTGCACTTATTCGGAAAACAATTATTAATGATTCAAATTTTCTAAGTTATATGGTTTGCCAACTCTCGCAGCAACTACAAGTTATCGCTTTACTCGACATTTCACTGGAAAAACCATATCTAAATTTAAACGATTTTCTAATTAGTTATGGTTTTAATGTGTCTCACATATACAGGGTGTCCTAAAGTAAGATCAGGAATTAAATTATGTTTTTTGAAATGACAATACCTCATGTTTAGTACATTTTCAGATTTTCACAAAATGATCGACATAACCCAGGCAAGTTTTTTAGATGTATTTGTAATAGTTTTTGACTTAATTTTTAGGTCAAAAATACTCCATGCATAGAACCACGAAAAAATTATAACTTCGGATCTAGTCAAGATAACTAAGTCAACTTTTTTTCAATATTTTCCTTAAGATTTGGAGTATTCTTTGAAGAGCTTTCTGTCTAGGTTTGTGGGATCTACTTTGAGACATTTCTGAGATTTTTGTCTATATAATTATATATAATATATATAATTCTTAAGAATTGTTGATGATTTAGAAAGAAGGCGAGTTGGCCGTCCACGAAAATTTTACATATCCGCGTGCATTTTTAAATTTATTTCAAGAAAAATTAGTGCATAGGTATATTATATTGTCAAAGCTGGTAGAAATTAATTATTTGCAATAAAAATATACCAATGAAAATATCCGTAAGCAAGAACTCCACCGGCGTTTTCGTTCTAAAACAACATAAAAATAATTTCATGATGTGTATGTGCGAGTGGGACTCCTTGATGGGCGGTTCCATGACTATATATATCTGAGCTCTATGGAAGGAATATAGTGGAGTTTTCGATATTCATGTGTGTTGGGGGATATGTGATGGTATGTAAGTGCGAGTGGGACTCTTTCTTGGAGGGTTCCATAGCTACGGGTGCTTTTGGTTTCTGGATGAATTTCCGTGGAACTTTTTATCTGTATGTGGGTTGGGAGGTATTAAGACGTTTCATTGATTTTCGATATTGGGGTCGCGTGCCCGCTTGAATTCGCGGCAGACCCTGCGTTTTTCCTGTATAAAAGTCAAAATGGGTCTCGAGAGAGAGGTGGAAATTCGGTTTCGATTACTCGAATTGGAATGTATGTATTAACAGTCTCTTGGACTACCCGATGAGTGATAGCCGATAAGTCCAGGGAATGATTTTATTTCTCTTTGACTGTTGGGACTTTGATATTTTTTATAGCTGAAATTTTATCTGGGTTTGGCTTAATACCGTTCGGGATAATAACATGTCCTAAGAATTCGACTGTCTTTTATAGAAACCCTGAATTGTCAATTGGATCTTCATATTAAAATAAATGCGTCTTACTAATACTTTCTGAAGGAAATTCAAATGATCTTGCAAAGAAGTTGAATAAATACTAAAATCATCCATATAGGCCAGGCATACGCTTATTATACTCATAATGTCCGTGCTCTACATTTAAGGCGGTTTTTGGAATTGAATCTGGATCCCTCTCAGTCGGGTGAAACCCACTAGCATAGATCGAGGGTAATGGGTTGGTGTGTAGAAAAAACATCAGTAGTTTTAATTGTATGCTTAACTTAAAGAGAAATGTAACACCTGGTTTGTAAAAAACACAACAAGCAATGCTTATAGTTACAACATATCCTTATTGACCGACGAACCCAAACGGAGGAGGTATACAATTCAACTGTTTTTTACATTTGCGCGCGTTGCATATAGGAAACTTACTACAATTTTGATGATTTTTGATTCATTTGAGAAACGAGACTTGAGAAATGGTCCCATATTCGTAAGAACTCCGAATCCCAAATATGTAAATTTTTGCTATGTGGAGAGGGCAATTTCTTTTGAAAATTGAAAGTTTGATGGCATTTCATGAAAGACCAGATTATTTGTGGCAACTTTTATAATGACCATTTTTACTTTGATTTACGGTTTTCGAATTACAGCGTTGGTAAAATGGTTAGATCTAAAATACTTATGCATATTTTCGCCGCGATGTTCTGAGATCTCTACATAATACACGTACAACCAAAGAATATACGTGGGTAATAGGATAAATACTATCTTCCTTAGTCACATTAGTGAATGTTCAACGATTTTCGTGACTAAAGTTACACTCAAAAGTGCGAAACAAAAATTATTAACAAAAAATTGGACAAAGGTTATTACTTGGTGCACTGAGAAAAACAAAATAATATTAATTCTGTTGGTGCTGGTACTTGTGAAGTTGGTGCCAAAAGTTATCAATCTAACTGCAACTGCACAACTTCAAAAGTAACAGCACCAATAGAATTAATATTATTTTGCATTTTTCCAATAAATTAAGTTTAAGGAAAGAATGACTTACAGGAAGATGATACACTGAAGGAATATCTGCAAGCTTCTTCTCTGTCTCTGTGTTCACTTATGACGACCTGTTCCTCGCTGAGGGACAAACTGCTAGGCCGGAGATACTTCTATCTTCTTTTGCACCATTCACTCATAGTCTCTAAAAAATGTTTTTTGTTTATTTATTTTCTGATTGACAGTCTTAATTTTATTAGGAGAAAAAGGTTTACCTAACGTTTATCACACTGAAGGGAACGGCACGACTGTACTGACATTTTATATAAGTTATGAACACATCACTAATGTATCCCATTCGCACTTGAACATCTCAAAAATATGTAGCAGTTCTCGAGCTATAGTGACACATTTTGTTCCTAAAGCAATTTTGTCCTGTCCTGTCCTGTACTGAAACGACATGGACGTGGACGTACTGGGCTTTTTATATTACACATTTATATCATTTGTGGTTATTATAGCACTAAAACTTAACCGGCATGTTGGATTAACATCATTTTTTCAATTATCATCTACGTGGGATCAGTTCACTTTTGCACCTCCACGTTATTTTTAAATTTACATTTTTAACAAAAAAAGCTCAGTACTTCTTTTAAACCTATGCTAAAATTAAGAGAGAAAGAAACATTGAATCGAGTTCTAAGTGCACTTACATACCTTCATAACATCGACCCCTCCCTCACTCATAACGAAAGTCCCAATATCAGGCCTCCCCAGGATTCTCAAGGGGTTTAGGTATATGGAACTCACATCCAATGTTTCACAATCGCACTTAAAAACAACCATTACATTCACCCATAACCATCACATTAACAAGCACCGCATCTTATTGAACCATATAGAGGAGTACAAGGAACTAAACCCACCATCAACGAGTCACACGCGCTCCAACCCTTCCTGGCCTGATATATTAAATTATTTCAGAGCTAATTCATCCTTGGGAGAATTCATTCAAACATAGTTTACTAATATTTTTATTAGCTCCAAACAAAAATGAGTCGTGTTCAAAAGAAGGGATCAAACCCTCCTCCAAGTGAACCGGATAAAACAACAGCAACAAAGAGTTACTGGCAAGAACTTGGCCAACCATGGATTCACCATCTACAGATGCACCAGAATGACCAACAAAGCCGCAAGGAGCTATCCTTATTTCAAGCCACTGTGGGACCCAAAGACATGAAAATTTTTGACGTCAAAAGGATCCTGGGGATGAAGGTCAAAATAGAAAAACTCCATAAGGAGGGAGTGCCAACTCTGTCAACGATTGGGGCACAATCAATCAAAGTGCCAGCTGCCTCCTAGATGCCTAAAATGCGGACAAGAATACCACACCAGCACATGCTTAAAAAGCAGGGACATATCAGTAAAATGCGCAAACTGTGTAGGGCCGCAACCGGCAAAGTTCAGAGGATGCACGAAAAACCCACGACACTATTTCTAGCTGTGGTGAGGTTTTAACAAACCATTTTCAGAGCAGTTCCTTGCAAATTCAGGTTGATAAGATGGCTCTCGAAATTGTTAAATTTTTGGGTTACTGCTGAGCTACTATAAATTCACATAGGCAGAAAAATATGCCTAAATCTCACTGGTTTAGGATGTTTAATATTATGAAAATAAAACATACTATTTGTGGCTATTTATTTTATTCAACCCCAAACAAGTATGCCAATTTCTCGTACTGACCTATCAAATTTATCCTAGAACGATTCTGTCAAGTAGATTCCTCTGTCGCCAATAGGTTGTACAGTTCGACATGTTTGTGTTAAGGGCTCTTTGTTTTCGTCCTTTATGGAACTAATTATGTTAAGCTAAAACATAAAAAATATTTTCAATTTCCAACAATAGCATATTAAAACATCCATTGCAATAAGGATTACATTTAAATCTTTAACTTAAAATTGAGATTGTTCATAACTGAATTAGCTGATGAAGCATAAAACGCTCATGAATATGGAGAAGATGATTGCATTCTGCGTGTTCTAGTTTTCATCAGTAATGAGCCAGCTTATTTCAGCATAGTCTTTTGACATTTTAAAGAGGTGTTGCAATACTTTACTGTTAGCCTCCTGCATCTGTGTTGTCTCAATATTTCTATCGTATTTATAAACACTTCTCTTTTATTTTTTTGCCCAAATGACTCTTCGTAATATATTAGACTTACCGACTTCTTGCTTCATGGTTACATCAAATTAATCTTCCCAGGAGCAGAAGTTATACAATTCTTTTAAGTGAAACCTCTTTGGCTGCATCAGAGTAATTTTTGAAATTCGTGTCATATCATATTTTCCGAAGCTTTTCCGATACAAGAGAGAGCTGAAGCATGTTACAATAATGTACAATGTACGGAGCAGGTAGCATTGCCTGATGAGACATTCGCCGTTCACAATTCTCTGGCTTCGCCAACTCACCCGTTGTTTATTATGTCTTCCTTGGTTAAAAAAATATTCCAGACAGGGTATATAAGAAGATAAGACCCATGTGCAAAATTAATTTCATGTTATAGCGAATACGTCAATAATCTTCAATGTTTACTATGATGTATATTTTTTAAGTCACTCTGTATAGGTTTCTGTTCTCTGGACGTTGTCAGGGAGAGGTGTCAACAAGAGGGGAGAAAAAGAACGGTCAATAGATTTCGTGATTCCAATTTGTCTTGTATTATTTTTATAGTATTATCTTTGTTAATATAATGTACTTGTTATCGATTTGCTTATCTTGAAACCCAAAAGCCATCCCGAGAGATATTTGTAAGAAATATTTCCAACCTAAATCTGAAGTGGTCAACAAAAGCAGTCAGAGAAGCGAAAGAGAACGGAGAAAAGGCTGAAGAAGAAATACTTGGAAAAGCAGAAAGATCTATTGTACAGAGATCGGAATTTGTAACAAATAATTCATATCGTACACTTGACGTGGATTCTGTAACAGGTTCAAATTAAATGCATTTTATCGAAACATTCATGAATATAATGCAGATTATAGAAAAATCGAGATTAGTCAGCGAAGAAGAATTCCTCAATCTATTGGAGAAGCAAACCGAGGATCAAACAAAGTTTCATGTAATACCCAATTTTCGTCAAACTATCGACAACTTTAACGGTGAGAGGCCCAGGTAAGAAGGCAATTGACTGATTGAAGGCAGTGGAGAGCACAGATTTGTTTCATAAATGACCAGAAGAATTCAAACTGGAGACAGACAAGAAATGGTTCATAGAAAAGACCGCGGAAATTGAGAATTACGACGACTTCAAAAGTAGGTTTCAAAAAACATTTAATTTGAAAATAAGCAAAGATGAACTTTGGGAGAAAATGAGAATAAGAATACAGGGTAAGACAGAATCTATTCCCTATTATTTTCATGACAATGTTACGATTTGCCAAGCTTTTGGATTTGAATTTGATGATTCAAAGAACATATATTGATTGGTTTGAACAATAAAAACTACGATTTCTAAATAATACGATTTGAAAGAATTTAATGCAAAGCAAATATAAATAGAAGTGATTCATATCAAAAGTTTGTCAAATTTTATTCTCATTCATATACCTATCACTGGGAGAAAATCTAGTTTAGTTGGACATTCTATTGAGGATGAACAAAAAAGCTCGTCGAAGGTTCATTCAACAATGAGAACAGAATTGTCAGTGAATAGAGAGCAGAAAAGGCTAGAGAAAAGGCATGGTTTTTATTACAAAGCAGAGGAGCACCTGAAAACTGATTTCCCAAAACGTCGCTCTAGAGCAGCAATTCTTATTATTGATTCTGTTCCACAACCCAGTTCTGAAAACACCCAATTGTTGGTTCATGGATCGAATGATAAGGATAATCTCATTTTAAAGATTATTAGGGAGGTTCATTTGAACGATGATTTGTATGTTACAGCTTTCATTGATCCAGGCAGTGCTGTATGCACTATAAAGGAGACAGTCATTGAAAAAAATAATCTGCAGACAAATTTGGTAGACCAGAGGTTATAGGGATACTAATACCCAAAAATATATAGGCTTAGCTTTTACTTGTTATTTATTATCCAGAGATCTCAAAACATCGCGGCGCAAATATACATATTTCAGACTTTACTGCTGTAATTCGAAAGCCGTAAATCAATTCAAATGTTGCTACATATAAACTTTTCTTTAATTTGAACGTCTCATATTTTCAATTTTCGAAAAAAAGTTGCTCTTCCACATAGAGGAAATACGCATATCAAATATTTCAGACTTTACCATTGCGAAACTCGGAAGCCGTAATTCTGTTGAAAAAATGTTCAATTTAAACATTTCCGGACATGGTCCCCTTTCTAATTTTCAAATCTCGAATTTCCGATTCTAGGAAAAATTTGCCCCTTCCACATAGCTGAAACACATATTTCAGACTGTAACGCGGAAACCTATGATTATTTTAAGAAATGTCTAATTTCAACATTTCCGGATATGGAATTTCCATTAACTCTGCCATTTCGGATTTTCAATTTTCGAGAAAAATTGCCTCCTCCTCCCTTTGGGGGGTGGTTTTTGGAGGGATGGAGATTTTGGATTTGATTTTCCTCAATATGGGACCATTTCTCAACTCTCCTCTTTCAAATGATATCGGATTACGTTTACTATATAAAACGAGCGAACAGCCATAAAAAAGCAAACATACAACCGAATTGCATACCTTCTCCTTTTTTTGAAGTCGGTCAATAGATATTTGTTGTTCATACTGCACATTAGGTGCTAATAATGTGGGGTATTCCGAAATTATTTGCTCTTATTGTTTTTTGGAAAATTGTTGCTTTGCTAGTAGATAAAGCTAGCACAGCAACCTTAAGAAATTGACCTTTTTGAAAATGGTTGCTTGATTTTTAGTATGATAACAGTTTATATGCATCTCGGGTATTAATGGTGTTTATGCCCTTGGGTTTGTAAGATTTTCGCCCTCATGGTATGAGCATCTAGTTTATATGATGGTGCAAACACTATAATAATAATTATTACTTGATAAAAATTTAATAAAACTAACATATTTCTTGCATTACTTTTTTATATTAAATAATGTAATTGGTAAATTGATAAAATTGTACAACATAAAAATGTTCCTTTCCTTCTCACCTATCTATTTTTTTCGTCTTCATGCTAGCTTTATCTAAAGCCAGCAAAGCAGCCATTTTCAAAAAAAAATATAAGTGTAAATAATTTGGGAATACAGTACTTTATTAGGCCTATAAGCACAATCAATCAATGAATCAATCAATGCTCTGCTTGTTAGAATTAGTTCAAAATCAATATTATAACTTATAGTGTAATTAGCGCCATCTGTCAACTTGATGCATAACAATTAACGCTGATGTCATATATGTCAAAAAAGGACAATATAGAATGTCAAGTTGATAATGGTCGTTACTCTCGTATTTTATTTGTCTCGTTAGTTTTCATTATTTTGTATTCAGTTAATATAGTTTTTGTGACATAATCTTCAGAACTTTTTATTACCCGAACCATGCCTGAGTTTCAATAGGTTATGGGCCCAGACAACGTAGTTTAAAGTAATTAAAAGGAAGATTACACAGGCGTGCAAGTATACAAAAATGGCGAATTACCAGATAGGTGTGCCTAAATTAAAAGGCCGGGACAATTATGATGAGTGGGCATTTGGAGCGCAGAATTTCTTAATCCTAGAAGGTTTGCAGCATTGCATTAAGGCGAGTACAAGCGCAGGGACAAGTGCTACATCGAGTACGACAACAGATCCAACCCAAGCTGAAGCTGCAGCGAAGCTTGAAGATGAGAAAGCTAAAGCCAAGTTAATCTTAATGATTGATCCTAGTTTATATGTCCATATTAAGTCTGCAGAGACAGCCAGAGATTTGTGGACTAGGCTGAAGGCTATGTTCGATGACAGTGGGTTTACAAGAAGAATAAGCTTGCTGAGAACGTTAATTTCTACAAGGTTAGAATCATGTGAGTCAATGGGTACTTATATTAACCAGATTGTAGAAACTAGCCAGCGATTACAAGGCACAGGTTTCAATATAGATGACGAATGGGTGGGTTCGTTGATGCTCGCAGGATTGCCTGAGCGATTTATGCCAATGATTATGGCAATCGAACACTCTGGCATAGCCATCACGACTGATTCCATCAAAACCAAACTTCTAGATATGGAAGGAAGTGACGTCAATAAGGCAAGCAGTGCATTTTATGCAAATAATAGTAAGCCATCTCACAAGAAGGGCAGGTCAACCAACAAGACGGGCAGTTCAACCAATGACAGTAAGGACAAGCTGAAAAACATACAATGTTTTAACTGTAAAGATTATGGGCATTATCAAACGCGATGTCCAAAACCAAGGATTAAGAAAGACAACAACAAAGAAACGAAAACTGGAAATGCTTTCAGTGTGGTGTTCTTAAGTGGGGCGTACAAGAAAACAGATTGGTATATTGACAGTGGTGCAACTATGCATATGGTGTCAGATACTCAGCTAGTAAGAGAAAAAGGTCCTTGTCAAACAAAAGAGATATTGGTGGCCAATAACACAGCAATTCCGGTAGTCTATTGTGGCGATGTCAAAATTACCACAGTTGTCAATAGTGAGACACATGACATAGTTGTCCAGAAAGCTCTCTGTGTGCCAGATCTTACGACCAACTTACTTTCGGTAAGTCAATTAATCAAAAATGGTAATAAGGTAGTTTTTGATTTACAGTGTTGCAAAATTTACAACAAGCACGCTGAGTTAGTAGCAGTAGCTGATTTAGTTAATGGTGTCTACAAGTTAAACATTTGGTCAGAAAAATGTTTTTTAACAAGCAGCAGAGAAGTGACAGCAGAAACGTGGCATAAGAGACTTGGTCATTTAAACAGTGCTGACCTAACGAAGATGAGAAATGGTGCTGTAAACGGGTTAGTATGCACTGAAAAAATAGACATTGGAAAGTATAACTGCACAACATGTTGCGAAGGAAAACAACATAGATTACCTTTTCCAAAAAAGGCTAAGCGAGCAAAAAATGTATTAGATTTGATACACTGTGATTTATGCGGCCCAATGGAAACTAAATCCATAGGAGGCTCACGATATTTTTTAAATTTAGAAGACGACTACTCTAAGTATGGGTTTATTTACTTTTTAGAGTCCAAAGATCAAGTAACAGAATGTTTTAAGGTATTCAAGAATCTTGTCGAAAATCAACAAGAAAGAAAGATAAAAATTTTGAGGTCCGATAACGGTGGTGAGTTTGTGAACAATGAAATGAATACTTACCTTAAAATGAATGGCATAATTCACCAACAGACAAACTCATATACCCCAGAACAAAATGGAGTTTCTGAAAGGCTCAATCGAACAATTGTAGAACGAGCAAAGTGTTTATTATTCGAGGCAGACTTAAAAAAGGAGTTGTGGGCAGAGGCTATTAATACTGCTATATATTTACGAAATAGATCGCCAGCAACTGGTTTACCAGACAATAAAACACCTTTTGAAATGTGGTTTAAGAGAAAACCAAACGTTAACCATCTTAGAATTTTTGGCAGTCCAGTGATGGTACATGTTCCTAAAGAGAAGCGTTTGAAATGGGACAGGAAGGCCGAGAAGAAAATTTTAGTAGGTTACAGTGAAACTGTAAAGGGATATAGGGTTTATGATCCAGTAAAGAGAAAAGTATCTACAAGCAGGGATGTGGTAGTCTTTGAAAATCATAAAGAAAAAGCCTCAGAACAACAGAAAGTTACAGAAGAAGATAAGGTACTAGTTTCAGTGGGGGATCAACAGCAAATTCAACCCGAGCCAATTCCTGTTACAGAACGTGAACAAAATGAAGGCTCAAGCAGCAATTCCTCAGCCGATTGTGACCGTTTACCTGATGGAGACATGCATGATAGTGACAGTGATTATGTGTTGGATGGAGAAGACAGTGAAGAAGAGTATTCAGTTAATGATCTTGAGTCAGAGATATCTCAACCAACTAGAAGATCACAACGTATGCCCAAACCAAAAAACTTTGACGATTTTGTGTCCTACATGTGTACTAGCAGTTTGGAAGATGACCCTCAAAGTGTATTAGAAGCAATGTCAAGAGCAGATTCGACTCAGTGGCGGCAGGCAATGGAGGAAGAGATCAGTTCATTCAATGAAAACAATGCGTGGGAAGTGGTAGACATTCCACAAGATCGTAAAGTGTCTCTAGTTCAGTGCAAATGGGTTTTTCGCAAGAAAATGGATGCGGAAAATAGTGTTAGGTTTAGAGCAAGATTGGTCGCTAAAGGTTTCACACAAAAATATGGGATAGACTATAATGAGACTTTCAGTCCAGTTGTAAGACATTCGACTTTGCGTATGATGATTGCATTAGCTGTAAAATTAAAATTGGATTTAACACATTTGGATGTAACCACAGCATTTTTGAATGGTGAGTTAAATGAAAACGTTTTTATGCGACAACCGGAAGGTTTTATTGCTCCTGGGCAAGAAAATAAAGTCTTAAAATTAAATAAGGCAATTTATGGGCTCAAACAAGCGTCTAGAATTTGGTATCAAAGGGTTGAAGTAGTTTTAACAGAAATGGACTATCAAAAATCGAAATATGAACCTTGTCTTTTTAAAAAATCACGTAAAAATGGTGTGTTAACTGTTATTGCTCTTTACGTGGATGATTTTTTTTATTTTTTCTAATTGTATTGAAGAAACAGAAATTTTGAAAAATAAATTAGGTTCAGAATTTAGAATTAAAGATTTGGGTAGAGCCAGACAGTGTCTTGGAATAAGAATTTTAATAGACCAAGAGAAAAATGTCATTACTTTAGATCAGGAACAATATATTGATAACTTATTAAAGCGTTTTAAAATGAGTGAGTGTAATACTGTGAGTACCCCCATGGAAAATAGTTTAAGTCTTGAAAAAACGCAAGTTTGCAGTTTTTCGATGCCTTACCAGCAGTTGATTGGTAGTTTAATGTACCTTGCCGTCATGACCAGGCCAGATATTTCATATTCGGTAAGCTACCTCAGTCAATTTAATAACTGTTTTAATGAAGAGCACTGGAAGGCTGCAAAACGTATTTTAAGGTACTTGAAAGGCACTAGAAATTATTGTTTGTGTTTTAAAGAGGATGATTTAGAGCTAATTGGCTTTGTTGACGCCGATTGGGCGAGTAATTCTTTTGATAGGAGATCCTATACAGGATTTTGTTTTAAATTGTCAAATGCAATGATTTCTTGGGGCAGTTCAAAGCAAAAAACGGTTGCTTTGTCCAGCATGGAGGCAGAGTACATGGGACTCTCCGAGGCTGCCAAAGAAGCTATTTATTTGAGAAGTTTGTTGGGAGATATATTAGGCAGGAAGTTAAACTGTACCACTATATATAATGATAATCAGGGTGCACATAAACTGGCAGGAAACCCTCTTTTTCACAAAAGATCAAAGCATATAGATGTGCGACATCATTTTGTTAGAGATGTTATTTCTAGCAAGTTAATTGTGATTAAATATTTGGATACTGATAACATGCCTGCAGATATATTTACTAAAAGTTTGGGTAGTATTAAACATTATAAGTTTGTTAAGTGTTTGGGTCTTATAGCAATGTAAATTAATGTTTTAAAGAAGGAAAAATATTGTTTTGATCTAGTGGGGGTGTTAGAATTAGTTCAAAATCAATATTATAACTTATAGTGTAATTAGCGCCATCTGTCAACTTGATGCATAACAATTAACGCTGATGTCATATATGTCAAAAAAGGACAATATAGAATGTCAAGTTGATAATGGTCGTTACTCTCGTATTTTATTTGTCTCGTTAGTTTTCATTATTTTGTATTCAGTTAATATAGTTTTTGTGACATAATCTTCAGAACTTTTTATTACCCGAACCATGCCTGAGTTTCAATACTGCTAGCTTCAGAGATTACAAAAATCGGACACACAGACATTTTACTAAAAACTAGGCTCATGTTGCAAAATCACGATTGTCAGAAATTCGCCAGGTTTTGCACTTCTAACATAGCATAAACTCCTATTGTTTATTTTGTTTATGGAATTATAATGCAAATGCAGATCAGCCTGAGAATGAAGAAGAATCAGAAGATGATTGGTATGAATTGTTTGTAAATAGTAGCTATGAGTTTGACTTGAAAGAATACAACAAGTTATATTGCTTCATTATTGTATGCGAATGCTTCCTTTACTGATATTTTAAAGCTGTCTCATTCTCAGATCTCAAAGTTGCATATCTTAAGGCTCTGGAGCACCAAATATCAAAATATCTCAAATTACCTATTCAATTGAATAATAAAAAGAACACTACCTGAATCTTACCAATTTTTCCTGGTTGAGTGAACACAATGAACGTCACATTTTCTGTGCACGGTGGTGTTGTCAATGATCCTTTATAGGTACATGTAAAATGAGCTCGTCTCAGCTGGTAAGAAACTGATTGGAAGCATTGTATCTGTTGATTTGGCTGCACAACCTGTTTCGTTGCCTACATCTTCTAAATCATAGGAGATGTTCAGGAAACCTTCTCCACCACATTTAGACATCTGTTCGTTAAAAAAACATGAGCTTAAACTGATCTGTCCCTTAGAGAAAAGGTATGCGGAAGTTAACAAGAAAGTGAGGGAAGTAATATGAAAATCTTTAGTTTTTCTCACAAGAGACAATCGAACAACATCAAAAAGTGAAAAGTTCCCAAGTTAGATAATAAACAACGTAAATTAGAAACATTGAAGAAGTTAGTGTTAACAAGGTGTAACAGAATTCGTTGAGCCGTTTTATACACAGCCAAACACAGCTTCTGCCCTGTAGAACAAAAACAAGGAAACAAACACAGTCTTGAATGCAGGATCTGAATGTATTGACCAAGCCTTGTAAAGTAGTGTACGATTTTGACCAAGCAGGTAGAAATGCTGCATAAAATAAATTTCAGTTCAATTCAAATGAGACTCAGCTGAATTCCAAAGAAAAGGACAATTAATGCCCAAGAAGATGCAAAAGTTAAAATCAATGGTCATATTATAGAGAATATCGTAAATTATATATGCCTTGGTCACACAATAGAGTTACGAAAAAGAACAAATATCAGAAAAAATAATTTTTCTTTAGCTGTATCTGCATTAGGTATATCTTCTAGGATCCAAGTCGACCTGTCTACCTAGACCATTTGTAGCTTCCTAACGATTAGAGCTCATATCTCTCACAGAGGAGAATTTTAACAAAAAAGCCTTCGAAAATAAAAATATTAATAATAAGCTAATATTAAATAAGATGCAATTCTTAAAAATTTAAGAAGGGGAAATAGATTTGACTGATGATTAGGCTTGATATGAGTGTTCAGAAAATTGGACCAAGTAAATACTAGATACATCTATAGGAATAGGAACTACCGGCAAAGTTTAAAAATAAATTTGATCTTCAGCTTGGTTGTGAATGGGCAAGAAGAAGGGTGTGGACTAAGAAATGTTAAAGAAATACTTGATAAAGTGGATTAAAATTGATTTCTTGAAATCATCTCTGGTTCTTGAGATCAATTCAATTATGATTATTATTTGCGATTATATAATCACCTCATAAAATACAGCAAGGACAACAATTCCACCTTCAACGCCAGTAGCAGTCTTTAGACTGCCCAAATCTTTCATGTAAGGAACGAAATGTCCTTCTAGTGGATATCTGAAAATTTCCTTTTTTTGTATTTCATATATTTAAATAATTATCAGTATGCCTTTTGTGTAGTGCATTAATTAATTTGATTTCTTATTATCAATTAATAAGAAATCAAAATTACCTATATTCTTCAAGTGTGTGTTCAGATGGCCAGTGAAAATGAAAGTTGTCCAAAATGTAATCATGATCCAATGAGGCACCAGAGATAGAAGGAAGTGTTGAAATATCTTCACCAACAGCCAGATGAAATTTCACTGATACTGCAAGAAGTTTCCAATGATTGAAAATATATTCATTCAACTTCAACAGTGGTTCGAAAATCTTTGAGCTTAACATGTCTATAATAATATAATTAGAGCAGCATCGAGCGTAAAGAGTATTTGAATGGAAGACAATGGCTGTTATGATATCTACTTTTACTGTTACTGTAGTTTTATATATATATATATATATATATATATATATATATATATATATATATGTTTTGATTTTGTATTCTTGACTGGACAGTAATTGATGGATATGAAATCTTTCCTGTTTTTGGTTAATTTATTCTAAATTCACGATTTTTGCCCTGAAGAAGAGAATAAACATTCTCGAAAGCTCGGCTTCAGTCAAAGAATTTTATTGAATATATGACTGCATCCCCAAGAACATCTTTTTATTTATATATATATGTATATATATATATATCTACTTACCACCATGACCATTGTTTTGTGCGCATGCTTTGAATAATTTATCATAATTCGAGAATATTATTGGTGGTATTGGTTTTCCGATAGCTTTATCTTTCTGCAAATTGATGGGTGATTGCTGTTTGCCAGAAAAACATTCTTGAGGCCAATTATCTGGAAATTAGAATAAAATAATGTTCAATATAAATTTTGCTACAAATAATTTGGTCATTAGTTTTCCATTCTCAGATTTTAGATTTTCGAAAGAAATTGCCTCTTTCGCATAGCGAAAATAAACGTATTTGAAATTTTAACATTGCAGAAACTCGAAAACCGCAGCTCTTTTGAAAAAAAATGTTCAATTTAAACGTTTCAGGATATCTTGGCATCTTTAATTCTGCCATGTCGGATTTTCGATTTTCGAGAAAATATACCCCGGAGGGAAGAAGATTTCGGAATTGCAATTTTATGGATATGGGACCATTTCTCATGTCTCCTCCTTTAAATGAATTAAAAATCATCAAAATCGGAGTACGTTTACTATATAAAATAATAGTATTATAATAATTTTATCTTAAACTACAATCCTGATTATAATGAAATTTGTAGTCTTTCAAGACTTCAAGTATTTAAAAAAAAATATCCCAAGGAATGTGTTAACAAATGTTTGTAATTATATTGTCAATATTAAAAATGGGAGCAAATTTACGAAAAATAAATAAATAGATTATTGGTAATCAATTTATGAGCGGATTGGTTGTAACAAAAACAAAAAATGTTGATCAAATAAAAGAAATACCATAACAAAAAACTACAATTAACTCTTAAGACTTAAATAGTGCCATGAAAACATCAAAAATGTAGGAGCAACATCTTTTTTTGATATAGACGGTTTTCTGAAAAAACTTCAAACACATAAATTTTACTACAATCATCTACGGTGTTTGTGGTTTATGGAACAAGAAACTATATTAAATTTGTTTTGAGTAGAATTGCTTTAATGTTTAAGAATCCTAATAAAATTTGAAAAAAAAACTTACTATAAAAACTACAAAAGATTGTTATCCCAATTCTGGGAAAATGTAGGAGTAAATATTTAATTTAATTTCCAGGCGTTTTTAAAAAACTACAAACAATTAAATTTCACTAAAATCATTTACCTAGTTTGTAGTTTATAACGACCATATTTTTTTATTGCTATTATTTTCAAGTCGGGTTCCAATTCCACGCAGATCTAGTTTAGTGGCTTTTAAAGGGTAACTGAAAAGAATTATTTCCAAAACTTTAAAGTGAGAGACGTTCAAATTAAAGAAGAGATTATATGTAGCAACATTTAAATTGGAAATTTTCCAACAAAAGTTACGGATTTCGCGTTAGAGCAGTGGTAAAATCTGAAATTTGCGTATATGAGATCTCTGAATGATAACAAATGCAAGCATAGAACATACATGGGTAATAGGATTTTCGTGACTAATAATACACTCAAAAGTGTAGGTAATATAAAAATAAAAAAAATTGGACCGCGGTTATTAATTTGTGCACTAAAAGATACAAAATAATATTAATTCTATTGTAGCTGGTACTTTTGAAGTTGGTGCCAAAAGTTATTAATCTAACTGCAACTGCACAACTTCAATAGTACCAACACCAATAGAATTAATATTATTTTGAAATTTTCAGCACACCAACTAATAAAGTCGGTCCCACTTTTTGTAAAAAAATACTTATTTACTTGACATAGTCAGATACATTTGTTTTATGGTTTTATAATTTTTTATATTCTTTAAATATTATCTGATCGCTGAATATAAATAGAGTTATATTCGTAAAGCATAATTATAATAATAATAATAATAATAATCTTTATTCAGGTTAACATACAAATCTTGATTAAAAAAATAGTATGCTAATAGATTGTCTGACTTATAAAGTCCAACAATCCCCTACCGAGATGCAAATAGCATCTGTGTGTAGACCTGAACTTAATAATGTATTAAAATCTACAAGCTTAACATAATCTAAATATACATATTAATATACAATAAATAAACAAATAATAAAATTAAAATGCAACAAAACTATAAATACAATATTTTTTCCTTTTTTATTTCAGATCGTATTCGTTTAAAAAGTTTCACTTTTATCGAGTATTCCGTAACACAAACACATTTCATGATTGGCGCCCTGCATAATGCCACTTAGAATCAGTGCAGAATATTTCTTTCTGTTTCGTTGAGTAAATTAAAATTTAAATAAGTCACAATTCAGGAATACTTACTAAAATGATTCATAGAGCATGCACCAGAACTTGAATGGGCGTTGTAAAGATTTGGAAATGTGCAACAATAAGCACCATAAGTGTAACTTGTCAAAAAAACTAGATATATAAGAAGATCCATTATTTTGATATGACTGAAAATTTGTCAGGAAAGCAACTTATTTATAATCTGTGTGGCGATTGCTTTATTAGTGCCTTGAAAAATAATTTTTTTTTTTATTTTTTATTTTAATATCTGGAATACACTCCCCCGAAGAGGTATACATTATACCTGTGCACGGGTCCAGATTACAAACAACCATGGCTCAGGCGGGATTCGAACCCGCGCTCACGATGAGCTGTCGCAAGCTACGAACGCACTTCCAGCGCCTTAGCCCACTCAGCCATCGTGTATTGTAACTTTTATTGTTACGAACTGCGTTATCATAATTGAATGAAAATCAAATTCGTTTTTTGGATGGAAACACAAATATTAGTTTTAAACAAAATTAAAATTATATTTATCTCTGGTAATACACACCAATAGAAGTAATATTATTTTATACTTTTCAGTGCATCAACTAATAACGTCGGTCCAATTTTTTGTAAGAAATATTTATTTCACACTTTTGAGTAAAACATTAGTCGCGAAAATCGTTGAACGTTCACTATACCATATCAATGAAGATAGTACTTATCCTATTACCCACATATATTCCTTGCTTGTAGTTGTTATATTGAGATCTCAGAACATCGCTGCGGAAATACGCTTGAATATTTTAGTTGTTACGATTTTAACACCGATTTAACTCGAAAATCGTAACTCTAAGGAAAAAATGTTCATTATAAATGTTGCTACCAAAAATAATATCTTTCATGTAGTATCGAAAAATTTTCAATTTTCGAAAGAAATTGTCCTCTCCACATAGCAAAAATACATATTTAACATGCGTCTATCTCGAAAACCGTAACGTTTTTGAACAAATTTTCAATTTAAACGTTTCCGGATATTGTCCTATCTTTAATTATACCAACTCAGATTTTCGATTTTCGAGAAAATTCGCCCCCACCACTCCTTCGGGGCGGTTTTCGGAGGGAAGGAGATTTCGAATTTGCGTTTTTATGAATATGGGACCATTTCTCAATCCCCTTCTTTCAAATGAATCCAAAATCATCAAAATCGGAGCTCGTTT
Organism: Crioceris asparagi; assembly: GCA_958507055.1. Taxonomy (NCBI): domain Eukaryota; kingdom Metazoa; phylum Arthropoda; class Insecta; order Coleoptera; family Chrysomelidae; genus Crioceris; species Crioceris asparagi. Next base: position 375,998 of record CAUEHI010000250.1, on the reverse strand, counting down.
ACTATATAAAAGGCGCGCACGAACCAAAAAAAAAGCAGACAGTCGAATTGTATACCTCCTCCGTTCGGGGTTCGTCGGTCAAAAATAGCAATTTTAATATAATAGAAGATAAATCAAATTTAATATAGGTACTAATAATTAAACGGAACACACCTACAACATATCATAGTACATTATAGATCACGTGAAATGAGCATGAAATTTATTTTGACCGATTTCGAAAAAAGGAGGAGGTATACAATTCGGTTGTTGTTTGCATTTTTAATTTTTTTTATGGCTTTTCGCGCGTTTTGCATATAGTAAGTAGTACTCCGATTTAGACGATTTTTGTTTCATTTTAAAGAGATCCCATATTTAGATAAACTCAAATCCGAAATCTCATTCCCTCCAAAAACGACCCACAAAGGGGGTGGAGGGGGCAATTTTTCTCGAAAAAAGAAAATCCGAGATGTTAGAATTAAAGAAAATTCCATATCCTGAAAAACGTGTAAATTAGACAGCACCAAGAGAATTAATATTATTTTATAATTTTCAGTGCAACAGCTAAGTCGGTCCAATTTTTTTGTAAAATATATTTATTCATATAGTTATATTATAATTTTTTCATGCTTAATCCTTCTTAAATGGCTGTTTGCATAATTTTATATCTAAATAAGTTATATTATAATCAATCCACACATAATAATTAAAAAAAAACAAGAAACTTTAACTTAGAAAATAAGATTTATTTTTCATAATAAAGTTATTTTTAATTTTTGCTGTTTCCAGCATTCTATGTCGAAATAAAGTTTGAAATTTTATATCTGTTGATACGTGACAAAGTATCATATGCACATAAATATAAATCAAATCACAGAATTAAATTGACAGATATTTAATTACTTTCAAGGTTTCCTTAGCAACGCCTGTCTAATTAGGCATTCCAACGACCTGTCAAAAAGTTTCCAATATGGCGTCTGTGGGCAAACAATGTTATTGTCCCGTATGATAGTGTAGAATTTAAAGCTTTTTAAAGTGTATTGTTGCTTATTTTGTAACTGACCTTTAGATATTTTTTATTTTATCAATGCAAACTGTAGTTTTTCCTGATTAATTTAAAAATATGGCTTGAAATTGATGAGATATTGTATATAATACAATATAAGAATGATAAGTAATCATTTGAGACCGTTTTCAACCCGTAAAAGGCTGTAATATTTATATTATCAATATATGTAAAACCAAGTAGACGGATTTCACAATTTATTATTTTCAAGACTGTACGGTGTTGCCGGTTCTACAATTTTACCTGTTTATAAAGACCTAAGTCATATATAACTGTCGGATAAATACTTAAGTGAAACCAATAATGTAATAATGAGCGTGATAGTAAAATCATTTTTACTTTAAAAGCATCGCTGTTATTCCAAAATGGTACATTGTTAACGCATTAATAATATTCGTCAAACGTATAACTAACGTATCCCTAACTAAACGGCAACACGGTAGCAGTATTTCTCTCCCAACTAAAAAATGTCAGTCATAATAACAATGCAAACCGTAGAGATATAATATTTAACATAGAGTAGGCAAGTCCTATGCAGCACTGCTAGTGGATGTGGTCCATAGATAAAAGGAGATAGAGAATATCGTGCCCGTGTCTGTCTTTGTTTCATGACGCATACAGAGGGAAGAGTTTATATTTGCGCATAGTTCAAATTGAAATTTATTACAATTCTTATTGTCCTCTAAAAATAGGTAATTTATTATAGTACATTCTAATTCTAAATTTTAGGTCATTTAATTTGTCACTTTCATGTTTTAGGCCTATAGGCGAATATCTATGTAGTTTTGTACTAGGTATAAGGTTTATAAGCTGCTGTCTGTGATCGTAAAAATGTCTATTGGCAGAAGCAGGAACTAAATATTCACATTATTAAGAAGTAACTTTTTAAAGGCTGATTGAAACTGAATCGTGGTAGGATTATTATTAAATCAATGTATTCTCCTAATAAGCGCAAAAAACATTTCAACATGGTTTTGAGAAGATAATTTATATGATAAAGAATATTTTAATATTTTTTGTGAGAAGTTTTTCATATGAAGTAGGTATATTAATTTATTAAACAAATAATGAAAACTAAAAAGCTAGTTCGAACCGATGTTGATTTAAGAACAGGCCTGCGAATAGTTTTATAAAACTGAGATTGATTTAAATGCTTCACATTGGATTGTTTAAATTTACTAATCTTAACTTTAACTCATCTTTCCAACTGTTTTACAAAACAGATTCTTGGTATTTAACAAATAAAAAATGTCATTGAAGTTTTTCAAGAATTTAGGTATATGTACCTACGTTGAAGCATTTTCATTCGCATTCCTTTATTTCGAATTTAAGTTAGTTTACTGCAGCTGAAGTACTTGAACTTAAAACTTGCGCTGAGACAAATTTTCTTTTTTTCATTATTAGTATATTGTTAACCGTTTAATTATCAACTATTTACCTATTTACAAATTGTAAAAACGTAACTGCTTCGGATTTCTATTTGAGTTTGGATGACGGCTGAGCCGGATGAGGATGACAGATAGGTACAGTAATCCACCAATCACGAGTGTTCAAAATAAAAAAATAGATAATCTTGCCTTATTTTCTGTTTCTTTCTATTGAGGGTACGCATTTTTGATCGACTTGCCGGCTGTATGTTATATGGTATCTCGATGATAGAATAGAATTGCGTTCACATTCTGTCATTTGCTGTTACAATGAGGTTAAGGAGTTAAGGCACAAATTGAGATAAGAAAATTGACTTATTTTTTGTCTATGGAGAGACTCGTCTGAGAAACATTACTAATTGAAAATGCTGGAAATGAACCAGCGTCAATACATGGCATAAATTTGGGACAAGCTGGAACATGTACATATTGAAACTACTTAGTAGTAACTTAAGTACTGACTAGCATATCTCTTTGCTATACCATGACTAATTTCAAACCTGCGCAAAGATCTCTGCCTGAATATCTGGTTTATGCTTATAATTTTCTGCACGTTTGTGCAACCCTCAATATTGATGAACATCTTGTTATCAAACGTAGACATACCAGAGACAAAGAATTGCACCTGAGTTTCCTCATCGCGTGAAAATATTTCATTTAAATTATTTATTTAACTTATCCCAAAGTAGAAACTTATCCTTCTGCGCTTTAAAAAACTGTCCAGATCATAAAAGATTATCGGTTTGTTATGTCAGTGTCAGTATGAAGTCAGATATACAGTATTCCTGTCATTGTGGCCTCTATGATTGTGGCATAGTATAAGTATATACTATGATTGTGGCTTGCAAACGCACACTCTCCATACACAGCAGCACTGCGCCAGATGATGAACTCTCGTATATTGAAAAACTTTTGATACCAATCGATAATTATGTTATCTAATCAATATTCATTCTAATTCAATGATTTTAATAATTCGATTAAGAGAATTGTTCCAAATGGACCAAAATATAGCAAGAACCATTAACTTTTAAAGAGAAACAGAAACCTTACCCTTACCCTCAGATAGGTAAATCAACTTTTATTTTCGTAGAAGTGTCAATTTGTAGCATGGATAATATTTAGGTGGACTAAAGTGCAAGATCGCCATTGACTGATGTAAGCCAAAGGATGTTTTGAAGTTAATGCACATGCAGATTTGCACAACATTTGAAGTTCAAGTAGGTAAAACTTCATCTGGACAAGAAGGGGAGTTTATTAACCTAACCTAACCGAACTACATAATTCTTACCGCTTAGCTGGCCGAAAAACAAGACTTTAGATTGTGCAAGGATATTAAATATATCAATTTCCAGGAGATCCTAGATTTTTATATGAGTGCTGAGTAAAACTAAGTGGGTCATATTTATGAGAAAAATAATAGGAATCGGTGAATCGCCCTATGCAGTTATGTTTGGATATACCGCCAGGTTGGGTTGGCATCAATATAAGTTTACCACAGAATGACCAGGATGGAGACCGTTTATTTGAGTAAATATTATATTATAGATAAGAGCTTGTGCAAATTGAATAATTGAAAAAAAACTAATTTTGAATCTTGAAGACCTATCATACTGAAATCATTCATTAATTTCATGAAGTGTTTAAAATACCATTCATGATAGAAAACTTAGCATAATAAACTACGAGTATTTCAATACATAATACAAGAACGAAACATTAGATATTAAAATTTTAATATGTATATAAATAAATTCAACATTCTTATTTGATGGTAGCTACATCACCTTAATATTATACAACAAATGCCTAAAAATATAATTCCTTGAATAATTGAAAATAGAAAATATTCTCCGTTATTGTTCAAAAGCAAGCAAGAATAAAATCGACATATACCAGAAACATTGAAGGAAATTTTGAGTGAATAATGTAACATTAACACTAATATCTTTTCTTCATACTATAGGTATTTACAGTCTTATTTAAATATTGTATTTCACTATTGTAATTTTAACTATTGATAAATATACCATTTTCTCTTTGCTAGTGCTTATAACATCACCTTAATATTAAAAAATATTATACTAAAGTACGATATAGTATATATATATATATATATATATATAAATAAAACTTGCTTCTTTGTTGATAATTATAACATCACCTTAGTATTATTATTCAAGCCACACATTACTCAAAACTCAAATTCTGATAACAGCTGTTTTGCTCAAGAGAGTTTTCGATTTCTTTGACCGATTTCGCCAGACGGTGGAGGTATACAATGCAGTTACTTATCCCCTCTCCGCTAGATGGCGCTCATGAAAAGAAGGAATCTAACTAACATTTGAAACCCCGTTGGAAAAATATCGAGCACGCCCACTTCCCACACGCCATTATTACATTATTCGGGACCCCTTTGAAAAATAAAGCATGTTTTCTGCGACTTCCGTCCCAGAACTCTCCTAGCTTATCTACTCCTCTGGACGTTTGGTGTATTGTAACCAAAGAAGGAAGTGTGAGCACGGTACACTGTACATGTATGGCTGGAAACAGCGAAGTTTGTAGCCATGTGGGTGCTATGCTATTTGCCGCGAAATATGCAAATACTGTTCATACTGGCGAATCCTGTAAATTTTAATAAATCAACTCGTAAATCAAAAAAATCTAATGCTATTTAAATATTCACCGTACCACCTTTAAGCCTTCTTTTGTCCAATCTCTATTCTTCGAACATCGTCAGGCTTCCTTTCAACTTTATGGAATTTGTGGCCCTTATTTTGTGATGGAACCCAGACAGAATGATTTTGGTCCTCTAAAGCACCAGGTTTGTCTAAAATTATTAAAAATAATGAAATATCAACTAATATAATGACCACATGATGGCAAACTTCTCATAATTAACGTTTACAGTGAAAAACTCTTCTCAAAAATGAGCCTTAATCGAATGTTTCTTCCAGAGTAGCCTTCGTTGCGTAGATAATTCGTTTTTTTCAGTAACAAATTCAAAGTTTAAAACGGTGTGCACTGAGAGAAACCTCACATCATCCCTGTTCGAAAGACTGCCACAATCAACTACATGACACATTTTTGGGATTTTTTAATCAAAAAATACTTATAAAGTCAATCCCCAAAAAACATTCCCAATGTAAAACTTTTGGAGGTGAGAGCTATATTCAGCAAAATTCAACAAAAAAAACTCAAATCTTTCGCATATGCTCAGTTAGAGCTGAACCACACCGATACAATTTTTGGTATGTTGTTTTGTATAAGAATTTTGTTTGAATGGTACATTTTCATCAAGTGATTCTATCGCTTCTCACCGCCCCCAAAATTCCTTCCACGAAATTACAACTTGACGTATTATATTCATAATTAATTTTTTTCAAAAATTTCTCTTTTTACTATTGACCACGGCAAGAGAAGGAAGTTGAAAAGATTTACAATTGACGATGACGATCAAAATGCGTTAATATTGAGAATCATAAATGCAGGCTGGTGAGGAAATGGAGATGCTCGAGTCCAGATTTACTGTAAATGTGGGTTATGAATATAATACGTCAAGTTGTAATTTCATGGAAGGAATTTTGGGGGCGGTGAGAAGCGATAGAATCACTTGATGAAAATGTACCATTCAAACAAAATTCTTATACAAAACAACATACCAAAAATTGTATAGGTGTGGTTCAGCTCTAACTGAGCATATGCGAAAGATTTGAGTTTTTTTTGTTGAATTTTGCTGAATATAGCTCTCACCTCCAAAAGTTTTACATTGGGAATGTTTTTTGGGGATTGACTTTATAAGTATTTTTTGATTAAAAAATCCCAAAAATATGTCATGTAGTTGATTGTGGCAGTCTTTCGAACAGGAATGATGTGAGGTTTCTTTCAGTGCACACCGTTTTAAACTTTGAACTTGTTACTGACAAAAACGAATTATCTACGCAACGAAGGCTACTCTGGAAGAAACATTCGATTAAGGCTCATTTTTGAGAAGAGTTTTTCATTGTAAACGTTAATTATGAGAAGTTTGCCATCATGTGGTCATTATATTAGTTGATATTTCATTATTTTTAATAATTTTAGACAAACCTGGTGCTTTAGAGGACCAAAATCATTCTTTCCGGGTTCCATCACAAAATATGGGCCACAAATTCCATAAAGTTGAAAGGAAGCCTGAATATGTTCGAAGAATAGAGATTGGACAAAAGAAGGCTTAAAGGTGGTACGGTGAATATTTAAATAGCATTAGATTTTTTGATTTACGAGTTGATTTATTAAAATTTACAGGATTCGCCAGTATGAACAGTATTTGCATATTTCGCGGCAAATAGCATAGCACCCACATGGCTACAAACTTCGCTGTTTCCAGCCATACATGTACAGTGTACCGTGCTCACACTTCCTTCTTTGGTTACAATATACCAAACGTCCAGAGGAGTAGATAAGCTAGGAGAGTTCTGGGGAGGAAGTCGCAGAAAACATGCTTTATTTTTCATAGGGGTCCCGAATAATGTAATAATGGCGTGTGGGAAGTGGGCGTGCTCGATATTTTTCCAACGGGGTTTCAAATGTTAGTTAGATTCCTACTTTTCATGAGCGCCATCTAGCGGAGAGGGGATAAGTAACTGCATTATTTAATTATTTAATTTAATTATTTTAAAGCTGAGGAAAAAAGTTCACCATCGCGCGGGATCGAACCCACAACCACACACTCCAACACGCTAACAAGCTAGACGTTTTCCAAGCCTGCCATCTCGGTTACCCATGTAAATGCGAGAAATGAAACAATATATGATTAGCGGCGGCGCGTGCACACTTACATCATATAAGACGGGAGCTCATAAATTGAAATGTTGTCGATGTGTTAACATCGATGTCGACACCGCTTCGGCGTAAGAAAGGACGATAAGCCGTTTGGGTCTTTGCGCTCGGACAGCCCTCATCGTTTCAAGCAAACGACTCCCGAAATCATCTTCTGTCGAAAATTTGATGGCGATTCAGTTTTTGATTCGTTTAAATCGGCCAAGAAATAGCGAAGATTTGATTTTCGTATAGAATATACGAGTTAAATTGCAAATTATGCTTATTAGACACAAAAGCATCATTAAAAGTGCTTAAACAAGAAATCAGGAGTCATGAGAGAAAGAAAATGTGTTATGTTTAATATTGTATTTATCAAAAAATATTTTCTGAATAAAACATTATACTTAAAATTTGCTTTATACCCGTGTGAATGCGAGAAATCAAAGAATATATGATTAGCGGCGGCGCGTGCGTACTTACATCACAGATAAGACGGGAGCTCATAAATTGAAATGTTGTCGATGTGTTAACATCGATGTCGACACCGCTTCGACGTAAGAACGGACGATAAGCCGTTTGAGTCTGTGCGCTCGGACAGCCCATATCGTTTCAAGCAAACGACTCCCAAAATCGTCTTCTGTCGAAAATTTGATGGCGATTCAGTTTTTGATTCGTTTAAATCGGCCAAGAAATAGCGAAGATTTGATTTTCGTATAGAATATACGAGTTAAATTGCAAATTATGCTTATTAGACACAACAGCATCATTAAAAGTGCTTAAACAAGAAATCAGGAGTCATGAGTGAAAGAAAATGTGTTATGTTTAATATTGTATTTATCAAAAAATATTTTCTGAATAAAACAGCATTATACTTAAAATTGTATTTATTTAATATATGATTTTATCAAACAAAAATTTTAAATAGAGTACGGAGTGATTCTTCTCGATGGTATCTCATCAGGTTTGTTGCGTTGACGAAAACGTGTAGGATTTTTGAAGACCTTCTCATTCCAATCGTTTTCACTGAATTGGGTGATAGGATTGATAGTCATATCATGGAACAATGTAAATACCTTTTGTTTTTCCTCAAAAAAGTTTATAATGTTTTTTAACTCTTCCAAATGTCGAATGTGTTGCTTTAACCTTTCTTTCAACATGATCGCCATCGCAACTCTATGGCTCTCAGATTGAAACTGATGTTAGACAAAAAACTTTCTCGATTCTGTCTCCCTCCCTTTTCCCCCAATAAAAAACATTTCTTTTTAAATCGCTCTATTGCTCATAAAGGTAAAGTATTACAAAACCATTTATACAATTCATCAACATTTCTAAGACTACAATTATAGAATTGACTGTTGCTATATGTGTGGTGCATACATGATGTAAATCCACTATTTTTGAATGTTGGAACAGTGTGCCATGATTTATCAAATTCCTCCAAATTCACAACTCTATTAGCTTGCTCTCCATAGTAGTAGTGAAGTTTATCATCCAAAAATTGCTTCTTCTGATGTCCTCGCACATAGATGAGATCAATTTCGTTGAGATTTTCCTTCAGAATATCATCTAGCGCTTCGTATGGTATAAAGCCGGAAGAATATTTGAGGTTATGTACATTCTTCTCCAAATAACAAACGCCACATCGATCTGCTTTGCTTAGCGATGAGAACGGTATTGGTGGTGATAGCAAATAATTACTACATCGACGTCCAATCCTTAAGGCAATTTCTTTGGGGTGGAACTGGCACTCCACATTGAAGCCTTGAATGTCTACGAAAGCTATTCTCATCTCTCCTCGACGATGGTTGAACTTAAACTGAGAAGTGATAGACAGAGGTCTTGTCATCCTAGTTCCATCTCTTTATAATTTCACTGAGAGGATGTTGTTCAATTATGTTATCGTGAATGATGATGCAATAGACACAAGTATTTGCTGGAAAACCTTCCGACGCTTCTATTTCAAGCTTGACATCAACACTTGAACTTTTCACGCTTTCATCTCGGTGAGAACAATCGATAACAAATAGAGGTTTATTTGCAAATTCAGAGTAACTTAGGAGCGGCGTATGTAGATGAGAGTGTTTGTGGCTTTTTCCAAATTGAGTGTAGTTGAAGTAAGCTTCGGTAAAATCCCCCTTTTCAAAGTCCAAATTCATCTTCTCCTTTGGAAAGCTGTCTCCGTTCAGCGTCAAGGTGATACTCATAATTTTTGCATAATTAAGTTTCGTAGGATTGTTATTCACTTGGTTCTCTTTTGTGGTTGCTCTGGAAACAAACGACGACATAGCGAGGACTTTCTAAAACTGATGAAGTTTTCACCGACCAAATTTCGTTGATGGCTCCTGTAGTGAGAGCAGGCAACATGTGAATTTCCCATTTTCTAAACGGTATCAAGATGGGAGTGTCAGCTTTGATTGCTTTTAAAAGTTGCAATTTAATTTGATCGTTTGGATGCAATCTTTGCACTTTGAGCTCAATATTTTCAATTTCCAATTGTACATCAGTTGTTGTAGGATTGGCGATGGTAAAGCATTGATTGTCATTTTGAGCACGCACTAATCGAATGGTATGTTTTCCATATTAAAAAACAGATGCATCAAATTCATAACTAAAACTATGATCGAAATACTCTTCCCTTTTTCAATATCGACAATCATTAATGTTTGCAAATTTATTGAAAAATTAAAAATAACTCAAGCTGACTGTTCAGTTGATAAAACGATGTAACATATTGGAAAAAATGTTGCTCTGATTAAATGATGGCGTAGAGAAAATCAAACTTTTTTAGTCATATAGTTGGAAATAATGAAGAGTATATCTGGAAAATTAGAACTTAGAAAAAAAAATCACACAACTGAATTCAAAACGTGAAAAGAAAATCTTTTATTCAGTGGCCGAGCGTCGTAGACAGGAACAGAAGAAACGAGGAAAGTGAGAACGCACTACAAGCGGGGAGATCCGTTTGAAAGATAAGAGCAAGAATTAAACATGGCTGCAAATGCGTGATGAATGGAAGAGCAGGAAGAGTCTCAAAATATTTTCAATGATTCCCTCAGACTTTACATGAAAATGAAGGTGGAATTGCAGGTTTCTCAATAAACAAAGTATGTCACCTAAAAAAAATGAGAGAGCTCGTCAAGAAGCACATATATCAAAAATCCAAGTTACCATAATTACAAATGCGTTGGGATGAAACAAATGAAAAGATATTGATTGGTTTCAACGAAAAAAACGTTACACAAATCAAGGAAAATTGGTGAAAGAAGAGCGAAATACTTTCAAACTTCATAGAAAAACTCTGAAATTTTTGGTATATAGACAAGACTGAACAATGAAATTTTATATTTCAAAAACAAATAAATGTAGAATATAATGTACATTACATATCAGTTGAAGTGCAAAATCTTTCAACCACAAGTCTGGGAGAGACATCCAATAGAATTTATTAAGAAGTAAGTCATTTAATGACAACATAGTATTAACAAAAAAAGCAGTCTGGAAGTATGAAAATGAAAAGCAATATGAAAACATGTAAATTGTGTTGCTCATTACACACATTGTTTAACTTTCAACGTTTTTCATCTATTTGAAAATTTTGACAGAACAAAGAAAAAATCAAAAATTGATGACAAGAAACGTTGAAAAAGAAGACCACCACCCAATATAATTTATTAATAACCTTGTAAAATAATGCTGGCACATGCATCGTGGTTGTGATTTGTTCCTTCTTATCAACGTGTTTGATCCATCTGTTGAGTCGTATTTTTAATATCTTTTTAAAATTCCAATTGATTTTCGTAATATAAGATTGAATGTTATTTGTTGTTTCGAAAAATATTTCTGATGGATACATCTTTAAATCCATGCAAAAAAAATACCTCGTGTTTCATTCAATTTTCTTTATTGTTTAAATCAAATAACATATTGTATAAAGCATTAGAATCAGTTTTAATCACCTCTTCACATCTCAAATAATTTGATATTTTCCAAAAAGATGATTTTCTTGTAAAACAACATCATAGAGGTCAGAAGCATGCGCATGATTCACCTCAACTTAGCTGTTGTATTTGCTATTCAACGTCAGTCGTTTGACATACATTTTTCTTCTTGTTTCCTCAGTACTTTTTGATCCAGACAGATCTAATGTAATTTAGATACAATTCTTAGAAAGCTCATCCAATTGAGGAGACATACATGAAAATTCAATGAAAGTTTGTAAATAATTTTCTTCCATACATTAACGACTTGAAAAGCTTTTGTTCAATCGTTGGAGAAAAAAAACAAGATCATAATGATGGAATTATCTTATTGTTCAAAGGCGAACACAATGAAAAACCATTTGGGTCATCTCTCTGTATCACATATAAAATTACGTATAAGTATCGAAACAAATGAAGAAAATATAGTTCAAAAAATAATTTCAGAGTCAATCCAACGCAAACTGTTATGGTAGCAGTTGCACAGAGAAAAAGTTAAACTCAAGGAGTGGTAGATGAAATACCAACAAAAAAAGAAGAAATTCCTCACAAGCCGAAAAATGTTAACGATATATTTGTTTGTTTCAATACTGACGGAGACAAAAAATAAAACTTGTCGAGCAAAATAGACAAAATGGTACGAATAGCATACAGAAAACACAAGAGAACCACATTAATATCAAATTAGGACATTGCTCACATGCCGAAAAATGTGGATGTTATATTTGTTTGCTTTAATACTGATTGAGATAGAAATGAAACTTGTCCAACAAAATAGAAAAAATGTCGTCTATAGGATGCAGAAAACACGAGAGAATCAGATTAATATGAAATTTGTTTTAGATTCTATCATTATAAATAGATAATCATCATCAGCTGTTCTCCTCAACTGTTGTAATAACAGTATGTCAAGAAGCTCTTGCTTATTATATTTTATATAAATAAAATAACATATTAGTAAGATAGTGTTTTATTTAATATATAGGAAAAAAAAGATCATTCATGAAAAGAAGTTACTTTGGAAAGCAAAGTTTTCAATTCTTGCAAGAGCTCACTGCTTGGACATTGTACTCCAAACATATTCCAATTAAATTCTCCTACTTGCACAAGTTTTCGTTGAAGTTCGTTGTATTTGAAGTAAGTATTCTTCTCGAGGAAATATATATGTCCATCAATATAACGAAACGCTGAAGTTAAATTGCTTGGAATATCTGGAAACTCGTATCTAGTATTACCCATAAATTTTCGAGCTCCATTTTCATTATATTCTCGATAGTCACCATTTGTCAATAAAATATAGATTTTTCCACTGTTTGTCTGAAACATAGCTTCTACTTCAACTCCTCTAGGTATATCATAAGCAATGGTTCTGATGCTACCAACGATGTTTAAATTTGGAAATTGACTTAAATAAACTTTCTTATTGCTTGCAACCATAAGATTACCATTCGAAATTTGAAAAGCGTGATTCACTTTGGTTATTCCAGTGTTAATTAAATAATCATGATATAGATTTTCAGATTGATGAATTTTATTGTCTTTTTTATTAGCACTTATGTCTATTTTCCACAAGCGATTTTCAGAAATTACGTATAATTTATGGTTGGGGAATCCTGGTAAATATGCCAAAAACATTACGTCAGGATATTTCACATCACACAAGTTAAATGTAGAGCTAATATCTTCTGGAGAAGGTTGCTGCTGTGTTGTTTTTGGTGTTGTAGTAGGCCTCGGTTTGCCATATAACCTTTGAATTGCTAATTTATCATCTTCGTGTAGACTGTTTGCTGCATCTTGATAAAACGGGTACGGTAAGGTATGAATAAAAACAAAAAAAGTTTATTTCACAGTATATTAGCAGTCTATGTTGGATGTAGATTCAAATAAATTATCTAAAAAATTCTGTATAACATCTGAACTATAATAAAAGAGATATTCCCTTAAGGTATTAGTATACATACAGTCGATTGAGGATGCTTCACAAAATCCATAAAGAAGGTCTAAAACACTGAAATTTACATTATCTAACCAATTTCTTACAATATTAAATAAATTTCGATAAAATTCGTTGAAATTGAGGAATTCCAACATAGCAAGTCAATTTGAAATCACATGCATCTGTACATTTAAAATGGCTGCAATGTCTTTTTCATATAGATTCATGTCGACATTGAACTTGGAAATATACACGAGGTTCGTATAGGTACCATACTGATATTGAGTCACTTTCACAAAGTCTCCACATTTTGTTTCTATAGGATCAGCAGCATAATCTTCGTTGTCTTCGACATTTTGTTGTATTTCTCGTAGCAAGGTGATGATTGAATCCCACTCGTAGGTGGAGAAAATTAAGATAACACAATGATGTCACGTGATTTAATTTGAATATAAGCATAAAAAAAACCAAGCATCCATAACAAATTTGGAGCAACTCATCAAAAAGAAAAATTAAGATTTTTACACAATCATTCTCAGTGATGGCTTCGAAAGAAAAGGTTCAAATTGTCAACGAGTTGCATAAACCTGCTCGTAAAACATACCCCTACTGCATCTGTCGAGAGAAAAATATAAGATGATGCGATGTCTAATGGCTTTCATTTGATGTCCACGTAATAGAGAAGAAACACGTAGAAGATGGCTAAATTGAAGTCATCGTTTATACTTTTATACAATATAATAGGAAACATGTTGTACGTAGATATACCACCAAATGTAATCGAAGCAGGCATTTGTTTCAACGATCTACAATGTATAGCAATGAGAAAAATAACCGTGAACGATGGACAGATGCATGTATTCTCTACCGAAATTCCAGAGCGAGAAAACAAGTTTAAAATTTGACTCGTGTTCTACCCAAATAGAACATGGGGAGATACTGGAATATTTCATCTACCACCAGAAGAAACTACCAAAAGAAAGATATCCTACGACGATTGTGACGAAGAGGAATCCTCAACCTCGTTTGAGAGCAGCAGCAGGAGCGAAGAGAATTCCAAAATTAAATCACCAAAATTAGATACTACCAATTCATCTATGATATCATATATAAATTTTTCTATATATTTAATGATGCTTATCATGTATTTATTTTAAATCGAAAATAAAAATGAATGTAATTGATATGGATTTGTTGATTCAAACATGAGGGATATATGCTACAAGTGGATCTGGAATATCCTCACAACTTATACCGTCAGCATAAAGATTTTCCATTCGCTGCCGAACACCGCATACCACCCGGTTCAAAATTACCAAAATTAATGACAACTCTTTATAATAAAAAAGAATATGTTATACACTATAGAAATTTGAAACAATGTTTGACAAATGGTTTGAAAGTCACGAAAATACATAAAATTTTGAAATTTAAGCAGTCAGCGTGGCTGCAGTCCTTCCTCAAAGTAGTGTTTAGCTCAATGTCTCAATGTTTGTTTGTTGTTTGTTGTGTGTTTGTAATGAATGTTCAATGAAGGCCATTCAGAGATTAATGGTGATGCGTGTTCATTGATGTTTGAGTATTTGAATGGGTTGGTGGTTGAGAGTCTCTCGGTTAGATTGCTAAAGTTAGCACACTCCGAGAGCTCTTGTGTGTTTGTTTGGTGTTTGTTGTGTGAGTTATTTTTGTTTGAACCGGGTCATCCTGCTACACGATTCGTTGTCGGAGAAATCCGACAGTACGTCGATGTTAGGGGAATCTGACTTCTTACGGCTTTTGCGTTTCTTAGGCATGCTGTCTAGGAAGGCCTGGTATAGATGCGGCCGGCTTGGTGATGATGTGTTGGCCCAAGGTTGGTCCAAATTTGAATGTTGGCAAGAGTTGTAATCGCAAAAGATTAGGTACTCTTGTAAAAGTGGTCTCTTGAAGTCGATCATCGATGGTCGGCTGTTCAAGAATCACTGATGGCATGACAGGATAAAACACTTTTTGAAACCCAAGATCCACTTCTTACTTTTGAACCCCTGGTAAATATGAATACAGAATTAAATGAATTTAATAATAATTGGAAACCAGTTAAGAATTCACAAGTAATTGAAGAAATTAACGGAAACCTGTTATCGCGTTGTTATGTACATATAGGTTGTGTGTGTTGTAATGGTAGATACCTGAAAGCAGTATTTTTTAAATATCAGGTGACTTTGTATATTCGTTATTTGTAAATTGTAAAATTATTCTTCTTTAAGTAAATATCAAATTTATTTTTTTCTATTTTGGAAATTGTCATTTGGTTATACTGATACAATTGAAAAGGGATAAAAATTAGTTTAAGCCGTATGGGCACTAAAGAGTATCTTACTGATTCGATCGAGACATAATAAAACTGATAAACTACTACTACTAGTAGATCAGGCCATATGGGCAATAAAAATATATCCGCTATTAATGATTCAATGGAGACGGAATAAACACTGACATATAGCAAAACTGCCGTAAACGTTATATTTGATGCAAAATCTTGGATAGTAGATCAGGTCAAAAGGGCACTAAAGAGTATCTTTGCTATTACTGGTTCGATCGAGACGGAATAAAAACTATCATATTTCAGAATTCGTGTAGACGATGATTATAACTGAAAATAGTAGTTCAAGATGTAAGGGCATGAAAGACTATTTTTGCTATTACTAGTTCAATCGACACGGAATAAAAGTGACATATAGCAAAACAGGCGTAAACGTTATATTCAATGAAAACTTATGCATAGTAGATCAGCCCAAAAGGGCACTTTAGGCTATCTTCGCTATTACTGATTCGATCGTCGCAGGACAATAACATTCATATTTCAGACATGGCATGGACGATGAACGTAATGAAAAATAACGCTTCAAACCATAAGGGCACAAAATAATATCTTCGCTATTACTGGTCCGATCGTTACGGGATGAAATTATGATATTCTTAAAGTGATGTAAATGTCATTTTGAATAAAAATTATGCTAACCCGTAACCTCAAATGTTCTCGCTATATACAGCTTATATGAACCTCTATCTTTAAAAAGACCAGCGATGTTGCCAAACTTACATATCTACGAAATCCTCAGGAATCGCAAATTGTGTACTAATGACGCTATATATATCGACAATACGAGTCCCGACAAATAACAAACCGTTTACTTTTGCCTCTTTCCACTGTCGTTCCGCCGCTCTTCATTATTTCTTTATACTTTTTTGCAGGAGTCAAGGTGAAAGGTAGCTAATGTTTTGTTGCGTATGTAGGTTCGCAGATAAGTGAGACTAATTTGCAATTAATAAATAAACTTTATTTACACCAAAAATAATAAAAATTACAACTTAACTTTACTATATTCTCACTAGCTTACTCGGACTATTCTATTATTCACACGGTCTCTTACATTCTGTCCCTCATGCCGACAATTCTCCCATATATATATATATATATATATATATATATATATATATATATATATATATATATATATATATATATATATATATATATATATATATATATACGACAAAGGCTCGAGATCATTCGAGCGGCTTCTGGTCTTTGATTCGCCAGCCGCTACTGGACTTTTCTCGAGATCCCTTTGTCCGCATTCTAGGAGTATATGCCGACATGCTGCCGTCGCTCTCTTTGTCAACGCCGCTTTCGATATTTCCAACCACAGTATAAATCTCGCGCTTGCTTCAAAAGGATGCCGCCACTCTGTAGCCAATACCGGCGGCTGTTCCCCTTGCACGTTACAGTTTATTAAAGTTAGCCAATTAAAAGAATTTTGCATATGTATTAGAAAAAGTAAATGTTAGCAGCATTCTTTGTACTTCCATGTCTTCGAGAAGTTCCCTTCATCCATTCTAGATGAAAACAACATTTATGATAAATTATCCACTCAAATTATCTAATATCTGATAACTCTCAGGAAAATTCACCAGTTGAGAGCTATGTAGTCAGGATGAGTGATGATAAAACTGATTTACAAAAAGTCAAACTCCCTGATATCTTAACAATGAAATCTGATAGCGATCCTGAATTAAGGACTACTAAGAATAATTTTGAATTTTCCAAAATTTCAGAACTTCCCGATGATGGAATTATTCAAAAAAATGATTTTATACTGCGCAATTTATCCTTACACGCAACTTGTGAATTTCAATTTATAGTATGTGAATCTAACAGATAAAAACTACGTGTTTATTTTGGTTACCTACAAATATGAAATCCTGTCTAATTCCTCTTCAGATTAAAAATGCCATAATTGCTTTTTTTTCTATTATTTGTGTCAAAACTGTGGACTGTATATAGTCAAAATAGTAACTTGCTTATTATAGGGTACCCCATATCAGGGTCAAGAATAAAAAGTTGACTGAATCACTTCAATCACTTATTTAGCCTTCGAATATGTATCCCATATTATGCTATGTGCCTAATATGGAATTTGAACTTAACAGCTTTAAACATTTTTTTAGTAAATACACACTGTAGATATGTGTTATTATTCTTAATAAAAATAGTTAAACATTGCATACTTTCCTCTACTGCTAAATCTTGACTGATATTTAGTTTTTTTTATAATTTATGATCACTTTTCACATAATTGATGAAATTGTGAACATTTCTTTCTAAGTCCTCAAATCATACTTTTGGCCATTAACTATTTTGGAGACATTGTCCCCGTATACGCTCTTCAGTAATGATGTCCTCAAATGATACTCTATAATAACGGGGTATACTTTGAGGACAGTCCTCGAAATATACATAATATGGAAAGAACTACGAGGACTGCCCCCGAAACAGCCATATGTCCTCAAACTATACCTTATGTAGGAAAAAATGGTCTCAAAGTAGCCAATAGGCATATATATATATATATATATATATATATATATATATATATATATATATATATATATATATATATATATAATATTCCTATATGGCCAGCATCTCATCTAATACATAGGTGGAAAGTGATGCCATTAAAGAGAGATAGAAATGGTTTATTTTGCTCCTGATGCGCGTGCGCGACCCCTGCTTCATATTAGGATATATCATATATATAAAGAAGTATTATATTTATATAGGATATATGCATATTCAAACATGCGCTGGCAAACCACATTACACCTATAGGTGTTATGTGTTGCAAACTATCCTTATTTATGTATAAATGTCACAAATGATAGCACGATACGAGATGCGCGAGAGGATGAGCAGAAACAACTGTGCGAGAGAGAAAATATTTTCTGTACCGTATTAAAAGCTTCAAGACCTCTCTTCACTGGCCATATAGGAGTATTATATATATGGTAAAAAAGTTGTTTTTGCCGCATGGTTCGCATTCGTAGGGGGATGTTGCTTAAAACATAAATATAGCATAATATACTGTGATTTTTGTGATTTCTTTACTTCAAGCCAGTCATTTACTAATGAAACTGACTCGTAAGCCACAACTTCATAAAAATCCATTATTTTTATAGCAGAATAAAATTAAAGTGTCAAATAGGAATAAGATCATGGATCATAAAAATGGCTTATAACTTATAATTTTGTATTGTATTTATCAATCCAAAAATTAAAACATTAAAATATCTCAATATTTCTAAGCGGTTGCTGTGCAGTATGACAGAGAAAGATTGAGGTACGTGCAAGAGAGTCGGAAGTTAAGCCACACCCACTTCATCGACTCTAGAGAGCATATTTCCTAGCACAGTGGGATACACCATGGTACAATAAGACGTGTACCATGCATTGGGTTATCGTATGTCATTTCAGTGTGTTGCGCAAAATCACGTAGCGCATCCTTTTGTAGTAAGGGCAGAAGAAGCTTAAATACAACAAAAGACACTCAGTGAAATACTGCGCAACATCCCAAATTGACAATTCTCACGGGACGTTATTTCAGCCATTTCTGCTTACAGAACAGGATACAGAGTTAGTCATCCTACCTTTATATATTCTTGGTTGGACTACTGTATAGTTCCTTATACTGTGCCCTTACGGGTACGTCGTATCTTGGAGGTAGTTTTTCTCTGGTCGTAGCCATGCCCGCTTCCACCAATTTTTCTGTAGGGAAAGAATAGGCAGGGCTTCCTTAATTTAGGAATCCCCTTAAATTGTGTATTGCGCTACATCAATCAAAATTATGGGATACCTAGCTAGGTGGCGAAAAGAACCGACAACACCGCAGAAGTTTAGTGACTTTTTTGTTTTGAAGGGTCCGCGGCTGCGCATTAAAAGTGTGTTTCTGTTTCGTTTTCTCTAACCTGCAACATTTTGAAAAATGTAAATAATAAATAAGAAACTGATATTTTAGTAATCAATAGAATACAAGGATGGTTATATACTATTTGGGATTGAAAAGAAATTTCCAAATCGAAAATTTCTGTTGAAAGTCGTAAGTACCAAAAACAACATTCTTTGCTGTTTTTAACAAATCATTAAAAATACTTTTTTACAAAAAACTGGACCGACGTTATTAGTTGGTGCACTGAAAATTACGAAATAATATTAATTCCATTGATGCTGTTTCTTTTGAAGTTGTACAGTTGCTGTTAGATTGATATCTTTTGGCACCAACTTCACAAGTTAAGGTGAGTTTATACAGTAAGTAAAATAAAATAAGAAACAAATTAAGATAAAATAAGAAAGTTGAACATGCTCATTTCCATGAGAGAGTTTATACACGAAATAAGCTAAATTAAGAAATAAGAATAAGAACTAAAGATGGCCAACTTTCATCTTTATTTCTTATTTTATCTTATTTTTTTTGGAAACTGATAATGCGCATGATCAACGACCAGAGAACACTTAACTTGCATAAAACAAAAAAGTTTTTGTCAAAAAAGCTGTAATTTGATTGGTTCCTTCTTATTATTGTATTTTCGTTATCTGTATAAACCAATCTTTTTTGAGGTTGTTCTTATTTCAATTTTAATTTGTTTCTTATTTTGTTTTATTTACTGTATAAACTCACCTTTAATATTATTTCGTAATTTTCAGTGCACCAACTAATAACGTCGGTCCAGTTTTTTGTAAAAAAGTATTTATTTCAGACTTTTGAGTGTAACATTGGTAACAAAAATCGTTGAACGTTGACCACTAATATCTTATTACCCACGTATATACTTTGCTTGTCCTTGTTATTATGTAGGGATCTCAGAACATCGCTGCAGAAATACGCTCAAATATTTTAGATTAAACCATTCTACCACCGCTTATCTCGAAAACCGTAACTCTAAGGAGAAAATGTTCTTTATAAATGTTGATACACATATTATTTTCTTTCATGAGGTATCAAAAAATTTTCAGTTTTCGAAAGAAATTGCCCCTTCCACATAACAAAAATATCCATATGTGAGATTTTAAAATGAATGTAGCTCGAAAACCGTAACTCTTTTGAAAAAATGTTCAATTTAAACGTATCCGGATATTGTCTTATCTCGAATTTTCGGTTTTCGAGAAAATTTGCCCCCTCCACTCCCTTCTGGGCGGTTTTCAGAGAAAATGAGATTTCGGTTTAAGTTTTTACGAAAATGGGACCAATTTCCAAGTTTCCTCTTTCAAATGAATCAAAAATCATCAAAATCGAAGCACCTTTACTATATATAACGCGCGAACAAACCAAAATAACGCAGACAGTCCAATTGCATACCTCCTCCGTACGGGGTTCGTCGGTCAAAAATAGCGTCTTCCGCCTCAATTTTATTAAAATTTATGTTACTATATATGTATTTTTACTAACATTTGATTTTTTAGGGCTTTTATAACTAGAACTAGACTATTACCATATTATATTTCTTTCAGGTGAGTGAAGGATTGCTTGGACTGTCAGCTTCTGATTTAATCTATTTGTGTAAATCCAAGCATATTTGATTGAATTGGATATGTTAAATTCAATTGATTATATGTTGATCAAGTTTTAGGCCAGCAATAGAAGATATACCTATGAAAAGGAGGATTAACGAATAAGAATGTCATGTGAGTAAAGTACAGTTTTGATTTTATTATATTTATGAATGTTGCTAGCACGTTCTTAGCTCTGGTATTATTTACATTCTAAATTATCCTGTATTCAGTATTCATATTTTCCATTTAACTGATTCTTGTTTAATTTTAACTCATGATGTCTGATCCTGAAAAATGGATTTCGAGATTCGCCTGCGTAAATTCATATTGAAGAAGATAATGTAATTTTTTTCTAGAGAGAAAGTAGAGTACGCAGATGATACTAAAGTCAACTATACCACTACTAATGTAGCAGGGTATATTACTCAATTTACCCAGCTAAAAACGTTTGTTCCATATAGAAAAGTTTCAAAATCAACTGAATCAATTTATTTCTCACTTCAGATTCTCTTTTATGATTTGTTTAAAAATTAAAATATTTTTCTTGTTTCATAGGCAAACACAGCAGCAATGAGACTGGTTCTGGCCTTTTTGTTCATGTCAAGAATTATTTTGTGTTTATAGCACGCTGGAACTTCATTAAATGTGAATAAAAAATTCTAAGAGAACAATACCGATTTATTTCAAGGAGGATGATACTCATAATGCTTGGTAACAATTTCTCAAGTACCTACTTCTTTATTATGTATTTAGTAATGGCCTACACTTGTCATCCATCTAGTCATTGAGGAGATTACATGATTGTTTACGAATATTGATTTCTTCTAGGGGTCTGAATTTCTCCACCTAAACACTTAGTAAGGGAATGGCGAATTATAACCTAATTTTTTTCAAGTTTGTGTATTTCTCTGTAGTCTCTATGTTATATTTATGCATTTTCATAGATAAGAGAATTTTAATCTTTGTACTTGTACCACAAAAACCCGTACCCTTTTTTCTGTTAAAAAATGGAAATATTTGACGATGACTTTGAAATACATATCAAAGAAATTGCATAGAAATATGAGATGGTACATTGTAACCTGACTTTTTCACTATAAGTTAACTACTCTTGTGAGTTTTCTACTTCCCTCAATAAGGGAAGTGTTGTATTCACGACCTCGAGATTTTTGCTGATATTTACGTTTTGGGGTTCCTAGAACATGAAAATCATGGTATCTCAAGTCCGTCGGTCTACCTGTCTATAGTCTGTTGGCGGTGTAGCTCAATAACGGCTTGACCTAGGACAACGAATTTTGGTATGCATATTGAAGGACTACCGGCGACGCAATGTAAGGGTTTTCGTTAATCATATATACAGGGTGTCCCAAATATTAAGTGTCAATATAAGAACGGTAGAAGCGACGAGGTTGTTTCCATCTCGAAGCGGGGTGGTTTGTCGAGGGAAGTCATAGGTAAAGGTTTTTTCTTTTATTTTTGTGGTTGTTTGTTTGGTCAATATGGAAATATATGACAATGATTGTGATGATATATTGGATTTGTTCAGAATAGTTTTCCTAGGCGAATCTATGATAGAAACAATCAGTTTGACGATATGGATAATCTTTTTTTCCGACTCTTCAGAATGTCAAAAAGATCAGTTTTGAATGTTTTGGAGCATATAGAAGAGCGGCTAGAATATCCAGATGACAGGTAGACCTGTAGTAGATTTCTTTTCTTTGTCACTAATGTTGATAATAGTATGTGGGGTATTATGTATGACTTGATTCAATACTTATAGGAACAATGTAATGTCACCTGCTAATCAACTATTACTATGTTTACGGTGCTTTGCCACAGGTGGGCATTTGAGTTCGTGTGTAGGCCATGAAATCTGCAAATAGTGCTTCACATACTGTGAAGAATATGTCCGAAGCAATAGCTGATCAACAATTCATAATGCCAGATATTGTTGCTTGGATCAGGATAAGGTCCAGGCCACAGAATATTAATAAATAGTCCAAGCCCTCAACCTCTTTTATATAATTCTTTTTCATTCCGGTAGTCTTCTTTCTCAAATCTTCTCATTTTTTCATAGAATTTTCTAAATGACTCCATTAGCCTGTAAATTTGGTGAGGCATTATTAAATTTCCCATGTTTCTTTTAGTGATATATAATATAAAGCTTATAGCTTCACTGTAAATCAGTTTCTTATTTATTATTTACATTTTTCTTCTTCTTTTAGGAATCGACTTCTTCTCTAAAGCAAACCCAGAACCACACTTGATTATCACGGCCACGACTTCCCTATCCACCTCGGGGGCCCAGCACTCGAGTCTTCTACGTACCACGTGTACTACCCGTACGAAATTTTTTTCAATTTCCTTCCAACCCGAAGTGAACTCTGCCGAGGTTGAAGAGGAAGTTATATTTACATTTTTCAAAAAGTTGCAGGTTAGAGAAAACGAGAAAACGAAACAGAAGCATCCTTTTAATGCGCAGCCGGACCCTTCAAAACAAAAAGTCACTAAACTTCTGCGGTGTTGTCGGTTCTTTTCACCACCTAGCTAGAGATCACATAATTTTGACTGGTGGAAAGCATTACAGAACATTAGGGGCCTCCTAAATTAAGGAAGTACTACCTATTCTTTTCCTATAGAAAAGTGGGTGGAAACTGGCATAACAACGACATTTGTTTTGTTCTATTATTTATTTCTCTCCGTGATGTCGAAGGAAGTAGGTGTTCTCTGTGTCGAAGCGATCGAATGCTTGTTACCATTTAACGGCCGTGCAGCGTTGTAATTTTGTTAGTGTTAAGATGTGTGTTTTGAGGTATGTTTTCTCTGGATTTGTGTATTTCGATTCGATTTTTGTCCATTGGATGACAGGATAAGATGATCATGTTTAGCAAAGACAACAACAATGTGAGTCCGTTATTTTTTTGGCGTTTTTTGTTCATTTTATATACATCTTTTATCGTTCATTAAGGAACAATGATGCTTATTTCAATTAATTTAACGAAGTAAAATTCTCAGACAAATAACTTGTGCTTTTATTTTTATACATTGTTTTCCAACATCATTGGGTAATTATTGAAATTAAGTGTCATAATGTTCCTGGTAGTTCTTTTAGTTTAGGCAGGATGGAATGCAAAGTTGTTGATATTAAATTAAATTTGTAAATGTGTAGATTTTGCACAAAATAAACAACTTTGCTTTTTACATCGTGTTTCTTTCTCGTTTGCTATTTTACATATCTATCTAACTATATATCTTCTACCTATCTGTGAGTCTCGAAAATCAAGTTTTGTCGTGCTGTACAAATACAACCATATGAAGGAATGTGGTCAAAAAGTACAGATTGATGTTCACCCGAAATAAATAAACAATTCTGGGCGTCTTGTTTTGAATGTAAATATTCCAATATTTGATATTATTTTATCTCCATAGATCCTACCTATACTTAGTTTAACAGCGAAGATTCGTAATGCAGTTTTCGTTTAAGATAATTAATTTTACAACTACTCGATCGAAAAATGCAAAATAATTATTTTTATTATTAATTTCATGTAGCAGCAGACAAATATTATTTATGTCCTTGAAGTCAGCACTACCATTAACCATTATCGTATTTTGATTCAGCGAGAAGTAGATTAATTGTCGCTTACTTATTTGTCATAAATTTTTGCTATTAAAACTAAAAATTTCTCGCACTTTTTTTGGGTGGTGGTGATATTAAAGTTAGCACTACCACCCCCAAAAACATAGAATTTTGTCCGTTTACGATTGTATTAACTTATTTGTCGCAAATTAGCCATGACGTGAAAGAACTGAAAAAAATTACCTTCGTTTTGTATCTCTTTATAACATGTGGTGTTTGTACTACCACTAACCCTAACCTAACCTAACCTAACTTCCTTTATCTGTGGTACTAACTAAGTTAGCACGTTAGCACTACCGCCGAGACCGGAAAGAAGTTGATGCGGATATTTCATTTTCTCAATATTACTAATATTCATAAATTGCTCACTAAATGCTCATTCTGAAACTGAAATTGCTCAAGCTGGAAAGTTTATAATTCAGGACCCGGACGCTGGATACTTCATATGCCCTTGCATTGCTCCACTTCTCCTTCAGTCCTCTTCCGCTGCTCCTCAATTAGACAAATAAATAAAAACAAAATATTAAACATCTGCGCCGTATATTACAAGTAAACTGAAATAATTATTATAAGCAAACTTCAGCCATACTCACATTTATGCACTCATTATGCTCTCTACACCACCAGGACTCGGACGCTGGATACTTCATCTGCCCTTGCATTGCTCCATTTCTCCTTCAGCCTTCTTCTGTTGCCCCTCAATTAGACATGTAAATAAAAAAAACAAATTTTAAACATCTGCACCGTATATTACAATTAAACTGAAATAATTGCAAGCAAAATTGAGCAATACTCACATTTATGTTCTCATTATACTCTCTCTATACCACCAGGACTCGGAAACTGGATTCTTCAAATGCCTTTGAGGTGTTTTACTTTTGCCACAGCCTTCTTCTTTCGCTGTTCATCTGCAAACGTTCGATTTTGCCTTGTGCACCACCATTTCACTGCAATAAAAAATACATCATTACAAATCTGGGCTGATATGAGAGAAGCATGCTCGGTAAAGAGTTCACAAGACAAACAATCTATTAAGTATTCTCTGATCTCTTTGTATAATGAGCTAGACGACAATCTTAAACAGCAATACATTATAAACTATCAATCATGCCTTACAGCATGTATTTAGTGGCATTTCCTTGCCACTGAGCCATACCAACACTGAAATAAATGAGATACGATTCATAAGAATAAGATTCTAAAATAGTAATAGAGAATAAAATTTACATTCAACAACTTTTCTATATTTTTAGCTTCACCGGAGTATTAGTTGGTTCTTTCACCTACAACATGGTACCCTAATTTACCTGGTAGAAGTAAATTAACAGTTGTTTCTTATATGTTATTTGCGATCTCTTTTGTTTACTCTGATCTCTATTTAATGAGCTTCACGGAAAGCTTAAGCGACAATACGTTCGAAAATGTGAATCAAAAAGCTATTCATGATACACATACCTTTGCTTAATATTCCAGTTTTAGGATGAACTTGCTTGAATACTTGGTATGTATAAATTGGGTTGATCTCCATTTTCCTTCATATTTTCTTCATGCCATACCTAATTACAAATGTTTTCCTGGGTTTTATCAACTTTCTCGGCAGCCTTACAGCATGTCTTTAGTGGCATTTTCTTGCCACTGAGCCATATCAACACTGAAATAAATGAGATACGAATGATAAGAATAAAATACTAAAATAGAAATAGAGAATAAAATTCTCATTCAACAACTTTTCTATATTTTTAGCTTCACCGGAGTACTAGTTGGTTCTTTCACCTACAACATGGTACGCTAATTTACTTGGTAGAAGTAGATTAACAGTTATTTCCTACATGTTATTTGCGATCTCTTTTGTTTACTCTGATCTCTATATAATGAGCTTGACGGAAAGGTTAAGCAACAATACGTTCGAAAATGTCAATCAAAAAGCTATTCATGATACACATAACTTTGCTCAATATTCCAGTTTTAGGATGAACTTCCTTGAAAACTTTGTATATATAAATTGCGTTGCTCTCCATTTTCCTTCGTATTTTCATCATGCCATACCTAATTAAAAATGTTTTCCTGGGTTCAACCAGCTTTCTCGGCAGCCTTAGAGCATGTCTTTAGTGGCATTTTCTTGCCACTGAGCCTTACGGACACTGAAATAAATAAGATACTAATGATAAGAATAAGATACTAAAATAGTAATAGAGAAAAAAATGTACATTCAACAACAGAGAAATGCAGAAAAAACGTGCATATTCTCTCATTTCTCAGATACGTACCTTCAAAACATCCAAAAGCTACAAAACCAGAGAAAACATACCACAAATACAAATACAAACAACGCTTCAGAAAAATGAGGTTAGAGGTGTTAGATAGATAACATATTTATAGTAGAACATTTACGTATTTGAATGTTACCGCCACTAATTGTCGGAAGCGATACTAGCGATCAATCGGTACACTTTGGCAACTTACGGTCAAAATTTTCCCATAAGAGTTGCCACGGGCTGCACGGACATCAATTATCTGTGTTTGAGATATTCTTTATCAATAGTTATTTACCTAAATAATAAAAATAATAAAGGATAAATCTATACAACTACTATTTGACCTAAATACAACCAATATACATCAGCTTGAAAATAATAACAATAAAGCACATTTGCCAATTTGATCCAGTACTGGTTATCTCTGCTACTACCACCATTCAGATATACCATGATGACGTCATAGCTTCACAACCGTATTGAGAAACTATTAATCATTAATATTATTCAATTATCAATCGAAAAACATGGAACTATTCATACATTCTGATTGAGCAGTTGCTGAGCAATTTTTTGGCGCAACTAAATCCCGAAAATACTAATTATAAAGCGACATGTTCGTGAAATTACAAACACAAATTAAATTTGAGAATATCTTATTGATTATCAACTTTCCAGCTTGAGCAATTTCAGTTTCAGAGTGAGCATTTAGCGAGCAATTTATGTATATTAGTAATATTGAGAAAAACAAAATTTCCGCGCCAACTTCTTTCCGAGTAGAAAATGACTTTCCAAAAGTTAAATAATTTTGTGGAACTTTTTTGTGGCTAATTAGTTATAATCGATATCCGTATTTCCACTAGGTGGAAACGCATTTTTTTTCGGAAATTGAAATCATGAGACGGCCAAATTAAAGAAAAGGTTGTATGTATCAGTATTCAAATTGAGTTACGGTTTTCGAGTTACAGGAGTAAAGTCAGAAATATGTGTATTTGCGCCACGATGTTTTGAGATTTCTGAATAATAAATAACAAGTACAAGGGCTAAGCCTATATCTTTATGAGTATTAGTGAACGTTCAACAATTTTCATGACTAATGTTACACTCAAAAATGTGAAATAAATATTTTTTACAAGAAATTGGACCGACTTTATTAGTTGGTGCACAAAAATATACAAAATATTATTTATTCTATGATTCCTACTAATACTAATACTGTTTCGGCATTCCCAATCAACTGAAGAATCGAAGAACCGACGATCTTCAGAAGCTATCTGCCATTACAAAATGGATTAGGGTACCTATAATCTCAACAATTTCCTCATTGGGTAGATGACTTGATGGCTCTCCTGCCACAAAGAACAGGTAAGTACCTACAGTCGTTAACCTTACCCCTCGAATTTGCTTTGAAAAATTCTCGAATTGCATAATTTCGTATCTTACAAAATATGAATGAGTTTTGTCAATTAGAAACTTTTGATCAAATGTAATTTAGAATTTTAAAGAGTTAAAGTCTCATGAATTCGACATCAATTATGTTTACAAGCAACTGATCTTGCAAACCTTATTTTTTCAATCTCTACAGGAAATAAACAAAACTTCCATATGCCGATGTTGGCCAAGTTTTGGCATTGTTTGCTAGGTCTCATCATATGTTTTCATATGAATCTATTGATTTTATGCAGAATTGCCAAGGCTTTTACTGCAACGAAAGACCTATTACTTTTAATAAAATTTTATAAAACTTCATTACCTAATCTTCAGCAAATAACATTTCCAGAATTTATTGACATTAAATTCTGTCTACACAGTCAAATCGATAAATATAAATATGTTCTTGCAAAAGTCGTAATTTAAAAAAAAGTCATATTTTTCTATAATTTTTTTAGGGATTTGACCTTATCTAAGTAGATACGGAATCCTTATGATAGAAATCCCACTGGTACTTGCCGTATTTATTGCTCATATTTAATTTTGCTTATCAAACTTGAAGTGTTAGCAAAATCATATGTTGCAAAAATTGTTAGTTTTTTAAATTATTAGCTACGAATCAATAATTATTACACTCAATCGTTCGATCCTGATTTCCTTATACAATAATATTTAGTACAACGTGAGTATCCTTTCTGAAATATATGAGATAATTGAAAAAAATACATGGGATTTGTTAATAAATTATTATGATCAGTCCATATGTATAAATAACCTTTTTAATGAGTTTCAATTATCAGCCATTTAGAATTCCCCCAGCTGCCCATTATGCTAAGACCAAGTCAAAATGGAGTGTGGACCCCATTGACTTTATCATTGGCCAGTTGACTTCATGGCTTATGGCCATCATATTAGGGTGGCCCTTCATATACAAATAAACAGGCTGGCACGCGCAAGCGCACTTTTCCTGATACCCTTCAAGCGAGTATCGTCTTTCTCAACAGTCATATCAGGAGATCTTTGCGCTTAGCTTTTTCTTACTTTTGCTTCTAATCTTTTTGTTCTGAAATGAAATGATAATGTTGTATTTTAAAATCTACCAACTACAATAAACCGCACACTGTTTTCTCAACTGTTTCTCTACCACGCAACAGAAGTCATGAAAACAGTTGAAAATTGTATAGGCCATGATTTATTTTCCAGCAATATTTGAATGGAACATGAAAAAAAACAAGGGTATCCTAGTTGAAAATCATACTAGATTGTTGTCAGTATATTTTGAAATCACTGATATTGAAATATGAGTGAATGTTCAACAGTTTTGATAACAGATAAATAATCAGAAATATGAAATAAATTTTTCTTACAAAAAATGGGACCGACTTTATTATTTTATGTAATAAAAAGTACAAAATAATATTATATGAGAAATTACATCAAATATCCCTGAGTTTTGTTCTTCGTTCTCTGCAGATAATTTTTGAAAGTGATAGATACCTAATAAACGGACGATTATTAGAATTTTATAGCCAATTTTCTGTTAAATATATTCATATAACTGAGAAAGAAAAACCGATTGTCTTACGAAATCAATGGTTTCACTGAAGCCTCCGCCGTTCCCAACATATTTAATTATCAAATTTAGTAAAAATTAATGCCAACCATCTATTCTTTATACATTGTAGCCTTAGAAGTTTACGTTAAATTGATTTACCACATTGGCCTACGAAATAAATTGTTTGTTTTTACAGTCCCTAGCACCCAAAACTGACAGTTCTACAAAAAATCTGCCTACTTAGTTTATTAGCTATAACCTTCGAGAAATTTCACTGAATAAAAAGTTACCTGTTTGTAATCATTATAATATAAAGTCACTGTACTATAGACTATAATTAATGATTAGTAGAAATACGTCATTGATGATTAATTATTTCTCGCACCAACATTTTTATAAACGATTAAAAAGAAGCTTCTGGAGATTTATTTTGAAAATGTTGAATTATGCAACCAACAACACTGTAACACATAATGAATTATATTCGCGTACACCACATACTAGATAGCCAACATAAATTTGTGAAATTTATATTTTTGAATTTCTGTTGTAGCTAATCGTTTTTCTTTTCGTTGATTAAATAGTTAATGTGTTATTAGATTTTTCAATATTTAACACCGATTATCCTTTACGTTTTGAAAATAATTTACAGAATCGTATATTTTACTCAATCTATCAGAAATCGTAGGTATGTGACTCTCTATTTTTTGAGAAAAATATAAATGGATCTCATTATTTGTAAGTGTAACTAACTTTATACTAAAACTTTAATTAATATAATTTGTATGAAACGTATGTTGGTGTGTACCCAGACGTCATGCTAGTCGGGAAATTGTTTTGCAAATATTATACCTACTTCTGGATAAACATTGTTTAAAAAATTGAACCCACGTTATTAGCAGGTGCACTGGAAAGTACAAAATAATATTACGTCTATTGCTACTGGTCCTTTTGAAGTTGTGCAGTGGCGGTAAGAGTGAAAACTTTTGGCAAAAACTGCACAAGTAACAGCATCAATAGAATTAATATTAAGGTAGATTTATAATTTCTATAAAAATATTTCAAAAAGATTTTTAGTTTTTTTTTTGCAAGTAGTATGCATATATATTTTCTAATCTACTGCTTACTTAATTATCGCATTTATATTTTTCAGGATTATCACATAGGAATTTATGTTTTGGCTTTGATTCTCTGTAAACGAATAAACTCAGCTTTACATTTGTAATATCTTCTGGCCAGTGAGAACAAGTACGCCTTCTGGTATTCACATTCTCCGATGTAGTACTAGAGATTCTGGACGGTACTTTTTTTAAAAAAATTATGACCTGATTGCTGACGAATAATTTTCAACTTCTTATATATTGAGCCGCATCAACAAATTGGTAAGTTTATTTATTAATTTTTCATAATAATTTGATTCTCACTTGTATTTTGTTGATTTTTAAATCCCCGACGCAAACAAAGATGTGTTATACATGTTGTAATGCGCGTATCTGTATGTCAATAAATCGATTTTGATCTAGTTTGTCTTTCAAAGGAGACTTGATTGAGAGAGTTTTTAGTTGAGGGTATTGATTCTATTAAATTATTATGCAGTGAAACCATTTTGACAAAAATTACCATGCAGAACATTCATACTTGATTATTTTTCAGTCACTTATTAACGAAAGAGAATTATCAACATCGGTGCACGTTTATTTTGTAAAAAGCGTGAGCATACAGACAAAATATACACTTTTGAATTGTAAACCTCCTCCTTTAGGCCAGAAAAAAATTATATTTTTTTTAACTAGCTGTTACGGGCTTCGTTCGCGCTACCTGCTAGTGAAAATCCTGTCGGAATCGCTGAAACCGTTACGGAGATTCGCCGGAACAAACAGACAGACAAAAATTAGAAAAATTGCTTTTTAGGTAATTTCTTACAAAAATCAATCTTATAAATATCTCGGCCGAGTTCGTTATTTGGTATTATCGGGTAAGTAGTTGCAAAATGGCGACCGTTCAAACATTTAAAAAAATTATCAAAAATGGGCCGTATTGTAAATATCATCAAAAATAATTTTGGGCTATAGATATAATCAGTACCTACAACTTTTGTTCAAAGCATTTTTTCATAAAATGCACAGAAAAAAATTGAAATTATTAAAAAAATCTATGGATGTTCAAATTTCAATTCAATGAATTTTGAGAAATTTACCTTTCCGCTGGCTACAGGCCGCCGGGATTTTTTGTTATTATATATATATATTATATGCAGCTAGTAAAAACCTGTTATTTTGATATCATAAGCACTTCGACTTAATTATTTAATAGAATAGATACATGAAATGTTGTACTAGGCAACCAACATCACTGCACCAGATAAACTAAGTCAAGCACCCCGACTTGCCATGTTTGCGCTCTTCCTTTCAAACGAAGCTCAATCAACAGCCTGTTCCGAAATACAAACCATTACCCTGGGCATATGGACTTTATATAGGAATATGATATTGACTGACGATATATATCGCACGCGATATTGGTCGAGTGAACTCCAGAATAGGGCCCCTGGCCCAAGATTTATAGATGAATTAGGTTGCATGGTAACTTTCGGACCAATCAGCGCCAGCTATTCAAACGCGGGAAATACGTCACCCGGAGTGTATAGTTTGAAAATACTTCCATTTGTTTGAATGAGTATATCGAGGCCTATATCTGCCCAAATTGTCCTTAATTATCCCCTTAATGAAATACTTAGATTGAATTGGTATATACTTTGAGAAAACATGATTTATTTATATTTTAAAGTATCATGTGACAGTAAAGGTTAGTTAGACTCTGTGATAGATTAAAAAACTAATTGCATAAAGTATATATTCATTTATTTCATTTTGTTATACAGGTTGTGGCCAACATCTGATCTAAATCAGGCTCTAAGGACCAACCAGATTCCTAATTTTTATCTAGATAGTAAGCTGATATTTTTGATTTCGAAATTTATAGTTCAATTTCATATTCGTAGTCATACAAAATGGCAGTTCATATTTTAAAGACCCTGTATGGGTATAAAAAATAGTTTTTCGAGCATTACAAGGAGAAATGTGTATTTCGTAGAAGATAATGAACAAAGTCCAAAAATTTATGATTTATATAGAAAAAGTTTACATGTTAAAAACCAATAAATCTTACAAGTACTTAATTATTATTAATAAATGTTTACTGAATGTTAAAAATATACGTATAATGATGCGATACTAATAAACAATGATGATCTTGGTGATGATCTTATGTGGCTGTCTTGTAGTAGTTTTCCAACATTTGCCTCTCTCTCCTTCTTAAGCATACGTTGACTACGGTCCCCAACTGGCTTTTGATTAGAGGATGGCAAAAACAGTGCTGAAAAAAACATTAATATTGTTTACAATTCAGTTTACTTTACCTGAATAATTTATATATATATATATATATATATATATATTCGTACAACGGGTAGTTTGGCGCCAGTGTATAAAATTTATACAGTTTTATACACTTTTATACACATTTATATACATCTAAAATTAACATATCCCACGGTCACTTTGGCGCCTCTAGAAAAAAATTGTAACATATATTTTATCAGTTTTAATCAGTAGATAGTTAGGATTTGAAATCTATTTTTCAAATTCCATTCTGCAGAATTTATTTCTTAATAACACCGGGTATATTACGTCGCGCCTTTTGCATAGTAAATGTGCTTCGATTTTGATCATTCTTTATCCATTTGCAAGAGTGTTAAAACACAAATTGATATTAGATATGCCCCTTCCCTCTCCCCAAAAGGGGTAGTGGGAGCAATTTTTCCAGAAAATTGAAAATTCTAGACGGCAGAATTAAAGAAAATTTCATATCTGGAAACATTTGGACCAACTTTATTAGTGGGTGAACTGAAAAATACAAAATATTATAAATTCTATTGGTTCTGGTACTTTTGAAGTTGCTGACAACTTTACAATTAATTGGTGATTCGCGCTAATTAGTACTATAATATAATACCAACAATTCACCGATTGCATTAAGCGAAAATTCCATTCCGCATGCGCGGCATGAAGTTTGCAAGGGCCACTTTCATTTGAAATTTTACTCCTGTCTGTGCCCTGTCCCAAATAGTAGGACTAAGGCGCGATATAGAAAATTTATACAGCGCTCTAGGATGACCACACTAATCAATCAATTACCCCATGCGAACAAGACGCTTCATGCAGGAATTAACCAAATACCTACATAATTCCATGCTAATTATTGCTAATGGCTGTCTTAATTTCTTTATGGTGTATGACATCTGTGCAATTCTACCTGCTTCTATACTACTTAGATGATAGATGCAAAAGTTTCCAGACCAAAGAAAACATGTTCCAGACTGACACAATTGCCATAAGAAAGTTTGTTCTAAAAATGCGTTGACTTGATTTTGATCAGAGCAGCACAGTCAGAGAATATATACCTAGTGCACAGAGCACAGTGTAGGGAAAGAAGACTGGAAACAGGATATTAAACTCGCCCTAAAAATCTTGTAAAATTTAATACACATATCTTTTTAAATGAGTTTTTGCGCACCATGCCCTGCGCAACAAGCGGCTCTCGCTTAAAAAAGGACAACAGATCTTGAATAGTAACAGGTTTACCCCTGTAGATGCCAACTTTGTTAGTGAATCAATTACCGGGTGATAATAATAAATTTGAGGGTGTGGTGGTATTTCTCTGTTTTTTATTTTATTATTGTATCTACGCCAACGGTTCCAAATCGCAAACACTTTTTATAAATAAAGAGAATAAATATTTAAAGTGATTCTCAAGATGTTCATTGTACACAAGGCCATGCCCCTGTAATCTCATGTTGCTACATAAAGAAACATAGGAAGTTTACTCTCCTTGTTTCCAGTCTTCTTGGTGCAGGGTCGTGAATTTCTGGATTTCATGAACCAGCTCTGTTCGACAAAAGATATCAAAGAAACATGTTGAAATCCAGCCAATCGCGGCTCTGCACTGAGCTGTTCTGGACAAGTGTGATTCCCCTATTAGATTTTTCTCGTTCTAATCACTTCATAGTTGAATGTATATGTTTTATGAACATCTGACCTTTATTGGCTGGTTCATTTTGGTAGGATATATATATGGGTGTTCGAGCACCAGTTTGGACCAGTTTCAGACTGTTTCCAACTGTGATCCGTGATTGTGCATTTTAATTCCTGTCTTCTTAAAACTAAAATGCGCAGGCTTCGGACGGTTTGAGTCTAGTTTGAAATGCTGCTCTAACCCCCTTTATATCTCAGGCGCGTGCCTAGAGTAATTCCATATGGCATACTCTTAGCTATGAAGATGATCTTATACGTCAGAAAAAGTAAAACATCAGTCACAATTTGTATATTGAACTACATGTAAAAAAATAAATATTAATAAATAAATGTTATGATAAGTTCCCGTATGTACCCAAGAAAAGGGGTTGGGATAAAATGTGGAATACACTGTAGGAAGATCCCTTTTACTTGGCCTCCACGCGGTTTTACAGAATTTGTGCAATGCACAACAAAACATAAAACACCGTAGGTGTTTCTAATTTTTGTCGTAATCATAGACACGATGACACACGTAAGAATTTTTTTTACAATGCTCCTGCAAAGACGACTGGAAAGAGTAGATTAAACTCGCCCTAAAAATCGTATAAAATTTCTTACACATATCTTTCGTAAATATGTCTTTGCGCACCATGCCGTGCGTAACAAACAGCTCTTGCTTACAAAAGACAGCAGATCATGATCATCAAGATAAATAAAGAGAAAAAATATCTAGGGCAATTGTCAAGATGTTCATCAATGTTCGTCCTACACGAGGCAACGCTATGATATGCAACTTCTGTAATCTCATGAGGCTACGTAGAGAAGCATAGGAATGCTTGTGTCCGGTCTTGTTGGTGCAGGGTCGTGAATTTTTGGATTTCATGAACCATTCCTGTTCGACAAAATATATCAAAGAAACTGGTTTAATGAAATTCAGCCAATCACTATCTTTTTCTTAAATAATTTCAACGTTTATTTCAAGTGACCTTGAATACGGCCTACCTAGAGTGAGTGACTAACTTGCATGTTTACATAAGCTATGAGCTGCTTTTGTAAGTTGATTTTAGTATAGAGCACGTAGAAGTGAGACTTGACACAAAGCTTACGGAATACTATATATACTGTAATATTCTGTAAACTTAGCTTGAAGATATAGTGTTCTTTGAGTGACAATAACACACACAAAATCGGATGAGTGCGCAGTAATAAAAAGAATCTTCTGCATCGGAGTGTATTTTTAATCCCACTCAATAATTACCCCACCTCCTTAGTTTGTTTTCCTCCATATAGTCATGGTACAAATAAACTTGTACCATGCATACAGTACTCTTGTATGTACCATAGACATCTCAACAACAACTACAACTAGACCACGCATTGCCACCCATAGAGTAAATAGGTTATTGCCACCTTCAGAGCGATCTAAGCAGAGAATATATACCTACAAGATCTAAGTATCTAACATCTCAATAATGAAACAAGAAAAAGGAGATAAAACTCGCTATAAAAATGCGCATGCATCAGGGCGCAACGAGCTTTTCTCGCTTTCATAAAATTGATTATTGGTCGTGTCAAAAAGTCCAAAGTCGGATTACCAATCGCTTAGTTATGAGCATAGAATTAATACTAATTAAATAATAGTATTATTTCTGTGGTTATCAGTATTCAGAAAGTTGATGCCTTTAATATGACAGCTGTCAGGAAACAAATGAGCTAAGTGATGCATCAGTCATAAGTCGTGCCCACAAGAGTATGGTCGTATCTACAACAGTGACTAATTAGTCACCAATCGCTTAGTAATCAGTAATCATCTCTTGAGGACACGACTGATGCATCGCTAAGCTCATTGGCAATCTGACGATTATCAAAAGAATGAAATTCGACAAAAACCCGATGGCATTAAGCAAAAATAGTTTTTCGTATGCGCGACGGAAAGTTTGTAACGGTCACTTTCATTTGAAATGTTACTCTTTTATATGTATGTACTATGCCAATGCCCAAATAATTCCATGCTAATGGCTGTCTGTGACCGTCTCAATCCAAGATATTTTAATGTAAAAGATTATGTGGTAAACGAAACGATAGATATCCATAATTCCATAATAGAATTGTGAAATAAGAGTTTTTGAACGATATTGAAGAATAAGCTAAATTGACAACACGGAGAATAATAATTTACGAGTCACCACATTTCACATTTTGTTTGTTGTTGGAACTTCCTAGCTTTGTTATCCCTTTCTAAAATTCTCTTGCAGTCTTGCCATACATAAGATATAGAAACATGTTCATCTTATTTGGTGTTCTTTGATTGAAAAAACACAATGTATGTTTAGCCCGTATCCGTATCACAATACCAAGATCATGGAAAATTTAAATACCCATTTTTAGCAAAAAAATGATTTTATTGTTTTTGCTTTGGTGGCCATGCTATAATCTTCACATTACTCAGGCGCGATGTATATTTCAAATTCTCATTGACATTTTGATTGCAACCCCATTAAATAAATTCGATATCTATCTATATGAAATGTATATAAACAGGTATTGAGGTTTTTGAGATGATGCATTGTAATTAGTACGTTATTAGAGAAAAATATTTGATAATTGTTATGTGTAAGTAGGTATATTCTTATATATATCATTCTTTGATGTTAATGTCATTGAAAATATTGTCTCTGTTTTTCAATAAAAAGAACGATTATTTATACAGACAATAAGACTAGTATCAGAGGTTGTCTCTGTTAGTATGGATCAGGGTTTCGCACTAAATCAGATATCTACACCATCATTTTCTGTAAATATCAACCCACTAACAATGATCTTTTTAGTTCTAGTTAGTGTTTTCGATATTTTTATACGTTTAATTTTAATTGATGAAATAGGTGCGTAAAAAAGAACCGTTATAGACCTTTCCTTATTATTTACTAGGTTT
Organism: Crioceris asparagi; assembly: GCA_958507055.1. Taxonomy (NCBI): domain Eukaryota; kingdom Metazoa; phylum Arthropoda; class Insecta; order Coleoptera; family Chrysomelidae; genus Crioceris; species Crioceris asparagi. Next base: position 338,052 of record CAUEHI010000250.1, on the reverse strand, counting down.
GACCAATAAATATTTTATTCTAACATTTCTATATGAAACCTAAAACTTCCGACAGCAGCCGGTTAATCGAGAGTTCCATATTTTCTTCTAAGAAAGCAGGTATTTATTTTGCGTAGAAATTATAAGCCTCAAAACGGTAATTTACTTGAATATGCTCCGCCTCGAAATTATTACACGGTTGCTGAAAATTCTTATTGGCAAATTTTATCTTTGTCTTGCACATAGAAATTACCAAAAAAACTCTCTCAAACCGCCTAAGGATATATTCCTTGAATGAAATGCTATGTCTAGGTTTGGAGGTATGTTTTCTCTGGCCTAGGTGTACGTACAGGTGATCTGATGTCTGTGCACTCTCTTCGCTACATGTGTTAAACAAAGAAAACATATACACAATAAGAGATTTTTTTTGTTTGTTATATTATTTTATTACAGTATATCATTATTAAAAGTTTGGTGTTTTCATTTCTGGAACATCCTTCATTAGTAATTTTTGAGGAAGCTTTTAATAACTAATAACAGTATACCTCTATAAAGGCGGGCTCGATCGACGAATTAAGTCGAAAGACGTATAAACATTTATTCGAAGGTGTTGCCACATCTCGAAGATTTCTTTAAATCGTTGATATGAAGAGAGTAGATTGAGAGAATCATGATTCAGGGCAAGGGGAATCATGAAGGAAACACAAAAATTACCTTTTACCAAGAAAACGGTGGATATAATCCTTCAGCTACAATTCCGAAAGGTACATCCGACGTCGCTATCATTTGAGATGTACGTAGTTCAGCATAAATGCGTTTTTGATTCATATTGAGTGATTATTCTAAAACCACCACATTTGTCGATTAACACTTTATTATATGCACTGCTGAGCTGATCCAGTATGCTAGAACTATTATTAAATGAGAAATAATATAATAAAATAGCATAGTACGAACTACGCACGATAGATAAACTGGAAAATTACACCACTTACTTCAGACAAAGAATAAATAGAAAACAACGCCTCAAACATATCTTGAACCCATCAATGCAAATTTTTTTTCCTACTTTGAGAACCGACGAAACATTTTCTACTGTATTTAAAGAATTATTTCATATAAATTCCTTATATTTTTATATGTGTATGGTTCTAATCAAATATTAAAGAGAAAATGTAATCAAAATCGCTACTATGGGGTTAAATTATCACAACCCATTAATTGATTATTTTAAATTTAGAAGGATTTTTATGAGCGCTATCGCCAAATCAATACACTGGAAATATAAATTTTTAAATATAAATTAATTCTCGCAATTCAAGGCCAATTAGTCAAATCGGAAGCAGATATTGTAATTCAGTTGCTTCAATATGGGACTTAGATTTTATCAGAATGTATTACGGTCACAGGTGGCATTTGAGTGAGATTAATTGGCGGCAAAGTCTTCTTTCTTGGCGTCCTTGACGCGTTCTACTACCAGAGTTAGAGACAATACTCCACCACAGAAAACCTTATATAATTTCTCGTGATGAAAATTTTACGCGCGTTTTCATATCGAGCGTCTATAGGAGTGTTCAAGCTAAAGTTTGGACCAGATTCAAACTGTTTCTAAGTGTGCTCTGTGATTGGGAGACATGAACATTTAAATTTTGATCTTCTAAAAAATGTAATGCGCATGCTTCTGACGGTTGAGTTTGGTTTGAACTGGTGCTCGAACATCCCATATAACAAAACGCTATAAAGGTGTTCGAGCAGCATTTCAAAGCCAACTTAAAACGTCAGAAGCATACGCATTTTAGTTTGAGGAAGACAGAAATCAAAATGCGCATGCTTCACGATCATAGAACACAGTTGGAAATAGTATGAAACTGATGCAAACTGCTACTCACACACCCTTTATATAAAGGATCTTTGAGCAGCAGTTCAAACCAAGCTCAAACTGTCAGAAGCATGCGCATTTCAGTTTTAAGAAGAGAGAAAATAAAATGCGCTAGCTTCAGGATCACGGAACACAGCTGGAAAAAGTTTGAAACTGGTCCAACCTACTGCTTACTGCTCGAATACCCTCCTAATCAGGAGAAATAACCTCCTGAGGAGAGGATAATGCTTCGAAGGACGGTTAGGTGTGCGGGTCATTTATATCATCACATGAATTTTCGTACATGCGCATAATATTAATGAAGTGCGCATCCACAAATATATCTCATTTTCTTTCAACAATGACAGATGCAGAAGGACGCGTACAAAAATAGTTCGCCTAACATCCAGTGTTTTTCAGCTTCCAATTTCTACTACGTGCTTTGCAGTTGAGGGAGGGTGTTGGATGCTGCAAAGTTGTAAGAAAATTCACACTGTCTCCGTTAACATATTTCCATCTTGATAGGTCTTGATATTATTCATTATAGTATTCTGCGCTCATAAGCTCATAACTTTTCAATAAGATTAAGTTATTTTATGTTCTAATTAACATACCGATTTCTCAATTTTGCTGTACCATCGTTGAATTTGCCATTTGAATATGACGCTAAGCAACCAAGAAGACTGCAAACAGGATATTAAACTTGCCATAATAATCGTGTAAAAATGCATATGCATATCTTTTGTAAATGCGCACTATGCTCTGCGCAACAACCGACTCTCGTTTCAACAAGACATCATGATCATGAAGATAAACCAATTGAACAAATTATTTATGGTAATTGTCAATATGTTCGTCGTACATGAGGGCATGCCCCTGATATGCAACTTCTGTAATCTCATGTGGCTACGCAGAGAAGCATAAGAAGTTTACTGTTCTGTTTCAGTCTTCTTGAATTCGACCTTCAATTTCAGATCTGTTTGTAAGACCGTGTATTATACAAAACAAAACAAGCGTTCCTATGAAAACTAGCCAAACTTCAATAAAACACTTAACGCTTTTTGTCTTTCTATCTCGATATCGTCAATGAACATATTTACTCTGTCACATGAACCATAGCCTACATTGATAATTGATAAACCTAACGTCAAACACATTTTGGCATGGCATTTGTTAGAAAATACACAAAAGGACAGAAGGTACATGATATGTGGGCACTACGTCGAGCACTACGTAGTACTTAATTATCTTTTAAGCCACCACCCAGCCGTTATTCTCAGCATCAGCACGCTACCTGATTTCCTATAGGCAGTTGAATTTCCTGTCTAAATAGATTCTTGCTTCATATATTTCTACAGAAATAAATTGTTCATGTTCATGAACGTGTTCCTTAATGTAAGCCAGTAGGCTGGTCAGTGCAGACTATGTCATGAGTGCATGCCATATTCCAATGGACCATATAACTAACATGTTTTGACATTCATTTTAACAGTGGTAAGCCAGTAAGCTGTAACCACGGTTCATATCAGAGATTTGAAGTACCTACGATCACAATATGAAAAATCTTTATGTGCCCTTGAAATTGACAGCTACTCATGCGCAGTTCTCTATTTGTTACTTTTACATTGGTTGGGTCTTAGACTTAGGGAACTTCGTTAGCTTACGTTATTTCAAGGCGGCAGGAAAGGAACTTTATACGAGTGTTTACCGAATGAATACGATAATCTTAGATGGGTACAACTTTAAATTTTTACAGGCATAAAATCCTTTCTTACCATTACCTAGACTTACAATTCATTTTTAGTTCACAATAACATTAACCAAGAGGAATATACTTATAATCCCAACTAAGATTATAAACGCAAAAGTGAGTTTCTTTGTTACGCTTTCACGCCTAAACTACTGGTCTCTGTACTGAGCTGATTTTAATGAACCTTGGTACCTGTAACTAGACCTTGGGAAATGACATAGGCTACCTTTAATCTTGTTCATGCCTTACGAGGTCGAAGGAAATTTAACCAATTTATAATAATCTCCAATATTATGTGTGACTGATAAAATTCAATTCTCTGCTCTTCTACATGGTTAAGGATATTAATTTTTTTTAAAGTGCCTTTGTTCTGTCAAAATTTTTAAAGAAACAATTATATCTCGAAATCTATTAACATTAATCATAATGATTCGTTATACAACTAGCATTAAAATTTTAGGAAGAATTTAAATAATAAATAAAAATATACATGTTCCATAAGAAAAAATGAAGTGTAGTGCAATTTCGACTATTTTTATAGAGCTTAAAAAATCAGATATATAGTTAGTGGAAGAAATTTTTATATATGATATGTATATGATATATATATGATCAATATTTCCAGAAAATGAAGATGTAGGTATCTGATTTAAGAACTATTCCATACATCTATAATATGATTATCTAAACAAATAATTTTGTGTTTGGTGAAAAATACCACTTAAAATGTCCATACAAATATTTTTGAACTTCACTACATATAAGATTTGAAACAATTTGAACGTAATTGAGGTGAATTGATAATCTGCCTATTGTTCTTTAATTATCTGGTTCAACTCGTTTAGATCGCTATATACTTAATTCTTTTTTAAACGCACTTACAAGGAGATAAATAGCTGCATAGGTACCTATGTAAGCAAAGCTTGTTACAAATATTCTGTAACTCCGACCCTGCAGAGCCATATTCAGATATGGAGCAATGACTGACCCCTGTCAAGTTAGCCCCCTGATTTTCGAAAAATAAACTTTTTTCAATGTAAATTGTTTGTTTGTCGTTTGTTAGATGAAAAATTTCGTTTGCTAGTTACTTTTTTTTGTTATTAAGAATTGAAATTTTCGACGTCAAGTTGGCCCCACTTTCGAAAAATGAACGTTTTTTCGCAAATCGAGAGTTTTTAATTCGTTTTTATTTGTTAGAATGTTTTCGCCATTTGTTAGATCTTAATTTAATAACCACAACAATTATTATTACGGTTGCTAAGCACGCGCATGCGCCTTGACGTGCACGATCATACCGGCATAAAACTAAGCCTGCACTCGCATGGACGTCTATGACGTTTATATGCAATTGTTGAAATATTTTCATTTTTCTACTGAAATTAGGAATAGTAAATAACAGCAGCCAACGAGAAGAAAGGAAACTTCGAAAATGAGTCGAAGTTATGATTAAAGTTCAAAAAATGTGCACATTCAAATATAATTAAAAGATGAATAATTGCTCATACGAAGTGTTAACACAAAAGGTACCTACTAACGAATTTATAACGACAATAGTTTTTGATTGAAAATTAATTTTTAATACAACCTTTTTGCAAACATTTACATGCACTTCACGTTTTTACCGGAAATATAATGAATCAAGATTTTACAAATGGTATATGAAAATGAATTAAAAAACAAATCGTGGAATTCAAGTAATTTCATTTGGAGGATTATTTTAACGGTTGACGACAATTTATATATATATATCAGCGCGAAAGGCAGACTCCCGAGCTGGCCGAACAGTTTGATGTTTTTGGTTTCAAATAGTTGTATTGTTCCCAAAGATTAATCTTTCTATAGCAATTATCGTATTCAATTGCTCGGTACAATCAGCAACCAAAAATGAAAGATATTTTTCTTTCTTTTATCGCCTTCTACGAAGTTTAGACTTAAATATTATTGCAAGTCGATGCCAATTATATCAGGCTATATGCAGGTATATGTACCAAGTTTGATCATCGGTGAAAAGTCTCAAGGTTCGGCAAGTATTCTTGCAAATATTTAGGTAATTAAGATCTAACAAACCAGATACCATTCTAACAAACAAAAGCGAATTAAAAACTGTCGATTTGCGAGAAAAAACTTTCATATTTCGAAAGTGGGGCGGGCCAACTTGAAGTCGAAAATTTCAATTGTTATTAAAAAAAAAAATAGCAACTAACAAACAAAATTTTTCATCTAACAAACATTAACAAATGACAAACAAACGATTTACGTTGGAAAAGGCATATTTTTTGAAAATCCGGGGGCTAACTTGACAGGGGTCAATGACTGTCATACGATATGGAAATTATAGAACAGATTATGAAAAAAACACAATTATTGTCAATATGCACATTTATGGACGGTTCTTATCTTTTTTAATGAAGATTTTTTATAAAATTAAACAATCGTCCAAGATGTTTTATTTATTATATGTGATTATCATTGCTGCCATGAATGATTTTTTTAGATGGTTAATAATAAATAATAGTTTTGGTTCAAGCATAGGTATCCAAGAAAAAAGGTCTCTAGGTGGAGGAATATTGTGTACAAGTTTAGTGATTAATGCTCTGAGTCTTTCCAGAAGTGTATGTTAAGGTGGAATTATGTTTTCTTTTTTCGGAATTTTTGTCAAAATTTAAAAATTTAAGATGGCGAACTAAGTTTATGATTCATGGCCCGATTCTGTTCAAAACAGGTATTTACTTTAATTAAAAAACTCGCCCGCTATTATGGAGCCGCCATTAGTAATTTATGAATTTTGACGAAAGTACCATAATTTATGACCACGAAAACCCCTACATACCAATTTTGAATCAAATCGGACCATAAACACAAATCTCATCAGCCATTTTGGAACCGCCATTTTTTCTCTAACAAAAAATCCAAAATGTATTGTTATCAGAATTTTAACATTATTAGCACCTTCCAAATTTCAAGGTATACGAAGGGCTGGAAGCGGTCACATACTATAACAAGTGAAAGTAAACAAGAGTTCTTGAAAAATTACAACTACTGGAATCTGAACATTTATAAAATATTGAAAATATACTATATACTGTTAGTTTGTTTCATTAACGGTTACATAAAATAATGCTTAATGTTTATTACTAATATGGAAATTTTACATTTTTTCGGTTAATTCTGCCCAATATTAAATTTTCTCTGAAGATATATGTGGGCGCCAAAAGTTACGCTTTATGACAAAATTGATATTAATCAGGCATTTTGGCCCCCAGTACCAATTTGGGGGGCCAAAGTTAACGTTTAAATGTTGTGGCAGTTTGGCGCCGGGCGCCGAAATGGACAAATGGGGCCGAACTGCCTGATACGTGGCGGAATGAGGGGCCGAAGTGCCTGTTGTACGTATATATATATATATATATATATATATATATATATATATATATATATACATATATATATATATTCATTAGATCGTACATATTTCAATGCCATTAGGTAGAACAGCATTTTTTAATTTGTTTAAATAGTAGTAAACAGAGTTTGTAAAAAAATCTTCAAAATTACAAAGTGTTTAGATAAATACACGCACAGATATATAAAATTTCTAATTTGAGACAGGAAGTCGATATTTATGCAAGTATAGTAATTGAGATTTTAGTATACTTCCCATCTCTTAGCTTTTTCGGTTGTAAATTCAGCAGCCTAGCTTGCATTTCATCTTCATTATCTTCAGGCCTGAAATGTTAACTGCAAAGCCTTTTTTTCAATCGGATTCCATTCATCCTTTCTTGCACATTTTCGAACCCATTCTTTTTGAATTTTAGAGTAATTTGCAAATCTATAGAACATAAGATCTTCCCCTTTTTCTCTAGCTTTTTAAGAATTGCTTTTGCAGGTAGCCACACTGAACACAGTTCATCCTGTCATATTTAATACCTATAACCAATTAATTATCATTATAAAGTATCATAGTTCATACTCGTTTAACTGTTAAAGGTATATTTTTTGCTGTAACTCGTATGTCTATCCTGTCTTTCCTTTGAACAAGACTGTGACAGAGATATGAGTTGTATTATTCCTGGATATTAAGAAGATACTAAGACGAACAAAAACGATTGTTCATAAGCCCAAAATATCTATTATATAAAACTGACCTTATTACAACGTAAAAAATATCAAATAAGCTCACAAAGGTATAGATAGGACAAAATAAATGTCTTTTGGAAGCTTTCAGCTTCTAAGTCCATGCAAATAATCATATCGTAGCGAATCAAAACAAATGTAAACAGTTTTTAAAAGAAAATAGTCAAATAAAACACCTTAAACTTAAAAATTAAACCAGGAAAGTTAAAAAGAACTCCTAATCACCGTATAAACAAAGAAGAATGATGGCACACGGCACCCCCGATGACGCGTCATCCCCTCTCACAAAAAGTTACCACCTAACCTAATCCATGTGGCCTGGCCCTCAAATCTGGCCAGGCTAATAGTATGTATCATGAACAAATATAGGGAGGACGGATAACACGAGTAGTGGGAGTAGCACAAAAAACATTGGGTTATCGTATGTCATTTCGGTGTGTTGCGCAAAATCACGCAGCGCATCCTTATGTAGTATAGGCGAAGGAAGCTTAAATACAACAATAAACACTCAGTGAAATACTGCGCAACATACCGAATTGTCAACTTATCACGGGACGTTATTTCAGCCACTTCTGCTTATAGAATAGGATACAGAGTTAGTCATCCTCCCTTTATATATTCTTGGCAACAGCCTGCAACTTTTTGAAACTGTCAAGTAGTCATAGTTTATTAGCTCTGATTTATAAAACCTATTGTAACGTGAAGACTTACCCGAATAATGAACTACACACACAATGCACATTCCAGGAAAACACGGGAGACATCAGAGGCAACGAGAATAAGTCCTGGTCTGCTCTCGAAGCCATATAATGAGAAATAACCTCCAGAAACAACGAAAACAACACTGGAATCATCTAGAGCTTTTTAGGTTAGATATATAATGCCGATGGCAATGACAGGATAGTCAGTTAGTCATCGATGAATTGAACGCGAGCAAGCAGAGAACACTGTATATAAATATAGCTAGCTAAACGCTAGGAGGCGCTCTGAATACAAATGTGTATATAGTCGTGTAGTTATTGGTGTAAATCAATAAGTGAAAATAAATCGAACCCAGTTTTAACATAAATCCCCGTTACATTGGTGCCAGTGTGGAATCAGTGAGTGACTGTAAAATCGGACAGACTTTAAGAGACTGCGGCTTCGTGCAGATTTGAGTGTTTTCGAGACTTTTGTTAAATTTAAATTTAAGTTTAAGACTTTTGTTCGTTTTTGTGTTAGTGTGAAGACTCTTCAGTTTGTTTTTCGTGTGAAGACTTTTTGTTCGTTTTCGGGTGAATGTGAAGACTTTTTGCTCGTTCTCGTGTGAGTGTGAAAAATCTTGTTCGTTTTCGTGTTAAAGACTTTAAAAACTGTATTAACTAATTGACTTTGTTAATAAAGACAATTCAAAATGAAATTAGTGCAGTTAACCGTGAAACAACTCAAAGAACAGTTGGTGGAGCGGGATTGTGATGATTCCGGTAATAAAACGACCCTCCAGAAACGGTTAAGGGACACTTTGTTTAATAATGGAGAAGATTTTGATACGTTCGAGTTCCATTCTCCGGAAGAACTGTTACTGAAAGAGGTGAAGGATGAAGTCTCGACAAAATTTGAAGACATTTCAAGAAATAATAATGAGAAATTTGAAGAAATTTCTAGAAATAATAACGAAAGATTCGAGGGAGTAACCAGAACATTTGGGGTGAAATTAGATGAAGTCTCGAAAAAGTTTGAAGAAGTTTATACAAAACACTATTTATATAATATATCATAAAGATAAGATATTCCCAATACATTAGATCTATTCGGAGAAAATATTGAATAGGTATACGAAGTCTTTCCATTACATCTGCTTGCTCGTCAATGCGGAGATTCAACTTAGCAACAAAACTAAAATAAAAATAAAAAATAAAAAATAGAAAACAATTTATCTAACAATGCCGTAACTTTGTGTATCGGAATTACTCAGGCTTCGAAAAGTACTTTTAAACATATTTATGAATATTGGGCGGCTGTGAATGAAACAACTGGTCAGATCCTGCTAGTTTAATGTTGGGGCGCGAGTTACGCTTACCCTGTGACCTGGAAATCGGCCGCAGACCTACAGAGGACAGTGTCGCAGGAGAAGGATACGTCGACCAATTGAGAGCCACAATGGATAAAGTCCATGAGTTAGCCAGACAGAACATCCAGCTTGCAAGTGATCGAATGAAGCATCACTACAATATTCGATCAGCTGATGGAGTCTTCAACGTGGGGGACCTTGTTTGGCTGTATAATCCCCAACGACGTCAAGGCCTTTGTCCCAAACTCTAAAGGCAATGGGAAGGTCCATATGAAATTATGAAGAGGATAAATGACGTCATCTATCGTATCCGAAAGTTACCAAGGGAAAAACCTAGAGTGGTGCACATAAACCGACTCGCACCATACGATGGATCGAACAACCAAGAGGAAGCACGAGTGGCTCTTCAAGAAAAGAACGTTGAGGGGCGAAATATCAGTATCAACGACTTCATGTACAACTACGCAGATCGGAAGAAGGTCAGACTCGGTGTGACAGTTGAGGTACAACAAGACCTTTTCAAACTACCAGCCGACGTTTCTATTGCCCATTGTGTAGCGGAGGATCTACGTATGGGCTGAGGAATTGCTCTGGTGTTTAAAAGGAAGTTTAGAAGACTGGATGAATTGTCAGCCCAACAACCACGAGTAGGAAAAGTTCTGCGACTAGCAGATGGTAATCGGAACCTCTTCTATTTGGTTACGAAGAAGATATCTAGAGGAAAACCCACTTACAAGGACACTTGGCATGCACTGAAGAGCCTAAGGAATGAAGTCAGGAATTATGACATCAAGAAGTTAGGTCTTCCGAAAATAGGCTGCGGGTTGGACGGGCTAGATTGGAAGATTGTAAGGAGCATGATCGAATACATCTTCCAGGACGCCGGCGTGCAAATTACCGTGTGTTTTTTCAATCCAAAAGGAGTATACTCGGGAAAGACGATAGACTGTTACTTCTTCAATAAGGGTGTTTGCCTGGCAGGAACCAAGTGCAGATTCCGCCATGGAACGGAAATCCAGCAAGGTACTACCAAGGATGATTCTGATCGGGACGATCAGATGCTAAGGAGGGGGCAGTGTAACGTGAAGACTTACCCGAATAATTAACTACATACACAATGCACATTCCAGAAAACACGGGAGACATCAGAGGCAACGAGAATAAGTCCTGGTCTATTCTCGAAGCCATATACTGAGAAATAACCTCCAGAAACAACGAAAACAACACTGGAATCATCTAGAGCTTTTTAGGTCAGATATATAATGGCCATGACAGGATAGTCAGTTAGTCATAGATAGCATAGTGAGTGAATTGAACGCGAGCAAGCAGAGAACACTGAATATAAATATAGCTAGCTAAACGCTAGGTGGCGCTCTGAATATAAATGTGTATATAGTTGTGTAATTGTTAGTGTAAATAAATAGGTGAAAATAAATCGAACCCAGTTTTAATATAAATCCTCGTTACACTATATTATGTACTGTAAGTTTGTTTTAATCTAAAGTTTCAACAATAATAATTACCCTTGCATATTTGTTAGATTATTTCATTTTATTCTTCACATATCTTTTATTTTGTTGGTAAATTTGGAAGTACAGCATCAAATATTTTATTTCCATATTTTTCAGTAGCTCCCAATAATCGGATGTATTGATATATACGTAATAACCAAGGAAAGGCAATAACAGGTTAATTAGGTTCTCTTTGATGATGAATTAATACCTCTTAGTAAATTTATTACCATATTTGTAATTGTTTTCATTGGCGAATTTCACATTTATCTCATTTTACTTTTAAGTTAACATCACTACTTAATATTTTATGCTTTTTTGAAATTTTTCGATATTATTTTTCTTTTCTTGTAGTAGTACATCAAAACACTATATTCAAATTTACCTGAAAACTACCAACTACCAAACCACTTTTCGAGACCAACCGGAGCGGTTTGATATCGCCGAACGATGCTTCTCCCACCCTATATCGGCCACCAACCACTTGTTGTTTGGGATTTGACAAGTTGCAATTTTCCGCAGCTGTATACATCTCACAACTAAGGACTTAGGGATGAATATTGAATGTGATACCCCAAACAAGATGGCAAATCTCAGCTTTTGCATGATCATACATGGGGATTGGGGTAAGAAATTTGGAATATTTGCTCAATTACATTTGTATCCAGTGTGCTCAATAAAAATATTTTGACGATGAGCAGATCTACTGAAATTATAATATATGCAGCTATGTGGAAGGGGCAAATTTTTCAGAAAATCTATAATTCGAGATTTGTAAATTAGAAAGGGGACCATGTCCGAAACGTTTAAATTGAACATTTTTCAAAAGTGTTTTATTTATTTATTTATTTATGGTTTCCGAGTTTCGCAAAGGTAAAGTCTGAAATATGTGATATGCGTATTTCCGCTATGTGGAAGAGCATTTCATTCGAAAATTGAAATTGAGTTATAGTTTTCTAGTTAATCATAAAAAAATAATAGTTTATAAAACTAAAAAACACGCTTCAAATCAAACTAAAAATTTGAAAATAAATAAGATATCATTTTAATGTAAAAAAATCGTGGGGTGCTTGATGTCCATTGATATAAATATTTTATGTTGATAGATATTGATATAAGTAGTCATTATAAAATTAACTTAGAAAGTACCCCACGCTTTTTAAATTAAAATGATATCTTATTTATTTTAAAATTTTTAGTTTGGTTTGCTTTTAAAGCGTGTTTTTTTAGTTTTTTAAACTATTATTTATTTTATAATTTTTAGTACGGTTTGTTATTAAAGCGATGCACGAATGTAGGGAGTGAGATATAGACAATCATAACCATATAGGTATACGAGGACGGTATGGAGCCCTCCACTAAATAGTCTCACTCTTAAACTCCATCGCAAATCCTCCAACACACATTCATATCGGATATTCTACAAAAATCCATCTAAAAAGCTAAGAGAGGTATAGGTATGAAACCTTTCATCAAAAAATCCTACACGCACACAACTATAAGTATGAAAACATTCATCGAAAAATCCTACTCGCACGTACACAACTTCACAAAACATCCCAACCCACGTACAGATAGAAATTTCCACAAAAATTCATCCAGAAATCAAAAACACACATAGCTATGGTACCCTCCACCAAAGAGTTCCATTCACACTTACACACAATCACATATCCTACCAACTCACATGCATATTAAAAATTCCAAGAGAATACATCCATAGAGCTCAGAGATATAGGTATGGACCCCCCATCAAGGAGTCGCACTCGCACCTACGCATGAAATTATTGCATTGTCACCAGTCATTGATAGGTGTTCAAAGTTTAAAGAAAATCGGATCGCTCAAAACTCAAAGTAGTGCAAAATCGAGCTCAAAGACTTTGTTTACATGCAAACAAACATACAAGTGAAGCTAATAAAAGCGTGTTAAAAAGTAAAGTCTGAAATATGTATAGTTATTGCACTGAAAAATACAAAATAATATTAATTCTATTCGTGCTGGTAATTTTGAAATTGTGTCGTTGTAGTTTGTTGTAGGCATTAACAACAAAATTACCAGCACCAATTATATTATTTTATTTATTATTATTATTATTTTTGTGCACAATAAATGTACACCGATTATTTTTTAAGAAAAACGAATGCACCTAAAGTAATTATAATTCATTATAGTTTTAAGAAGTAAAAAATGATAATTACTACATTGCCACAAAAATTGTTTCTGTGAATTCCCAGTAAAGTTCGACAATAGGCAAAATCGATCGAGTAGATTTATTATGGTGGTCAAATAAAGTTTTATCTTTATGATTCATGGATATGATCGAAAGATATGACTTTTTTGAAATTATATTTAAATAAATATTTTTTACAAAAAATTGGGCCGACCTTATTAGTTGGTGCACTGAAAAGTACAAAATTATATTAATTCTATTGTTGCTGGTACTTGTGAAGTTGGTGCCAAAAGTTATCAATCGAACTGCAACTGCACAACTTCAAAACTGACAGCCCCAATAGAATTAATATTATTTTATACTTTTCAGTGCACCAACTGATAACGTCGGTCCTATTTTTTGTAAAAAATATTTATTTGAGATAAACTTAATGGTGAAAACAAATATTAGCTAGCTTATTTTGTTTTCGATTTATAACCTACAATTCAGTTTTTTGCTTATTTGATGGATGCCTATATCATATTTATCTGTAATGTTAGCATAAATTTATTTTGACATTCATGAGATACTTTTAAGAGTAGAATCCTTTGGCGTAGCTGGATTTTGAATTTACTTTCTGAATTTCAAGTTATGACATAAAGTAACTCTATAAATGCATCGAAATTTTCCCACCCTGTACATAAATACCAATATCAAGAGATTTAAATAAAAGTTATTTTGCATTTATATAATGCACCTAAGCGATTTAACGCTTGTATGTGCATAATTCTATAAATAGAATATTTTTCCTATAACGAGCTACAATTGATATCGAAGTTTTAACGGCAAATATCATGAGAACACAATAAGTAACAGCTTATAGTAGGAATATAATTCATAAATATATTTAACAGTACTTTTCGAAGCCTGAATAATTCCGACACACAAAGTTACGGCATTGTTAGATAAATTGTTTTCTATTTTTTTCTTTATATCAGGGGGTCGTATGAAATTTGGGGCCTAGATATTGAATTGATCTTAGCATGGCAGTTTTGTTGCTAAGTTGAATCTCAGCATTTACGAGCAAGCAAGTGTAATGGAAAGACTTCGTATACCTATTTAATATTTTCTCCGAATAGATCTAATGTGTTGGGAATATCTTATCTTTATGATATATTATATAAATAGTGCTTTTTATAACATTAAGATTCTGAAGGGAATTATTATAAAGCCCATCCCCCAAGAAAATATCTTCTGTCAGTGTCTATCCTCTATGGATGTTAGCAATCATGTTGTTCCATATAATCCTGTCGACAGCCGCCCTTAATAAATGTACGGTCGTCATTCATGTCCACTGTCTAATATTTTTCAGCCACGATGTTCGTCGGCGCCCTTGACCTCTTCTACCATCTATTTTGCCCTGCAGGATTAGTTGGATAAGTTGATACTTTCCATTACATGCCCAAGGTACGCCATTTTCCTCGCTTTCACTCTATGTAAAATTTCCAATTCCTTTTGCATTCGTTGGATCACGGTGTTATCTGTGACATGGTAAGTGTATGAGATCCTGAGCATGCGTCGATAGCACCACATTTCAAAAGCTTCCAAGCGTTTAAATGTAACATCTGTCAAGATCCAGGCTTCCACTCCATATAGCACTCCATATAGAAGCGTGGAGAATACGTAGCACTTTAGGACCTGTGTTCTTATAGCAATATTCAAGTGCGTGTTACATATGAACTTTTAAAGGCGGTTAAAAACAGTTCTGGCTTTTTCTATGCGGCTTCTCATCTCCCATAAATGATCCCATTCCTTGTTCAGGCTGCAGCTCAAATACGTTATTGTATCTGCTATTTCCAAGGTTTCATTATTGGCCCTAAACTTGTGGTACTGTGCCTCATCAACCATTTTTGTCTTCTTGCAGTTAAGCCTCATACCATATACGTCACATGCCTCCACCACACGGTCTATTAACTCCTGTAATCCCTCAGCACTATCTGCTATGAGAAGTGTATCGTCCGCATACCTTAAATTATTTATGGTCTCTCCATTGATCTTAATGCCTTCTTCTGTTTCACTGAGCGCTTGTCTAAGCAATATTTCGGAATACGTGTCAAACAAAGTTGGTGACAGTATGCATCCCAGACGCACTCCTCGATTCACTGTAAATTCTTGGGAGGATTCGCGATTGACTTAATCGTCGCTGTACTTAAGTTATTTCTTAAACTTATAGGCTTATATCAGAGGTTTATATTTTAATATATACGCTGTCTAATCAACTTGTCACTGAACTTATTTCTAATTATTTAATTTATTTGTACATATCAACCATATTGCCAAGTTCATTAACCAGGTCGCGGTTGTTGCTTACTATGCAGAAGTAGCAACGCGCGATACTTCTGTTTCTGCGATTTGTACATTTTTGTAGTTCGTTGACCAATTTAGCATAGCCTATTTGACTATTGATATATGTTCTATTTTTATAAAACTCAGAATTCGCTTGAACGTCGAGCCGTTAACATCATTATTACTACACCCAGTGTCAGTGAATATCTCAACCCTGCTTCTGACTTGGAGCAACGAAACTGCCTGTTTCTACCCATTGGATCTACAGTCCATCTTTCAAACTTCCTGTGTGAAACAATCCATCTCGAACATTGGTCCTTCGAGCAAAAGTGAAGAAAAATGGCATCTGTCGAAATGAACGAGTTCGCTCTCCAACAAGAAGAGTTAGGCCAAAAATGAAGCAGATGTACACGAACGCTAAAAAAGATTCCATTACCAGAAAAGTGGGAACCTACACTGAAATTCGACTGAAAACCCTAGAAGAATACTGGACAGAAGCTAAGGTAAAGCACGAAAAACTGTCTTACAACAACCCAGACCATGTATATTTCCGAAACAATTACTTCACCCAAATGGCAAATCTGTACAAAGAAGTGAAGACGTCCTTAATGGAGTTCAACAAGAGCACAGGAAACACAGCTTCTAAGATGCTGTTACCACCACAGCCAATCATTATCCATCCAGACCAGGAGCTGCGCTTGAAAAAGCAGAAATTCAGGTTACAACAATTATTGCACACTCAACAACGATGCGAGAAGGCCTTGCACGAGGATTAACCCGACACTGAATCGTACGAGTCACTACTGAAGAGTCTGCAGAACCAGTGGAATTCCGTACAAGATATGCACGAAGATATCATGATGAACGAAGAGGCTTACCAGGATGAATACTTCACCAACGATATCTTCAATCGGTGTAGAGATGATATAGAAGCCTTGGAGCAAGACCTGACAAGGAAAATCGCAGATAGGAAACATAATCCTGTGCAAACTGTTAATATCTCTTTGCCGAAAATAACACTTCCCGTTTTTGATGGTAATTACGATACTTGGTGCAATTTCCATGGCATATTCTCAAAAATTATCAACGAGTATAAGACGATGTCCAAAGTATCAAAGATGCATTACCTCAAGACCAACGTTCGAGATGAGGCGAGTAGAATAATACAACATCTCCATATTTCCGAAGAAAACTACGATTCAGCGTGGGAAATAATCTTGAATCGATATCAGAATGAGAAACTCCTCGTCGCCAAGTATATCGACAAGGTCTTAGACATTCCGTCATCCAATTCAGAGTCAGCTCAGCATCTGAAGCAGTTACACGATGTAACGTTGGAATGCATAGAAGCTGTAAGTAACGTAGGATTTGAAACAACATCTTGGGGTCCACTTATAGGACGAATCATCATAAGAAAATGGGATCCGGAAACTTATCGCATCTTCGAGCAGAACTGCGCCATTCCAACTGAGGTTCCAGAATTTGTTAACTTATTGGAATTATTGCGTAGGAGATTTCAAGCACTGGAAACATCGCATCCTAAGTTAAGCCAGCCTATCCAAAAACAAAGCGTGAGCCATACATGTCCTTGTTGCCAAAACCATCATTACATAAACCAATGTTCTAACTTTAAAAACATGTCTGTAACCAATAGGATCCAGTTTGTGAAGAACAAACGTCTTTGCTACAATTGCATGAGCCATGATGAAAAGGAGCAATGTCGCAGCCAGCAGAGCTGCTTCACTTGCGGAAAGCAACACCATTCGATGCTTCATATGGAGAAAGCTGTCACTCAACACTTTAAAAATACGCAGAGACTCTCTGGACCACCGAACAGAACTTCCCTTGTTACCACTACGAATAAACCAGCACAGGGAGCTGAATCAAAATCCAAAACTACAACATCATCAAACCATGTAGGTCAGACTCAAAAATCAGTCGCATTAGTACAAGCCAGAGCAGCTGACGGGTCCAGCCATTTCCTGAGAGTGCTACTGTTGAAGCCACGATTCCCAAGCAAATTTTCAATGGATGTTACCATGTTAGTGCTACCGAAGCTAACCAGACAACTGCCAGAAAAGCCAGTCCGGGCATACAACTCATGATTCTTGAAAAATCGTGTCGGAGCTGATCCAAATTACAACACACCGGGGCCAATTTATTGTATTTTAGGCGCAGAAGAATACGGCCAAATAATTTTAGATGGAATATACAAAACTGGTCAAGGTTTTATGGGACAAAACACGGAACTGGGATGGTTATTCTCCGGCTGAGCTCCACTAAAGAAATCTTGTGTCCAAATCACCAGTATGATCGCCCGAGTAGATGAAGATAAGCAACTTTCCAAATTCTGGGAGATTGAACAAGTTCAAATGCCACAACAGCATCTCACTGAAGATGACCAGCTTTGTGAAGACTTTTATGTTAACACCACAAACCAAAACGACGACGGAATTTAAACGTACGAATTCCATTTAAAAATCCACTTCCAGATATCAGTCCGTCAAAAGCGAGAGCAGTAGCCAGATTCCTCCAACTGGAAAAGAGATTCGCTAGAGACGAGAACTTAAGAGAGAGGTTTGCACATGAGACAAGTGCCAACGGAAGAAGAAGGTCAAGGACGGTATTACATTCCTCATCAACCAGTCTTTAAAGAAGATAGCACCACTACAAAACTCAGAGTTGTTTTTGACGCATCTTCACGTACCTCCTTGAACAGTAGCCTTAACGAGGTGATTTATGTAGGCCCTAAGCTCCAACAAAATTTGACCGAATTATTATTGCGTTGGAGAAAACAATTTGTGGTTTTTAAAGCAGATATTGAGAGAATGTACCGACAGATCAGAAATCATCCGGAAGATCAACCCTACCAAAGGATTGTGTGGAGGTCCAACCCGAAACAGCCTCTACGGGAACTCGAGCTGTCAACGATTACGTACGGAACTGCTTCAGCACCGTTTTTGGCTATTAGAACTCTGCAACAATTGGCAAAGGATGAAGCGACTCTATATCCAGAAGCATCAGAAACAGCCCTGCGAGATTTTTACGTCGACGATCTTTTATGGGGGCAAGTAACATACAAAATGCTTTAAAGCTACAATCTGAATTGCAGGCCATGTTCAAATCTGACAACTTCCTGTTGCGGAAATGGTCTTCCAACATTCCTAATTGCTAGCAGCACTCCCAGATCACTGCAGAGAACAAGTAAACCTGCAGTTTTCAGAAGATGGTCACACTAAATCACTGGGAATCCTTTGGGCACCAGCTGATGACACGTTTCGATTTCACACTAAGGTTTCTGTCGTAGCAAACATCACTGAGCGACATATCTTGTCCGAAATTGCCCGATTATTCGATCCGTTAGGGTGGCTGGCACCAGTAGTTATAAAAGCAAAAATGCTCATCCAAGAACTATGGATACAACAGTTGGACTGGGACAAACCTGTCACTAAAACAACAGCGGCATTGTGGCGGGGATTCCAGGAAAAGTTGCCCAATGTGGAGAAAATTCGAATTCCACGTTGGATTCAGTTTGAAACTGGAAACCTCGAACTACATGGATTCTGTGACGCATCCGAAAAGGCCTACGGAGCGGTAGTTTACAGCAGAGTCTGCGAAAGCGGAAAGTGGATAACAAGACTATTAATCGCCAAATCCAAAGTTGCTCCAGTCAAAACATTGACCATATCTTGAAAAATAAAAGTTTTATGTATTAACATTATATTTTTTTCAGTGAGTGAACACTCATGCCAACATTGACCGCAAGTCCCACAATCTCGCACGACCGCATCTCTCGCAGCTTCGGGATTAAAAGTAAAGAAGTCGGGCAATCACTCTATATACTATCCCCAAAAACATTCCCAATGTAAGACTTTTGAAGGTGAGAGCTGTATTCTGCAAAACTCGACAAATAAAATCTCAATATACAATACATTTTTTTATGTTTCTTTGTATACGAATTTTGCTTTAATGGTTCATTTTCATCAAGTGATTCTATCGCTTCTCACCGCCCCCAAAATTCCGTCCATGAAATTACAACTTGACGTTTTATATTCATAACCCATAGTTCCACTAAATATGGACTAGCATTTCCAGTCACTTACCTGCTCACTTTTAATGATAAAATTTTCACTATCTTGCATACATACTTGAAGTGAATGCACTATATTCCGTCTTGGAAAAGAAGATGAAATAAAACAGAATTAATATTGCATTTGAACTTTTATTCGTTCTTACGAACTACCTACATGTGTATATTTAACTATATGGTCAAGTTCTAAGGGTTTTATTGGGAGAAAAAAAAAACAACTTTGTTAGTGATCTACAATATTTTTACACACACCAAACATACAAAATTCCGTCTTGGAAAAGAAGATGAAATAAAACTGAATTAATATTGCATTTGAACTTTTATTCGTTTTCACGAACTACCTACATGTGTATATTTAACTATATGGTGAAGTTCTAAGGGTTCTATTGGAAAAAAAAAAACAACTTTGTTAGTGATCTACAATATTTTTACACACACCAAACATACAAAATTCCGTCTTGGAAAAGAAGATGAAATAAAACAGAATTAATATTGCATTTGAACTTTTATTCGTTTTCACGAACTACCTACATGTGTATATTTAACTATATGGTCAAGTTCTAAGGGTTCTATTGGGAGAAAAAAAACAACTTTTTTAGTGATCTACAATATTTCACAGGACGTGAGGATGTGATAGCTGGTCCAGAAATATGAAAAAAAGGTTATATTAACTTACCCTCTAGAATGAGTCATTTTCGAGATACAGGGCGTTGAAATTAAAAAAAGTCTCCTGAACCGTTTATGAGTCAGAAAAACATGTTTGTTAAGTCATAATTGGTGAAGATTTTGAAGGAGTATTGGGTGTTTTTCTCCCCAATTTCTACGATAATGGAGTACGGTTTTGAGACTCCCATTTGAACAGCCAATGTTTTCTACACCAAAAAGGTACGGTTGGTGGTAACCTCTAAACATAAAATTGATTTTTTCTCGAAAACGGTCGACTTTTCATTTCATTTTCTTTCAATTTCAACACCCTGTATCTCGAAAATGGTGCATTCTGGAAGTTAATATAATTTTTTTTCATATCTTTGGACAAGATATCACATCCTCAAGTCTTGTGCATATATTATGAAACACCCTGTATATTTAAACCTAATGAAAATAATTGCTAACACCGTATTAAGGAGATTTAGAAAGGCGTGGAGTATCTATAAAACTTATTATGAGTTGAAAACAAAATTGAAAACTTATATTTCAACGGCATGGAAGGAATTTTGGGGGGTGAGAAGCGATAGAATCACTCGATGATGTACCATTAAAGCAAACTTCGTATACAAAGAAACATAAAACATTGTATGGGTTTGGAGCTCTTACTTGGCGTATGTGAAAGATTTGAGATTTTTTTGTCGAATTTTGCAGAATATAGCTCTCACCTTCAAAAGTCTTACATTGGGAATGTTTTTTGGGGATATTTTTTACAAAAAATTGGACCGACGTTATCAGTTAGTGCACTGAAAAGTATAAAACAATATTAATTCTATTGGGGCTGGTATTTGTGAAGTTGTTGCCAAAAGTTATCAATCTACCAGCAACTGCACAACTTCAAAAGTAACAGCAGCAATATAAATTAATATTATTTTATACTTTTCAATGCACTAACTGACAGCGTCGGTCAAATTTTTTCCTCAGTACTAACTCAGTTACTAACAGAAATCTCTTCTGTTAGTAACAGGTTTACCCCTGAAGATGCCAACTTTGATGGCGAAACTATCGTCGGGTGACAATAATTAATAAAGTTGTTGGTGTGTTGTGGTATTTATCTGTTTTTTTTATATTGTTGTATCTACGCCAACGGTTCCAAATCCAAAACATCATTCATTATACACATTGTTCAACTTTACATTTTCGTCTCTGCAATATCAAAGTCAATACATAACATGCTTTATGGATACAGTACAAAAGGGTTACAAGATATTAGGAACCGCATGTAATAGTACAGTAAATAGAATTCAGAATAGTACAGGAAAGAAGATCCTAAATCTTAAGTCATATACCTTCTATTTAAATTTGGGAAGATCTCTAAAATTTTGTACCAAAGAAAAGCTCAAAAATACTGAAAGAATTATAATAAAATGTGATGGAAATATCAAAAATAGATGACAAGATACGCTGCAAAAAGAAGACCACCTTCCAATATAATTTAATAATAATCTTGTAAAATAATGCTGGCAAAATCATATAATAACAGAAGAGAATATCAGGAAGAAGCACGAAAATACGAAAAATTCAGTAAAAGATACGCAAAGATGGTAGAAAAATGTAAGAAAATATCGAAAACGAGAGAAATTTAACGAATTGCTTCACCATAAGAATACATGTAAAAGTGTGATATTTATCACATAAACTTGTCGAGACTTGAAAAATAACCATGTGATTATCATGTGACATCATCACTGTCATGTACGTATGTGCATCGATTACAGGGTGTTGAATGCGATCACGGTAAGGGATCGATATCCATTACCTTTAATATCAGATCAACTGGATCGTTTGGCGGGCGCCCGATACTTTATGTTGTTATGCTGAGTGGCGCTGGAGCGAGCAGGAGGAAGCGGCGTTTGTCGAACTTAAACGGCGGTTGGCGGAGAGACCTATTCTCGCAATATATGTCAGCAATGCGGAGACTGAGCTGCATACAGATGCGAGTAAAGTAGGTCTTGGTGGGATTTTGTTCCAAAAACAGGCGGGCGAGAGTTCACACTTTAACTCATATTTTAGTAGGACCACTACTGCAGCGGAGGCGAACTACCACAGCCATGAGTTGGAAACTTTGGCGGTTGTGGAATCGATTAAACGATTTTGAGTTGTTTATCTTCTAGATGTCCATTTTAAAGTGATGACAGATTGTTCGGCGGTTCGGCGACCCTGCTTAAGTGGGACTTGATGCCGCGCATAGCTAGGTGGTGGCTGCAAATTCAAGAGTATGATATAGAGGTGCAACACAGACCTGGACCTGGCGATAAGATGCAGCACGTCGATGCTTTGAGTCGTAATCCGGTACTTGTAGGCGTTGTCAACATGTCATAGGGGGATTGGTTCCTGACAGTACAGTTGAGGACGAAAAGGCACAGGCGATAGTGAAGTATCTTTCACAAGGCGAGGCGAATAAAGAGAATTTTAAACTCAAGGATGGGCGATTGTCGCGAAAGACTGAAGACTGAAGAACAGTCACTTAGTAAGGGAATGGCGAATTATAACCTAATTTTTTTCAAGTTTGTGTATTTCTCTGTAGTCTCTATGTTATATTTATGCATTTTCATAGATAAGAGAATTTTAATTTTTGTACTCGTACCACAAAAACCCGTACCCTTTTTTCTGTTAAAAAATGGAAATATTTGACGATGACTTTGAAATACATAACAAAGGAATTGCATAGAAATATGAGATGGTACATTGTAACCTGACTTTTTCACTATAAGTTAACTAGTCTTGTGAGTTTTCTACTTCCCTCAATAAGGGAAGTGTTGTATTCACGACCTCGAGATTTTTGCTGATATTTCGTTTTGGGTTTCCTAGAACATGAAAATCATGGTATCTCAAGTCCGTCGGTCTATCTGTCTATAGTCTTTTGGCGGTGTAGCTCAATAACGGCTTGACCTAGGATAATGAATTTTGGTATGTATATTGAAGGACTACCGGCGACGCAATGTAAGGGTTTTCGTTAATCATATATACAGGGTGTCCCAAATATTAAGTGTCAATATAAGAACGGTAGAAGCGACGAGGTTGTTTCCATCTCGAAGCGGGGTGGTTTGTCGAGGGAAGTCATAGGTAAAGGTTATTTCTTTTATTTTTGTGGTTGTTTGGTCAATATGGAAATATATGACAATGATTATGATGATATATTGGATTTGTTCAGAATAGTTTTCCTAGGCGAATCTATGATAGAAACAATCAGTTTGACGATATGGATAATCTTTTTTCCGACTCTTCAGAATGTCAAAAAGATCAGTTTTGAATGTTTTGGAGCATATAGAAGAGCGGCTAGAATATCCAGATGACAGGTAGACCTGTAGTAGATTTCTTTTCTTTGTCACTAATGTTGATAATAGTATGTGAGGTATTATGTATGACATGATTCAATACTTATAGGAACAATGTTATGTCACCTGCTAATCAACTATTACTATGTTTACGGTGCTTTGCCACAGGTGGGCATTTGAGTTCGTGTGTAGGCCATGAAATCTGCAAATAGTGCTTCACATACTGTGAAGAATATGTCCGAAGCAATAGCTGATCAACAATTCATAATGCCAGATATTGTTGCTTGGATCAGGTTAAGGTCCAGGCCACAGAATATTAATAAATAGTCCAAGCCCTCAACCTCTTTTATATAATTCTTTTTCATTCCGGTAGTCTTCTTTCTCAAATCTTCTCATTTTTTCATAGAATTTTCTAAGTGACTCCATTAGCCTGTAAATTTGGTGAGGCATTATTAAATTCTTGACAACATTTTTCCCATGTTTCTTTTAGTGATATATAATATAAAGCTTATAGCTTCACTGTGAATCAGTTTCTTATTTATTATTTACATTTTTCTTCTTCTTCTTCTTTCCGTTAAAATGGCCCTTTCCTAACTAGAAGTTGGCCAGCTCATTCAGGGTGACAGTGGCGTGTCTGGCTGTAGACCATACCACTATCACTAATTACTTAAAACGTATTTTCATAAAATTCTTTGCAATGCACGTGTCAAGAAATGCCCTTGAGGTTATCCGCGTGGTGTTCCTCCTGTCTCCACCAGACCACGCTACCACGTGCTTTTAACCTAACAAAGACTTTTTAGGAATCGACTTCTTCTCTAAAGCAAACCCAGAACCACACTTGATTATCACGGCCACGACTTCCCTATCCACCTCGGGGGCCCAGCACTCGAGTCTTCTACGTACCACGTGTACTACCCGTACGAAATTTTTTTCAATTTCCTTCCAACCCGAAGTGAACTCTGCCGAGGTTGAAGAGGAAGTTATATTTACATTTTTCAAAAAGTTGCAGGTTAGAGAAAACGAGAAAACGAAACAGAAACATCCTTTTAATGCGCAGCCGGACCCTTCAAAACAAAAAGTCACTAAACTTCTGCGGTGTTGTCGGTTTTTTTCACCACCTAGCTAGGGATCACATAATTTTGACTGGTGGAAAGCATTACACAACATTAGGGGCCTCCTAAATTAAGGAAGTACTACCTATTCTTTCCCTATAGAAAAGTGGGTGGAAACTGGCATAACAACGACATTTGTTTTGTTCTATTATTTATTTCTCTCCGTGATGTCGAAGGAAGTAGGTGTTCTCTGTGTCGAAGCGATCGAATGCTTGTTACCATTTAACGGCCGTGCAGCGTTGTAATTTTGTTAGTGTTAAGATGTGTGTTTTGAGGTATGTTTTCTCTGGATGTGTGTATTTCGATTCGATTTTTGTCCATTGGATGACAGGATAAGATGATCATGTTTAGCAAAGACAACAACAAATGTGAGTCCGTTATTTTTTTGGCGTTTTTTGTTAATTTTATATATATCTTTTATCGTTCATTAAGGAACAATGATGCTTATTTCAATTAATTTAACGAAGTAAAATTCTCAGACAAATAACTTGTGCTTTTATTTTTATACATTGTTTCCCAATATCATTGGGTAATTATTGAAATTGAGTGTCATAATGTTCCTGGTATTTCTTTTAGTTTAGGCAGGATGGAATGCAAAGTTGTTGATATTAAATTTAATTTGTGTAACAAAAAATGTGTAGATTTTGCACAAAATAAACAACTTTGCTTTTTACATCGTGTTTCTTTCTCGTTTGCTATTTTGCATATCTATCTATCTAGCTATATATCTTCTACCTATCTGCGAGTCTCGAAAATCAAGTTTTGTCGTGCTGTACAAATACAACCATATGAAGGAATGTGGTCAAAAAGTACAGATTGATGTTCACCCGAAATAAATAAACAATTCTGAGCGTCTTGTTTTGAATGTAAATATTCCAATATTTAATATTATTTTATCTCCATAGATCCTACCTATACTTAGTTTAACAGCGAAGATTCGTAATGCAGTTTTCGTTTAAGATAATTAATTTTACAACTACTCGATCGAAAAATGCAAAATAATTATTTTTATTATTAATTTCATGTAGCTGGATACTTCATCTGCCCTTGCATTGCTCCATTTCTCCTTCAGCCTTCTTTTGTTGCCCCTCAATTAGACATGTAAATAAAAAAAACAAATTTTAAACATCTGCACCGTATATTACAATTAAACCAAATTATTGCAAGCAAAATTGAGCAATAATCACATTTATGTTCTCATTATACTCTCTCTATACCACCAGGACTCGGAAACTGGATTCTTCAAATGCCTTTGAGGTGTTTTACTTTTGCCACAGCCTTCTTCTTCTGTTGTTCATCTGCAAACATTCGATTTTGCCTTGTGCACCACAATTTCACTGCAATAAAAAATACATCATTACAAACCTGGCCTGATATGAGAGAAGCATGCTCGGTAAAATTTCACAAGACAAACAATCTGTTAAGTATTCTCTGATCTCTTTGTATAATGAGCTAGACGACAATCTTAAACAGCAATACATTATAAACTATCAATCATGCCTTACAGCATGTATTTAGTGGCATTTCCTTGCCACTGAGCCATACCAACACTGAAATAAATGAGATACGATTGATAAGAATACGATTCTAAAATAGTAATAGAGAATAAAATTCACAACTTTTCTATATTTTTAGCTTCACCGGAGTACTAGTTGGTTCTTTCACCTACAACATGGTACCCTAATTTACCTGGTAGAAGTAAATTAACAGTTGTTTCTTATATGTTATTTGCGATCTCTTTTGTTTACTCTGATCTCTATTTAATGAGCTTGACGGAAAGCTTAAGCAACAATACGTTCGAAAATGTGAATCAAAAAGCTATTCATGATACACATACCTTTGCTTAATATTCCAGTTTTAGGATGAACTTGCTTGAATACTTGGTATGTATAAATTGGGTTGCTCTCCATTTTCCTTCGTATTTTCATCATGCCATACCTAATCAAAAATGTTTTCCTGGGTTCAACCAGCTTTCTCGGCAGCCTTAGAGCATGTCTTTAGTGGCATTTTCTTGCCACTGAGCCTTACGAACACTGAAATAAATAAGATACTAATGATAAGAATAAGATACTAAAATAGTAATAGAGAAAAAAATTTACAT
Source organism: Crioceris asparagi (assembly GCA_958507055.1). Lineage (NCBI taxonomy): Eukaryota > Metazoa > Arthropoda > Insecta > Coleoptera > Chrysomelidae > Crioceris > Crioceris asparagi. Next base: position 310,988 of record CAUEHI010000250.1, on the reverse strand, counting down.
TCAACAACAGAGAATTGCAGAAAAAACGTGCATATTCTCTCATTTCTCAGATACGTACCTTCAAAACATCCAAAAGCTACAAAACCAGAGAAAACATACCACAAATACAAATACAAACAACGCTTCAGAAAAATGAGGTTAGAGGTGTTAGACAGATAATATATTTATAATAGAACATTTACGTATTTGAATGTTACCGCCACTAATTGTCGGAAGCGATACTAGCGATCAATCGGTACACTTTGGCAACTTACGGTCAAAATTTTCCCATAAGAGTTGCCACGGGCTGCACGGACATCAATTATCTGTGTTTGAGATATTCTTTATCATTAGTTATTTACCTAAATAATAAAAATAATAAAGGATAAATCTATACAACTACTATTTGACCTAAATACAACCAATATACATCAGCTTGAAAATAATAACAATAAAGCACATTTGCCAATTTGATCCAGTACTGGTTATCTCTGCTACTACCACCATTCAGATATACCATGATGACGTCATAGCTTCACAACCGTATTGAGAAACTATTAATCATTAATATTATTCAATTATCAATCGAAAAACATGGAACTATTCATATATTCTGATTGAGCAGTTGCTGAGCAATTTTTTGGCGCAACTAAATCCCGAAAATACTAATTATAAAGCGACATGTTCGTGAAATTACAAACACAAATTAAATTTGAGAATATCTTATTGATTATCAACTTTCCAGCTTGAGCAATTTCAGTTTCAGAGTGAGCATTTAACGAGCAATTTATGTATATTAGTAATATTGAGAAAAACAAAATTTCCGCGCCAACTTCTTTCCGAGTAGAAAATGACTTTCCAAAAGTTAAATAATTTTGTGGAACTTTTTTGTGGCTAATTAGTTATAATCTATATTCGTATTTCCACTAGGTGGAAACGCATTTTTTTTCGCAAATTGAAATCATGAGACGGCCAAATTAAAGAAAAGGTTGTATGTATCAGTATTCAAATTGAGTTACGGTTTTCGAGTTACAGGAGTAAAGTCAGAAATATGTGTATTTGCGCCACGATGTTTTGAGATTTCTGAATAATAAATAACAAGTACAAGGGCTAAGCCTATATCTTTTTGAGTATTAGTGAACGTTCAACGATTTTCATGACTAATGTTACACTCAAAAATGTGAAATAAATATTTTTTACAAGAAATTGGACCGACTTTATTAGTTGGTGCACAGAAATATACAAAATATTATTTATTCTATGATTCCTACTAATACTAATACTGTTTCGGCATTCCCAATCAACTGAAGAATCGAAGAACCGACGATCTTCAGAAGCTATCTGCCATTACAAAATGGATTAGGGTACCTATAATCTCAACAATTTCCTCATTGGGTAGATGACTTGATGGCTCTCCTGCCACAAAGAACAGGTAAGTACCTACAGTCGTTAACCTTACCCCTCGAATTTGCTTTGAAAAATTCTCGAATTGCATAATTTCGTATCTTACAAAATATGAATGAGTTTTGTCAATTAGAAACTTTTGATCAAATGTAATTTAGAATGAATTCGAGATCAATTATGTTTACAAGCAACTGATCTTGCAAACCTTATTATTTCAATCCCTACAGGAAATAAACAAAACTTCCATATGCCGATGCTGGCCAAGTTTTGGCATTGTTTGCTAGGTCTCATCATATGTTTTCATATGAATCTATTGATTTTATGCAGAATTGCCAAGGCTTTTACTGCAACGAAAGACCTATTACTTTTAATAAAATCTTATAAAACTTCATTACCTAATATTCAGCAAATAACATTTCCAGAATTTATTGACATTAAATTCTGTCTACACAGTCAAATCGATAAATACAAATATGTTCTTGCAAAAGTCGTAATTTAAAAAAAGTCATATTTTTCTATCATTTTTTTAGGGATTTGACCTTATATAAGTAGATACGGAATCCTTATGATAGAAATCCCACTGGTACTTGCCGTATTTATTGCTCATATTCAATTTTGCTTATCAAACATGAAGTGTTAGCAAAATCATATGTTGTAAAAATTGTTAGTTTTTTAAATTATTAGCTACGAATCAATAATTATTACACTCAATCGTTCGATCCTGATTTCCTTATACAATAATATTTAGTACAACGTGAGTATCCTTTCTGAAATATTTGAGATAATTGAAAAAAATACATGGGATTTGATAATAAATTATTATTATCAGTCCATATGTATAAATAACCTTTTTAATGAATTTCAATTATCAGCCAATTAGAATTCCCCCAGCTGCCCATTATGCTAAGACCAAGTCAAAATGGAGTGTGGACCCCATTGACTTTATCATTGGCCAGTTGACTTCATGGCTTATGGCCATCATATTAGGGTGGCCCTTCATATACAAATAAACAGGCTGGCACGCGCAAGCGCACTTTTCCTGATACCCTTCAAGCGAGTATCGTCTTTCTCAACAGTCATATCAGGAGATCTTTGCGCTTAGCTTTTTCTTACTTTTGCTTCTAATCTTTTTGTTCTAAAATGAAATGATAATGTTGTATTTTAAAATCTACCAACTACAATAAACCGCACACTGTTTTCTCAACTGTTTCTCTACGACGCAACAGAAGTCATGAAAACAGTTGAAAATTGTATAGGCCATGATTTATTTTCCAGCAATATTTGAATCGAACATGAAAAAAAACAAGGGTATCCTAGTTGAAAATCATACTAGATTGTTGTCAGTATATTTTGAAATCACTGATATTGAAATATGAGTGAATGTTCAATAGTTTTGATAACAGATAAATAATCAGAAATATGAAATAAATTTTTCTTACAAAAACTGGGACCGACTTTATTAGTTTATGTAATAAAAAGTACAAAATAATATTATATGAGAAATCACATCAAATATCCCTGAGTTTTGTTCTTCGTTCTCTGCAGATAATTTTTGAAAGTGATAGATACCTAATAAACGGACGATTATTAGAATTTTATAGCCAATTTTCTGTTAAATATATTCATATAACTGAGAAAGAAAAACCGATTGTCTTACGAAATCAATGGTTTCACTGAAGCCTCCGCCGTTCCCAACATATTTAATTATCAAACTTAGTAAAAATTAATGCCAACCATCTATTCTTTATACATTGTAGCCTTAGAAGTTTATGTTAAATTGATTTACCACATTGGCCTACGAAATAAATTGTTTGTTTTTACAGTCCCTAGCACCCAAAACTGACAGATCTACAAAAAATCTGCCTACTTAGTTTATTAGCTATAACTTTCGAGAAATTTCACTGAATAAAAAGTTACCTGTTTGTAATCATTATAATATAAAGTCACTGTACTATAGACTATAATTAATGATTAGTAGAAATACGTCATTGATGATTAATTATTTCTCGCACCAACATTTTTATAAACGATTAAATAGAAGCTTCTGGAGATTTATTTTGAAAATGTTGAATTATGCAACCAACAACACTGTAACACATAATGAATTATATTCGCGTACACCACATACTAGATAGCCAACATAAATTTGTGAAAATATTTTTGAATTTCTGTTGTAGCTAATCGTTTTTCTTTTCGTTGATTAAATAGTTAATGTGTTATTAGATTTTTCAATATTTAACACCGATTATCCTATACGTTTTGAAAATAATTTACAGAATCGTATATTTTACTCAATCTATCAGAAATCGTAGGTATGTGACTCTCTATTTTTTGAGAAAAATATAAATGGATCTCATTATTTGTAAGTGTAACTAACTTTATACTAAAACTTTAATTAATATAATTTGTATGAAACGTATGTTGGTGTGTACCCAGACGTCATTCTAGTCGGGAAATTGTTTTGCAAATATTATACCTACTTCTGGATAAACATTGTTTAAAAAATTGAACCCACGTTATTAGCAGGTGCACTGGAAAGTACAAAAGAATATTACTTCTATTGCTACTGGTCCTTTTGAAGTTGTGCAGTGGCAGTAAGAGTGAAAACTTTTGGCAAAAACTGCATAAGTAACAGCATCAATAGAATTAATATTAAGGTAGATTTATAATTTCTATAAAAATATTTCAAAAAGATTTTTAGTTTTTTTTTTTGCAAGTAGTATGCATATATATTTTCTAATCTACTGCTTACTTAATTATCGCATTTATATTTTTCAGGATTATCACATAGGAATTTATGTTTTGGCTTTGATTCTCTGTAAACGAATAAACTCAGCTTTACATTTGTAATATCTTCTGGCCAGTGAGAACAAATACGTCTTCTGGTATTCACATTCTCCGATGTAGTACTAGAGATTCTGGACGGTACTTTTTTTAAAAAAATTATGACCTGATTGCTGACGAATAATTTTCAACTTCTTATATATTGAGCCGCATCAACAAATTGGTAAGTTTATTTATTAATTTTTCATAATAATTTGATTCTCACTTGTATTTTGTTGATTTTTAAATCCCCGACGCAAACAAAGATGTGTTATACATGTTGTAATGCGCGTATCTGTATGTCAATAAATCGATTTTGATCTAGTTTGTCTTTCAAAGGAGACTTGATTGAGAGAGTTTTTAGTTGAGGGTATTGATTCTATTAAATTATTATGCAGTGAAACCATTTTGACAAAAATTACCATGCAGAACATTCATACATGATTATTTTTCAGTCACTTATTAACGAAAGAGAATTATCAACATCGGTGCACGTTTATTTTGTAAAAAGCGTGAGCATACAGACAAAATATACACTTTTGAATTGTAAACCTCCTCCTTTAGGCCAGAAAAAAATTATATTTTAACTAGCTGTTACGGTCTTCGTTCGCGCTACCTGCTAGTGAAAATCCTGTCGGAATCGCTGAAACCGTTACGGAGATTCGCCGGAACATACAGACAGACAAAAATTAGAAAAATTGCTTTTTAGGTAATTTCTTACAAAAATCAATCTTATAAATATCTCGGCCGAGTTCGTTATTTGGTATTATCGGGTAGGTAGTTGCAAAATGGCGACCGTTCAAACATTTAAAAAAATTATCAAAAATGGGCCGTATTGTAAATATCATCAAAAATAATTTTGGGCTATAGATATAATCAGTACCTACAACTTTTGTTCAAAGCATTTTTTCATAAAATGCACAGAAAAAATTGAAATTATTAAAGAAAAAAATCTATGGATGTTCAAATTTCAATTCAATGAATTTTGAGAAATTTACCTTTCCGCTGGCTACAGGCCGCCGGGATTTTTTGTTATTAGTGACACATATACTTCCATATGCAGCTAGTAAAAACCTGTTATTTTGATATCATAAACACTTCGACTTAATTATTTAATAGAATAGATACATGAAATGTTGTACTAGGCAACCAACATCACTGCACCAGATAAACTAAGTCAAGCACCCCGACTTGCCATGTTTGCGCTCTTCCTTTCAAGCGAAGCTCAATCAACAGCCTGTTCCGAAATACAAACCATTACCCGGGGCATATGGACTTTATATAGGAATATGACATTGACTGACGATATATATCGCACGCGATATTGGTCGAGTGAACTCGAGAATAGGGCCCCTGGCCCAAGATTTATAGATGAATTAGGTTGCATGGTAACTTTCGGACCAATCAGCGCCAGCTATTCAAACGCGGGAAATACGTCACCCGGAGTGTATAGTTTGAAAATACTTCCATTTGTTTGAATGAGTATATCGAGGCCTATATCTGCCCAAATTGTCCTTAATTATCCCCTTAATGAAATACATAGATTGAATTGGTATATACTTTGAGAAAACATGATTTATTTATATTTTAAAATATCATGTGACAGTAAAGGTTAGTTAGACTCTGTGATAGATTAAAAAACTAATTGCATAAAGTATATATTCATTTATTTCATTTTGTTATACAGGTTGTGGCCAACATCTGATCTAAATCAGGCTCTAAGAACCAACCAGATTCCTAGTTTGTATCTAGATAGTAAGCTGATATTTTTGATTTCGAAATTTATAGTTCAATTTCATATTCGTAGTCATACAAAATGGCAGTTCATATTTTAAAGACCCTGTATGGGTATAAAAAATAGTTTTTCGAGCATAACAAGGAGAAATGTGTATTTCGTAGAAGATAATGAACAAAGTCCAAAAATTTATGATTTATATGGAAAAAGTTTACATGTTAAAAACCAATAAATCTTACAAGTACTTAATTATTATTAATAAATGTTTATAGAATGTTAAAAATACACGTATAATGATGCGATACTAATAAACAATGATGATTTTGGTGATGATCTTATGTGGCTGTCTTGTAGTAGTTTTCCAACATTTGCCTCTCTCTCCTTCTTAAGCATACGTTGACTACGGTCCCCAACTGGCTTTTGATTAGAGGATGGCAAAACCAGTGCTGAAAAAAACATTAATATTGTTTACAATTCAGTTCACTTTACCTGAATAATATATATATATATATATATATATATATATATATATATATATATATATATATATATATATTCATTAGATCGTACATATTTCAATGCCATTAGGTAGAACAGCAATTTTTAGTTTGTTTAAATAGTAGTAAACAGAGTTTGTAAAAAAATCTTCAAAATTACAAAGTGTTTAGATAAATACACGCACAGATATATATAATTTCTAATTTGAGACAGGAAGTCGATATTTATGCAAGTATAGTAATAGAGATTTTAGTATACTTCCCATCTCTTAGCTTTTTCGGTTGTAAATTCAGCAGCCTAGCTTGCATTTCATCTTCATTATCTTCAGGCTTGAAATGTTAACTGCAAAGCCTTTTTTTCAATCGGATTCCATTCATTCTTTCTTGCACATTTTCGAACCCATTCTTTTTGAATTTTAGAGTAATTTGCAAATCTATAGAACATAAGATCTTCCCCTTTTTCTCTAGCTTTTTAAGAATTGCTTTTGCAGGTAGCCACACTGAACACAGTTCATCCTATCATATTTAATACCTTTAACCAATTAATTATCATTATAAAGTATCATAGTTCATACTCGTTTAACTGTTAAAGGTATAATTTTTGCTGTAACTCGTATGTCTATCCTGTCTTTCTTTTGAACAAGACAGTGACAGAGATATGAGTTGTATTATTCCTGGATATTAAGAAGATACTAAGACGAACAAAAACGATTGTTCATAAGCCCAAAATATCTATTGTATAAAACTGACCTTATTACAACGTATAAAATATCAAATAAGCTCACAAAGGTATAGATAGGACAAAATAAATGTCTTTTGGAAGCTTTCAGCTTCTAAGTCCATGCAAATAATCATATCGTAGCGAATCAAAACAAATGTAAACAGTTTTTAAAAGAGAATAGTCAAATAAAACACCTTAAACTTAAAAATTAAACCAGGAAAGTTAAAAAGAACTCCTAATCACCGTATAAACAAAGAAGAATGATGGCACGCGGCACCCCCGATGACGCGTCAACCCCCTTACAAAAAGTTACCACCTAATCTAATCCATCTGGCCTGGCCCTCAAATCTGGCCAGGCTAATAGTCTGTATCATGAACAAATATAGGGAGGACGGATAACACGAGTAGTGAATTATAATTCGGAAGCCCGGGATTGTCTTTTTAAAAAGTTTATTAACTACTAACAACTACAAAAATATAATGTTACAGCATAACAATTATGTTCAGACTGAAGCTACAATACAGTTTAACTCTATTTATATTAATTATAATATGTCTAGTCAGCAAAAGTTATTATTGTATCTTAGGGCTGAAGGGGTAATATAACTCCTCCCTTGGCAGATCCAACTTTAACGGTCAGCGTGGAAGTTGGACATCTTGCAATTCGATACTTCTAGTTCCATGATCTTGTTTTCTATTTTTATTCTCTTCTGGTAGAAATAGAAGCATATTGATATGATCAGGCAATAGATTATGATGGTCCATAGGTCGGGGATGTACAGATGGGTTGTGGTGTTATCTTGGAGAATCGCTGCATCCTTGATGTACATGGTCTTAATCTTATGTAATTCGTCTAGATTAACTTCTTCTAAATGAAATCCTTGGATTGACATTTCAGGTTCTAAATGATCCTTTGCTTCTAGGTCAGTGTAAATTATTGGTTGATTGGATGATGTAACTTTATTGGTATTGGAGATGAATTTGCTTTTTGTTGATATTTGACACCCTGTTGGTATTTGTATCAGGTGCGTCCCTTGTAATGCTATTGTTTCTTCTTGTTGGGAGTAGTGCAAGCTTACTGGTTCAGCTTGTGGAAACATTCCAATCCAAGTGGCATTATTGAGGTTTCTTATGGTAGGATGGGTGATATTGATTTGAGCATATTGGCAATTGGAAGTGTTTTTAATATCTATTAGCTGGATTTCGCATGGGCTTTTGTTGTTAATTTCCTCGAGATCGGCATCGTCGCAAATATATTCATCGCCCACGATTCTTGCACAAGGAGTGCCAATAAAAGTGTAAAGCAATTCATTCTTGACTAGATATTTACCTTTTGGAATTATCGCTTTAAATTGTCCATTAGAGAAAATAGGTAACGAGTAGAGATGATAGTATTCGAAATTATTGGGGTAGGTTATAGGAATTTTAAGAATGTAGACAATTCTGTTATTTTGGATAAAACAGTCAACCTTCATGATTCTTTCTAAAAGTAGGATATTTTCTAATTTTATAGGAATTGGAAGTTGTTTCGGTTTAAATATATTTTTTAATAGTTTTAATTGATCATATAGGTCAGAAGTACTTATAATGCTAGGGTGCATTGACCTTAATTTGGCGAACATTATGGAATTTTCTATATCTTGAAGTATGGATGTTAAAATTTCATAAATGCTAATGATTTGAATCATTATGTCCTTTATGAATAGGCTATTTTCTCTGTAAGCTCGAGTTTCAACAATGAGTGATATTTGATTCAGTTTTTCCTCCAATAGTTTTTCGTTATGTGTGATTTGTTTAATAGTTTTATTGAATTTGTCAATCAAGGTGATAGCAAGTGAATTCTGCGATTTTACACTATTAGTCAATTTATTTTGATTTGTTTGTAATTCTCTAATTAGTTCTTCATATCTCTCACCATCTTCGGCATCTAAATTACCTGTTACCGATTTGAATAAGGAGCCCAGTCCGTTAATAAGCCCTCTTTTCATCCTCTGTGGATGGGGTAATATCTCTGTTAATTTAGTTTCAACTCTACTTTCAATATGCTTCAAAATTGTTAAATAATTTGAGATATCTTTCAAGTAGTCTCCATTCTTTTGAATTGATAATGATATATTTGACGATTTCAATTTTAATTTATTAATCTCGGTTATTATGGGGTTCAAGTCATAGTAATATATAATTGAATGTGAAAACTCGCGAATTTTTGTAGTGCCAATTTTTACTGGGATAATTCCTGGATTATCTTTAAGATTTCGAGTTGTTATGATTTCTCGTAGCCCAAAGATTCCGGGAGTCCTGAAAGAGAGTAATTTTATTTACTAATCGAAGGAATAGAGTTTCTTTAAAGGACGTCTTAAATTACTCATATGGATTTTTCCTTGTTGTTCCGTTGATAAAACTTTTCTATCAGAATTGATTTCTTTTATTTCACATGGTTTCCCAAATCGGTTTGCATTCTTCTGGCGAATATGCTTCTTAGGAAATACAGAATGGCCAGATCTAAATAATTCGGGTGTGTCATGATTTTTGTTGGTATTAACCTTATCAATAACTTTTTCTTTTTGATGGATGAGATCAGAATTTATTTTAGAATATAATAATTTAGATTTTTCTTTGTGTTGAGCAACATAATCATTTAACAGAATTTTATCTATATCAATGTCAAAAGGGTCATTATCGGATATATAGCCAGTGATAATGTCGATTGGTTTTAGGTGTGTGGTTGTAACCCAAGATTGCATACAACATTTTTAATCTTATTGGAGTTTTCTGAAAACCTTTTGTGTTTAACAGTCGTAGGTGTTCAGTAATTGTGGAATGAAATCTTTCTAAAACGCCGTTTGACTGGGGATGATTTGGAGAACAAAAATGAATTTTAATTTTATGTAACCCTAAAAGTTCCGTTATGACAGTGTTCTTAAATTCTGTCCCGTTGTCTACTATAGCTAATTTTGGAATTCCGTGATGTGAAAAGAAATGTATGAGCTTGTCTGCTACTTCTGTTCCAGATAAATTAGCTAGTGGGTACGCCTGTGCGTATTTAGAAAAACTGTCGATAATTGTGAGGAATTTGCCCTGCTCGAATGTGAATGTATCCATATGGATGATTTCCATTGGTCTTGTAGCTGTAGGTGTAACGTTCATTTGTATTTTTGAAGGATTTCTTTCATATTTGCTTTGTTGGCATATTTCACACTCGTTTATAAATGTTCGAACTGAGTTATTCATTTGAGGCCAATAGAATTTTTCTTTAATCCTGTGGATAGTTTCATCGATACCTTTATGATTTGATTTGCCTTAGTGGTATAGTCGTATAGTTGTTTGTATTTCGGTTTTGTCTGTTACGTCTGTAAGTATTTTGGTACATCTCTTAAGTTTTACTGTCGGCCATTTAAAATATTTTTGGATGACACACGAAAATGGTTCATAAACTTCTATAAAGTACAAGTGATATTGAACACCAGGGACAATATATTCACGCACAAAATTTATTATATCTTGATCGAATAATTTTGATATTTTTGGTATGGCTGGAGAATGTAAAACTAATTTAATAATTATTTGATTTTGTCCGTAGTTCACTGCATGTTCTACAATTGGGATTTCCGAAACTGGATGTTGGTCTGCGTTGGTATGAACTGTGATTCCTTCACTATCTTCTTTCGCTTCTTCGATGTTTTCTAATGGTTCCTCTGTAATCGATTGATCGTATTGTACCATCATTGAAAGATTATCATCATCTTGATGTAGATTGTTACTACAAGAGGGATGTTCATTATTGTTTGAAGGAGCTAATACTGTATCCAGGTCTAAATATTCTTTCGGTGATTCACTAGGTTGATTTTCTCTATTGTATGATGTTAATTCTGGTGTCTCCAGTTCATTTTCTTGGTTGGGAGTTTGGGTTTTATATACGAAAGTTACTGAAGGGTTGGTGTATTGAGGGTAGTCTTTCAGAATTTCATCGAGTTGTTCCCAGTATGTCTCTTTGGTATGCAATTCAATTCGTGAAAGTGCATCTGCATTGGTGTTTATCTTACCCTTTTTATAGATAATATTATAATCGTATTCTTCTAAACGTATCCTCCAGCGCATTAATTTTGAGTTAGGATCCTTGAGTGAAAACAGCCACTGCAATGGCTTATGATCAGTAATTATATTGAACTTTCTACCGTACAAATAAGGCCGGAAGTATTTGGTCGCCCAAACTATGGTTAGCAGTTCTTTCTCAATAACTGAATAATTACATTCAGAATCATTGAGCGTTCGTGATGCGTATGCTATAGGTAAATCTTTTCCTATAGGGCCTTGTGAAAGAACTGCACCCAAGGCTACATTTGACGCGTCTGTCGTTAAATTTAATGGTTTTGAAAAGTCCGGATATTGTAGAAGAGGTTCGTTAGTTAAGATTGATTTACAAGATTCAAAACAGTAAATAAATTCATCGTCGTGTGTTATAGTCGCACCCTTTTTTAGACATTTTGTGAGTGGTTTTGTTAGTTTAGCGAATTTTTTTATGAACCGTCTATAATAGCCTAAAAGTCCGAGGAAACCCTTAATCTGTTTGGTGGTTTTGGGTATTGGATAGTTTTTAATAGCCTTTATTTTATCAGGGTTAGGTTTAACTCCCTGGGGTGTGACGATATGGCCAAGGTAAGCCACTTCTTTTCTTAAGAATTCCGACTTGTCAAGCTGTATTTTGAATTGGATTCTCGTAATCTTTTGAAGACAGCTTCAAGACGTTCTATGTGTTCTTGTAATGAGGTGGAAAATACGATTATATCATCAAGGTACACTAGGCATTTCTCATTTTGTATGCCACGCAGGATGTTATCCATAACGCGTTGAAACGTTGCTGGTGCGTTCTTAAGACCGAAGGGCATTCGGAGAAATTCATAGTGTCCATTCTCCGTGCTGAATGCTGTTTTCTCCACATCCTTTTCATCCATTTCAATCTGGTGAAAGCCACTCGCCAGGTCCAACGTGGTGAAATATTGGCATTTACCCAATTTATCCAATAGATCATTGATGTTAGGCAGGCGATATTTATCATTAATTGTTTTTTCGTTTAATTGACGATAATCGACAACGACTCTCCATTTTTGCTTGCCGGAAGCGTCAATCTTTTTTGGTACTACCCATATCGGAGATTGCCAGGGCGAATTGCTATGTCTAATGATATTTGATTTGAGCATTTTTTTTATTTGTTCTTCTACCTCTTTTCTGTGTATAAATGGATATCTGTAGGACTTACTATATACGGGGGCCTCGTCTACTGTTTTAATCTGATGTTTTATGCGATTGGTGAAGGTTAGTGGCATATCTTCCTGATAAAATATATCGGAATATCGTTGACAAAGTTTTAGTATTACTGCTGATTCTTCTTTATTGAGATGGTCAGTGCGTATTCTTGTTAAATCTAGTTCGTGATTCGAATGAGAAGTAAAGTGGTTGAGTTCGCAATTAATTATCTCCTTTTCAGAGAATTTTTCTACGGCCAGGGGTTCTGATAAGTCAAGTGTAATAGTCTTGTCCGTGTTATTTAATATTGTCGTCAGTGCTTCGCCGTTTTTTGCAACACTAAGGCTTTCAGGGATCTCACAGTTATGTATCTTCGTATAAGGAATGATTATGTTACCGTGTTTAACACTTGTTTTAATTTTAATTACTTGTTCAACACGTGGAGAAATTGATATAGTGAAGCTATTTGCTGATCTTTTAACTTTATGATACATTAATTTTATCTTAGAAAATGGTGTAACTAGAAAATGATTTTTGAAATCCAAGGCGGCCTGGAGATATTTTATATTATCAAGGCCAATGAGCCCATCAAAGACATCATGAAATTTAAAAAGATAGAATTTAATATCGCCATGAACATTAAATAATTTTGGAATTGGAACTAATACACTATATTTATGAGCAGATTTTTGGTAAACTGTTGAGACAATGAAAGGATCTTCTGATATTCGATTTGGAAATAATTGAAAAGCTTTATTAGGGTCGATAAATGATTTTGTAGAACCCGAGTCGATTAATAATTTGAGATTGAATTCGGGTACAAATATGTAAGGTAGTTCGTTTGCTTCGGCAAAATTAAGTAAAAATGTTTCTGGTATTATGTCTGGCTCTATTCTGGAGGCTCTTCTGAAAAATTTTCGGATGAGGTGGAATTTTGAGTCGGATAATTTTCTTGATAAATCTCAGTATCATTATTTATTGGATTCTCATAATAATCTTCAAATTCCTGATTTTCTGGATATTCTATATAGTTATATTCATTAGGAAGATGATTAAATTCTGTATTGTACAGCTCTTCTACTGTATATTTCGGAGGTTGAGAAGACTGTTTGAAAAAGTTAGATGGGGGTTTGGATGTATTCCGGGTTGAAATACTCATAGGAGTCGGTTTTGGAAGCTGCTGATGAGGATTTGGCTTAAAAACATTTTGTTGATTTTGGCGTTGCTGTAATACTTGAGAATTTCTGGGAAAATTTGTCATTTGGAAATTGTTTCTAGGATGGAATGGAAATTGACGTGGTTGAAAATTATTTTGTGATCTAAAGAAATTATTGGGAGTACGAGCGTTAAAAGATGTGGGTTGGAAAAATGTTGGATTTTGATTCCTTATTGGAAATTGTCTCTGTTGAAAGTGAGGTTGAATGAGTGGTGGGTTTAAATTATTCTGAGTGGAAATTGATGGTCTTGGTTGAGTATTAGGTCTATGTGGTTGAGTTTTAATAAAATTCTTATTTGAATTAGTTTGGAAATAAAGTACGTTTTCTTCTTGAGTAACAAATTGGAGTGCTTGCGCTAGGCTTGTCGGTTTCATGCAGCGAATTGTAGTCCCTAAAGGTTCTCGGAGACCAGCAAGATATGTTTTTAATGCTAAATTTTGATATAGATCCCTCTTAATAGGTTTTGCTTGCTCTACTGTCTCATGCACATTTACATACACAACTACATAGTAAGTTTAGTATGTGTAGGACTCTGTCATGAAAGTTCTGAGCAGTTTCGTTGCTCGCCTGTCTTAACATTACTAAATCCCTATTAAGACAGCTCTCATCTCTCTGGTCCGCAAAATTTCTTGTCAATAATTCTTTAAGTTCTATCCAATTGTTAGCACCTTGTATGTTGACTAAAGCTTTCGCATTACCATTTAATTTTGAGATTATTGAGTTGAGTAAAAATGTATTCGAAAAACTATTGGGATTATTTCTATCATAGAATTGGTTAATTAAAGACTCGCTTACGAGAATAAATCTATTCAAATCATTTGGGTCTCCGCTGAATTCGGAGAGGCAGTTTAGAAATTCAGGCTTGAACTGAGTCATTATTGGTGATTTGTGAATAAAAGTTGCAGGTTTTAAAGAAGTTTTGATTTGAGAACTATTATCTGGATAAGAATCAATATCTTCGTTACTATTATCTCTAATGTTCAATTGCGAGGCTTCTTCTAAGCTTTTATAAATTTCGGTAAAATTATCTAGAGACATAAATTGAATTGCACTTACATTAATATTAGGACAATCCTGAGCATTCCTTTCTATGAGGATGTTCGTCTGGTTCGTCGATTTGGTCCTGCCAGTTCGATGCACCTCTCAAATTTGGGCGATTGTTGTCCCAAATTCCGATGAGCTGATGGTGACGGTATGCTTCTGGTCTTCGATAGATGGGGTTCCAGAGATTTGGCTGACCCACTCGAGTTGAACACCTTCACTTCACGATTCAACAAGTTCGATAATACCCAAATTAATCGTTAATACGAAAATTGTGACAGCGATTTGGCACAATTTTGGGTATCCTACTGACTGCACCAATTATAATTCGGAAGCCCGGGATTGTCTTTTTAAAAAGTTTATTAACTACTAACAACTACAAAAATATAATGTTACAGCATAACGGTTATGTTCAGACTGAAGCTACAATACAGCTTAACTCTATTTATATTAATTATAATATGTCTAGTCAGCAAAAGTTATTATTGTATCTTAGGGCTGAAGGGGTAATATAACTAGTGGGAGTAGCACAAAAAACATTGGGTTATCGTATGTCATTTCGGTGTGTTGCGCAAAATCACGCAGCGCATCCTTATGTAGTATAGGCGAAGGAAGCTTAAATACAACAATAAACACTCAGTGAAATACATACCGAATTGTCAACTTATCACGGGACGTTATTTCAGCCACTTCTGCTTATAGAATAGGATACAGAGTTAGTCATCCTCCCTTTATATATTCTTGGCAACATCCTGCAACTCTTTCAAGCTGTCAAGTAGTCATAGTTTATTAGCTCCGATTTATAAAACCTATTGTAACGTGAAGACTTACCCGAATAATGAACTACACACACAATGCACATTCCAGGAGAACACGGGAGACATCAGAGGCAACGAGAATAAGTCCTGGTCTGCTCTCGAAGCCATATACTGAGAAATAACCTCCAGAAACAACGAAAACAACACTGGAATCATCTAGAGCTTTTTAGGTTAGATATATAATGCCGATGGCAATGACAGGATAGTCAGTTAGTCATAGATAGCATAGTGAGTGAATTGAACGCGAGCAAGCAGAGAACACTGAATATAAATATAGCTAGCTAAACGCTAGGTGGCGCTCTGAATATAAATGTGTATATAGTTGTGTAATTGTTAGTGTAAATAAATAGGTGAAAATAAATCGAACCCAGTTTTAATATAAATCCCCGTTACACTATATTATGTACTGTAAGTTTGTTTTAATCTAAAGTTTCAACAATAATAATTACCCTTGCATATTTGTTAGATTATTTCATTTTATTCTTCACATATCTTTTATTTTGTTGGTAAATTTGGAAGTACAGCATCAAATATTTTATTTCCATATTTTTCAGTAGCTCCCAATAATCGGATATATTGATATATACCTAATAACCAAGGAAAGGCAATAACAGGTTAATTAGGTTCTCTTTGATGATGAATTAATACCTCTTAGTAAATTTATTACCATATTTGTAATTGTTTTCATTGGCGAATTTCACATTTATCTCATTTTACTTTTAAGTTAACATCACTACTTTATATTTTATGCTTTTTTGAAATTTTTCAATATTATTTTTCTTTTCTTGTAGTAGTACATCAAAACACTATATTCAAATTTACCTGAAAACTACCAACTACCAAACCACTTTTCGAGACCAACCGGAGCGGTTTGATATCGCCGAACGATGCTTCTCCCACCCTATATCGGCCACCAACCACTTGTTGTTTGGGATTTGACAAGTTGCAATTTTCCGCAGCTGTATACATCTCACAACTAAGGACTTAGGGATGAATATTGAATGTGATACCCCAAACAAGATGGCAAATCTCAGCTTTTGCATGATCATACATGGGGATTGGGGTAAGAAATTTGGAATATTTGCTCAATTACATTTGTATCCAGTGTGCTCAATAAAAATATTTTGAGGATGAGCAGATCTACTGAAATTATAATATATGCAGCTATGTGGAAGGGGCAAATTTTTCAAAAAATCTGTAATTCGAGATTTGTAAATTAGAAAGGGGACCATGTCCGAAACGTTTAAATTGAATATTTTTCAAAAGAGTTTTATTTATTTATTTATTTATGGTTTCCGAGTTTCGCAAAGGTAAAGTCTGAAATATGTGATATGCGTATTTCCGCTATGTGGAAGAGCATTTCTTTCGAAAATTGAAATTGAGTAGTTTTCGAGTTAATCATAAAAAAATAATAGTTTATAAAACTAGAAAACACGCTTCAAATCAAACTAAAAATTTGAATATAAATAAGATATCATTTTAATGTAAAAAACTCGTGGGTTGCTTGATGTCCATTGATATAAATATTTTATGTTGATAGATATTGATATAAGTAAGATTAACTTAGAAAGTACCCCACGCTTTTTACATAAAAATGATATCTTATTTATTTTAAAATTTTTAGTTTGGTTTGCTATTAAAGCGTGTTTTTTTAGTTTTTTAAACTATTATTTATTTTATAATTTTTAGTACGGTTTATTATTGAAGCGATGCACGAATGTAGGGAGTGAGATATAGACAATCATAACCATATAGGTATACGAGGACGGTATGGAACCCTCCACTAAATAGTCTCACTCTTAAACTCCATCGCAAATCCTCCAACACATTCATATCGGATATTCTACAAAAATCCATCTAAAAAGCTAAGAGAGGTATAGGTATGAAACCTTTCATCAAAAAATCCTACACGCACACAACTATAAGTATGAAAACATTCATCGAAAAATCCTACTCGCACGTACACAACTTCACAAAACATCCCAACCCACGTACAGATAGAAATTTCCACAAAAATTCATCCAGAAATCAAAAACACACATAGGTATGGTACCCTCCACCAAAGAGTTCCATTCACACTTACACACAATCACATATCCTACCAACTCACATGCATATTAAAAATTCCAAGAGAATACATCCATAGAGCTCAGAGATATAGGTATGGACCCCCCATCAAGGAGTCGCACTCGCACCTACGCATGAAATTATTGCATTGTCACCAGTCATTGATAGGTGTTCAAAGTTTAAAGAAAATCGGATCGCTCAAAACTCAAAGTAGTGCAAAATCGAGCTCAAAGACTTTGTTTACATGCAAACAAACATACAAGTGAAGCTAATAAAAGCGTGTTAAGAAGTAAAGTCTGAAATATGTATAGTTATTGCACTGAAAAATACAAAATAATATTAATTCAATTCGTGCTGGTAATTTTGAAATTGTGTCGTTGTAGTTTGTTGTAGGCATTATCACCAAAATTACCAGCACCAATTATATTATTTTATTTATTATTATTATTTTTGTGCACAATAAATGTACACCGATTATTTTTTAAGAAAAACGAATGCACCTAAAGTAATTATAATTCATTATAGTTTTAAGAAGTAAAAAATGATAATTACTACATTGCCACAAGAATTCTTCCTGTGAATTCTCGGTAAAGTTCGACAATAGGCAAAATCGATCGAGTAGTTTTATTATGGTGGTCAAATAAAGTTTTATCTTTATGATTCATGGATATGATCGAAAGATATGACTTTTTTGAAATTATATTTAAACAAATATTTTTTACAAAAAATTGGGCCGACGTTATTAGTTGGTGCACTGAAAAGTACAAAATTATATTAATTCTATGGTTGCTGGTACTTGTGAAGTTGGTGCCAAAAGTTATCAATCGAACTGCAACTGCACAACTTCAAAACTGACAGCCCCAATAGAATTAATATTATTTTATACTTTTCAATGCACCAACTGATAACGTCGGTCCTATTTTTTGTAAAAAATATTTATTTGAGATAAACTTAATGGTGAAAACAAATATTAGCTATCTTATTTTGTTTTCGATTTATAACCTACAATTCAGTTTTTTGCTTATTTGATGGATGCCTATATCATATTTATCTGTAATGTTATCATAAATTTATTTTGACATTCATGAGATACTTTTAAGAGTAGAATCCTTTGGCGTAGCTGGATTTTGAATTTACTTTCTGAATTTCAAGTTATGACATAAAGTTACTCTATAAATGCATCGAAATTTTCCCACCCTGTACATACCAATATCAAGAGATTTAAATAAAAGTTATTTTGCATTTATATAATGCACCTAAGCGATTTAACGCTTGTATGTGCGTAATTCTATAAATAGAATATTTTTCTTATAACGAGCTACAATTGATATCGAAGTTTTAACGGCAAATATCATGAGAACACAATAAGTAACAGCTTATAGTAGGAATATAATTCATAAATATATTTAACAGTACTTTTCGAAGCCTGAGTAATTCCGACACACAAAGTTACGGCATTGTTAGATAAATTGTTTTCTATTTTTTTTCTTTATTTCAGGGGGTCGTATGTTGTGAAATTTGGGGCCTAGATATTGAATTGATCTTAGCATGGCAGTTTTGTTGCTAAGTTGAATCTCAGCATTTACGAGCAAGCAGGTGTAATGGAAAGACTTCGTATACCTATTTAATATTTTCTCCGAATAGATCTAATGTGTTGGGAATATCTTATCTTTATGATATATTATATAAATAGTGTTTTGTATAACATTAAGATTCTGAAGGGAATTATTATAAAGCCCATCCCCCAAGCAAATATCTTCTGTCAGTGTCTATCCTCTATGGATGTTAGCAATCATGTTGTTCCATATAATCCTGTCGACAGCCGCCCTTAATAAATGTGCGGTCGTCATTCATGTCCACTGTCTAATATTTTTCAGCCACGATGTTCGTCGGCGCCCTTGACCTCTTCTACCATCTACTTTGCCCTGCAGGATTAGTTGGATAAGTTGATACTTTCCATTACATGCCCAAGGTACGCCATTTTCCTCGCTTTCACTCTATGTAAAATTTCCAATTCCTTTTGCATTCGTTGGATCACGGTGTTATTTGTGACATGGTAAGTGTATGAGATCCTGAGCATGCATCGATAGCACCACATTTCAAAAGCTTCCAAGCGTTTAGATGTAACATCTGTCAAGATCTAGGCTTCCACTCCATATAGCACTCCATATAGAAGCGTGGAGAATACGTAGCACTTTAGTTATGTTCTTATAGCAATATTCAAGTGCGTGTTACATAGGAACTTTTTAAGGCGGTTAAAAACAGTTCTGGCTTTTTCTATGCGGCTTCTCATCTCCCATAATTGATCCCATTCCTTGTTCAGGCTGCAGCTCAAACACGTTATTGTATCTGCTATTTCCAAGGTTTCATTATTGGCCCTAAACTTGTGGAACTGTGCCTCATCAACCATTTTTGTCTTCTTGCAGTTAAGCCTCATACCATATACGTCACATGCCTCCACCACAGGGTCTATTAACTCCTGTAATCCCTCAGCACTATCTGCTATGAGAAGTGTATCGTCCGCATACCTTAAATTATTTATGGTCTCTCCATTGATCTTAATGCCTTCTTCTGTTTCAATGAGCCCTTGTCTAAACAATATTTCGGAATACGAGTCAAACAAAGTTGGTGACAGTATGCATCCCAGACGCACTCCTCGATTCACTGTAAATTCTTGGGAGAATTCGCGATTGACTTAATCGTCGCTGTACTTAAGTTATTTCTTAAACTTATAGGTTTATATCAGAGGATTATATTTTAATATATACGCTGTCTAATAAACTTGTCACTGAACTTATTTCTAATTATTTCATTTATTTGTACATATCAACCATATTGCCAAGTTCATTAACCAGGTCGCGGTTGTTGCTTACTATGCAGAAGTAGCAACGCGCGATACTTCTGTTTCTGCGATTTGTACATTTTTGTAGTTCGTTGACCAATTTAGCATAGCCTATTTGACTATTGATATATGTTCTATTTTTATAAAACTCAGAATTCGCTTGAACGTCGAGCAGTTAACATCATTATTACTACACCCAGTGTCAGTGAATATCTCAACCCTGCTTCTGACATGGAGCAACGAAACTGCCTGTTTCTACCCATTGGATCTACAGTCCATCTTTCAAACTTCCTGTTTGAAACAATCCATCTCGAACATTGGTCCTTCGAGCAAAAGTGAAGAAAAATGGCATCTGTCGAAATGAACGAGTTCGCTCTCCAACAAGAAGAGTTAGGCCAAAAATGAAGCAGATGTACACGAACGCTAAAAAAGATTCCATTACCAGAAAAGTGGGAACCTACGCTGAAATTGGACTGAAAACCCTAGAAGAATACTGGACAGAAGCTAAGGTAAAGCACGAAAAACTGAAGTCTTACAACAACCCAGACCATGTATATTTCCGAAACAATTACTTCACCCAAATGGCAAATCTGTACAAAGAAGTGAAGACGTCCTTAATGGAGTTCAACAAGAGCACAGGAAACAGCTTCTAAGATGCTGTTACCACCCCAGCCAATCATTATCCATCCAGACCAGGAGCTGCGCTTGAAAAAGCAGAAATTCAGGTTACAACAATTATTGCACACTCAACAACGATGCGAGAAGGCCTTGCACGAGGATTTACCCGACACTGAATCGTACGAGTCACTACTGAAGAGTCTGCAGAACCAGTGGAATTCCGTACAAGATATGCACGAAGATATCATGATGAACGAAGAGGCTTACCAGGATGAATACTTCACCAACGATATCTTCAATCGGTGTAGAGACGATATAGAAGCCTTGGAGCGAGACCTGACAAGGAAAATCGCTGATAGGAAACATAATCCTGTGCAAACTGTTAATATCTCTTTGCCGAAAATAACACTTCCCGTTTTTGATGGTAATTACGATACTTGGTGCAATTTCCATGGCATATTCTCAAAAATTATCAACGAGTATAAGACGATGTCCAAAGTATCAAAGATGCATTATCTCAAGACCAACGTTCGAGATGAGGCGAGTAGAATAATACAACATCTCCATATTTCCGAAGAAAACTACGATTCAGCGTGGGAAATAATCTTGAATCGATATCAGAATGAGAAACTCCTCATCGCCAAGTATATCGACAAGGTCTTAGACATTCCGTCATCCAATTCAGAGTCAGCTCAGCATCTGAAGCAGTTACACGATGTAACGTTGGAATGCATAGAAGCTGTAACGTAGGATTTGAAACAACATCTTGGGGTCCACTTATAGGACGAATCATCATAAGAAAATGGGATCCGGAAACTTATCGCGTCTTCGAGCAGAACTGCGCCAATCCAACTGAGGTTCCAGCATTTGTTAACTTATTGGAATTCTTGCGTAGGAGATTTCAAGCACTGGAAACATCGCATCCTAATTTAAGCCAGCCTATCCAAAAACAAAGCGTGAGCCATACATGTCCTTGTTGCCAAAACCATCATTACATAAACCAATGTTCTAAATTTAAAAACATGTCTGTAACCAATAGGATCCAGTTTGTGAAGAACAAACGTCTTTGCTACAATTGCATGAGCCATGATGAAAAGGAGCAATGTCGCAGCCAACAGAGCTGCTTCACTTGCGGAAAGCAACACCATTCGATGCTTCATATTGAGAAAGCTGTCACTCAACACTTTAAAAATACGCAGAGACTCTCTGGACCACCGAAAAGAACTTCCCTTGTTACCACTACGAAGAAACCAGCACAGGGAGCTGAATCAAAATCCAAAACTACAACATCATCAAACCATGTAGGTCAGACTCAAAAATCAGTCGCATTAGTACAAGCCAGAGCAGCTGACGGGTCCAGCCATTTCCTGGGAGTGCTACTCGATCAAGGGTCACAGTCATCCTTTATAACTGAGGAGACAGCTCAACGCTTAGCAATTCCAAGAGAGAAAGTCACAACGGAGATAACTGGATTAGGAGACGGAAATCCTAAAGCCTCTAACACTAAACTTTCAGTTTTGTTGAAGCCACGATTCCCAAGCAAATGTTCAATGGATGTTACCATGTTACCGAAGCTAACCAGACAACTGCCAGAAAAGCCAGTCCGGGCATACAACTCATGATTCTTGAAAAATCGTTTCGGAGCTGATCCAAATTACAACACACCGGGGCCAATTTATTGTATTTTAGGCGCAGAAGAATACGGCCAAATAATTTTAGATGGAATATACAAAACGGGTCAAGGTTTTATGGGACAAAACACGGAATTGGGATGGTTATTCTCCGGCTGAGCTCCACTAAAGAAATCTTGTGTCCAAATCACCAGTATGATCGCCCGAGTAGATGAAGATAAGCAACTTTCCAAATTCTGGGAGATTGAACAAGTTCAAATGCCACAACAGCATCTCACTGAAGATGACCAGCTTTGTGAAGACTTTTATGTTAACACCACAAACCAAAACGACGACGGAAGTTGTACGGTACGAATTCCATTTAAAAATCCACTTCGAGATATCAGTCCGTCAAAAGCGAGAGCAGTAGCCAGATTCCTCCAACTGGAAAAGAGATTCGCTAGAGACGAGAACTTAAGAGAGAGGTTTGCACATGAGACAAGTGCCAACGGAAGAAGAAGGTCAAGGACGGTATTACATTCCTCATCAACCAGTCTTTAAAGAAGATAGCACCACTACAAAACTCAGAGTTGTTTTTGACGCATCTTCACGTACCTCCTTGAACAGTAGCCTTAACGAGGTGATTTATGTAGGCCCTAAACTCCAACAAAATTTGACCGAATTATTATTGCGTTGGAGAAAACAATTTGTGGTTTTTAAAGCAGATATTGAGAGAATGTACCGACAGATCAGAAATCATCCGGAAGATCAACCCTACCAAAGGATTGTGTGGAGGTCCAACCCGAAACAGCCTCTACGGGAACTCGAGCTGTCAACGATTACGTACGGAACTGCTTCAGCACCGTTTTTGGCTATTAGAACTCTGCAACAATTGGCAAAGGATGAAGCGACTCTATATCCAGAAGCATCAGAAACAGCCCTGCGAGATTTTTACGTCGACGATCTTTTATGGGGGCAAGTAACATACAAAATGCTTTAAAGCTATAATCTGAATTGCAGGCCATGTTCAAATCTGACAACTTCCTGTTGCGGAAATGGTCTTCCAACATTCCTAATTGCTAGCAGCACTCCCAGAACACTGCAGAGAACAAGTAAACCTGCAGTTTTCAGAAGATGGTCACACTAAATCACTGGGAATCCTTTGGGCACCAGCTGATGACACGTTTCGATTTCACACTAAGGTTTCTGTCATAGCAAACATCACTGAGCGACATATCTTGTCCGAAATTGCCCGATTGTTCGATCCGTTAGGGTGGCTGGCACCAGTAGTTATAAAAGCAAAAATGCTCATCCAAGAACTATGGATACAACAGTTGGACTGGGACAAACCTGTCACTAAAACAACAGCGGCATTGTGGCGGGGATTCCAGGAAAAGTTGCCCAATGTGGAGAAAATTCGAATTCCACGTTGGATTCAGTTTGAAACTGGAAACCTCGAACTACATGGATTCTGTGACGCATCCGAAAAGGCCTACGGAGCGGTAGTTTACAGCAGAGTCTGCGAAAGCGGAAATTGGATAACAAGACTATTAATCGCAAAATCCAAAGTTGCTCCAGTCAAAACATTGACCATATCTTGAAATATAAAAGTTTTATGTATTAACATTATAATTTTTTCAGTGAGTGAACACTCATGCCAACATTGACCGCAAGTCCCACAATCTCGCACGACCGCATCTCTCACAGCTTCGGGATTAAAAGTAAAGAAATCGGGCAATCACTCTATATACTATCCCCAAAAACATTCCCAATGTAAGACTTTTGAAGGTGAGAGCTGTATTCTGCAAAACTCGACAAATAAAATCTCAATATAGAATACAAATTTTTATGTTTCTTTGTATACGAATTTTGCTTTAATGGTTCATTTTCATCAAGTGATTCTATCGCTTCTCACCGCCCCCAAAATTCCGTCCATGAAATTACTACTTGACGTTTTATATTCATAACCCATAGTTCCACTAAATATGGACTAGCATTTCCAGTCACTTACCTGCTCACTTTTAATGATAAAATTTTCACTATCTTGCATACATACTTGAAGTGAATGCACTATATTCCGTCTTGGAAAAGAAGATGAAATAAAACAGAATTAATATTGCATTTGAACTTTTATTCGTTCTTACGAACTACCTACATGTGTATATTTAACTATATGGTCAAGTTCTAAGGGTTCTATTGGGAGAAAAAAAACAACTTTGTTAGTGATCTACAATATTTTTACACACACCAAACATACAAAATTCCGTCTTGGAAAAGAAGATGAAATAAAACAGAATTAATATTGCATTTGAACTTTTATTCGTTTTCACGAACTACCTACATGTGTATATTTAACTATATGGTCAAGTTCTAAGGGTTCTATTGGGAGAAAAAAAAACAACTTTTTTAGTGATCTACAATATTTCACAGGACGTGAGGATGTGATAGCTGGTCCAGAAATATGAAAAAAGGTTATATTAACTTACCCTCTAGAATGAGTCATTTTCGAGATACAGGGCGTTGAAATTAAAAAAAGTCTCCTGAACCGTTTATAAGTCAGAAAAACATGTTTGTTAAGTCATAATTGGTGAAGATTTTGAAGGAGTATTGGGTGTTTTTCTCCCCAATTTCTACGATAATGGAGTACGGTTTTGAGACTCCCATTTGAACAGCCAATATTTTCTACACCAAAAAGGTACGGTTGGTGGTAACCTCTAAACATAAAATTGATTTTTTCTCGAAAACGGTCGACTTTTCATTTCATTTTCTTTCAATTTCAACACCCTGTATCTCGAAAATGGTGCATTCTGGAAGTTAATATAATTTTTTTTCATATCTTTGGACAAGATATCACATCCTCAAGTCCTGTGCATATATTATGAAACACCCTGTATATTTAAACCTAATGAAGATAATTGCTAACACCGTATTAAGGAGATTTAGAAAGGCGTGGAGTATCTATAAAACTTATTATGAGTTGAAAACAAAATTGAAAACTTATATTTCAACGCCATGGAAGGAATTTTGGGGGGGTGAGAAGCGATAGAATCACTCGATGATGTACCATTAAAGCAAACTTCGTATACAAAGAAACATAAAAAATTGTATGGGTTTGGAGCTCTCACTTGGCGTATGTGAAAGATTTGAGATTTTTTTGTCGAATTTTGCAGAATATAGCTCTCACCTTCAGAAGTCTTACATTGGGAATGTTTTTTGGGGATATTTTTTACAAAAAATTGGACCGACGTTATCAGTTAGTGCACTGAAAAGTATAAAACAATATTAATTATATTGGGGCTGGTATTTGTGAAGTTGTTGCCAAAAGTTATCAATCTACCAGCAACTGCACAACTTCAAAAGTAACAGCAGCAATATAAATTAATATTATTTTATACTTTTCAATGCACTAACTGACAGCGTCGGTCCAATTTTTTCCTCAGTACTAACTCAGTTACTAACAGAAATCTCTTCTGTTAGTAACAGGTTTACCCCTGAAGATGCCAACTTTGATGGCGAAACTATTGTCGGGTGACAATAATTAATAAAGTTGTTGGTGTGTTGTGGTATTTATCTGTTTTTTTTATATTGTTGTATCTACGCCAACGGTTCCAAATCCAAAACATCATTCATTATACACATTGTTCAACTTTACATGTTCGTCTCTGCAATATCAAAGTCAATACATAACATGCTTTATGGATACAGTACAAAAGGGTTACAAGATATTAGGAACCGCATGTAATAGTACAGTAAATAGAATTCAGAATAGTACAGGAAAGAAGATCCTAAATCTTAGGTCATATACCTTCCATTTAAAAGATCTCTAAAATTTTGTACCAAAGAAAAGCTCAAAAATACTGAAATGTGATGGAAATATCAAAAATAGATGACAGGATACGCTGCAAAAAGAAGACCACCTTCCAATATAATTTAATAATAATCTTGTGAAATAATGCTGGCACATGCATCGTCGTTGTTATTTGTTCCTTTTTGTCAACGTTTTTGAACCATCTGTTGAGTTGTATTATTAATATCTGTTAAAAATTCCAATTGATTTATATAAGATTGAATGTAATTGATTGTTTCCAATAATATTTCTAAAAAATTAATGAACCAGAAATTAACAATAATTCAGTCTGTATATATCTATCTGTATTACAATATTTGTTAGGTTATCCAGTCAGCGAGCCAAAAACAATTGTTAGGTTAGATGTGATGTATAACTTTTCCAACGAAAAGCATCCCCCAAGGGGCCGGCGATGCTCGCTCATTACAAATATATTATGACAGCAGCTGAAAGCATGTCAGTTAATAACGTTCAAAATATTTGTTATTATTTTTGTGGGTAATAAACATTTTCTGGAAAAATATGTTCCATTGTGCTTGGTTCACCATTAGGAGACCTTTTTACGAAGAAGAATTGCAAAAACTTAAGATCTTATTCAATGAGAAGGGTGCTACCCTTAAGTGCCAACGTATCCTTAGGATAATTTTTATTTGAGAACCTAGGGATCACAAAATTATGGATTTTAAAGAAAAATCATTGAATAACGTTAGCTCAAATGTTTTTGTTTCGCACAAAAATATGCAATTTCAGTTTGTGAAACAATTGTTAGAAAAATAAAAATGTTATATTTGGGTTGTACGTGATACTTAGATGTCAAATCTGCAATAAAATGTTAACTGCCAGTTGGAAATTCTTCAAATCCGTCTGGAGAAAAGATGATTTTCTTGTAAAACAACATCATAGTCATCGGAACCATGCGCATTACTCGAACAAAAATATTATTGTCACAACTCAGCTGTTGTGTTTGTTATTCAATGTTAGTCGTTTGACATACATTTTTCTTCTTTTTTCCTCAGTCTTTTTTGAACCAAATCGCTAAAAATCGCTAAAAATCATATAATAACAGAAGAGAATATCAGGAAGAAGCACGAAAATACGAAAAATTCAGTAAAAGATACGCAAAGATGGTAGAAAAATGTAAGAAAATATCGAAAACGAGAGAAATTTAACGAATTGCTTCACCATAAGAATTCATGTAAAAGTGTGATATTTATCACATAAACTTGTCTAGACTTGAAAAATAACCATGTGATTATCATGTGACATCATCACTGTCATGTACGTATGTGCATCGATTACAGGGTGTTGAATGCGATCACGGTAAGGGATCGATATCCATTACCTTTAATATCAGATCAACTGGATCGTTTGGCGGGCGCCCGATACTTTATGTTGTTATGCTGAGTGGCGCTGGAGCGAGCAGGAGGAAGCGGCGTTTGTCGAACTTAAACGGCGGTTGGCGGAGAGACCTATTCTCGCAATATATGTCAGCAATGCGGATACTGAGCTGCATACAGATGCGAGTAAAGTAGGTCTTGGTGGGATGTTGTTCCAAAAACAGGCGGGCGAGAGTTCACACTTTAACTCATATTTTAGTAGGACCAATACTGCAGCGGAGGCGAACTACCACAGCCATGAGTTGGAAACTTTGGCGGTTGTGGAATCGATTAAACGATTTCGAGTTGTTTATCTTCTAGACGTCCATTTTAAAGTGATGACAGATTGTTCGGCGACCCTGCTTAAGTGGGACTTGATGCCGCGCATAGCTAGGTGGTGGCTGCAAATTCAAGAGTATGATATAGAGGTGCAACACAGACCTGGACCTGGCGATAAGATGCAGCACGTCGATGCTTTGAGTCGTAATCCGGTGCTTGTAGGCGTTGTCAACATGTCATAGGGGGATTGGTTCCTGACAGTACAGTTGAGGACGAAAAGGCACAGGCGATAGTGAAGTATCTTTCACAAGGCGAGGCGAATAAAGAGAATTTTAAACTCAAGAATGGGCGATTGTCGCGAAAGACTGAAGATGGTGATAAATTGTACGTACCGGCGATAGAAAAGTTCCCATTGCTAAGAAGGCATCATGATGACGTTGGACACCCGGGATGATTGGAACTTTTGAGGTGACAGTACTGGTTTCCCTGAATGAGGCGGGTTGTAAGAAAGTACACGTCGGCGTGTCTCAATTGTGCGTTTGCCGAAGGTGCCTATGGAAAAGGTGAGGGATTTGTACATCCAATAGAGAAACGACCGATCCCAGTTGATACATTGCTTGTGGATCATGTTGGTCTCTTCGCGAAGAGTAAGAACCGGAATAGTTATCTCCTTATGGTGGTCGACGAAGTTTGTGATTGCGAGACCCACACGCACGTTGAGTTCGGCGAAGGCGATTAAGACCTTGAGATCAGTAGTTGGCGAATTTGGGTACCCGCGGCGACTGATATCT
The DNA here is from genome assembly GCA_958507055.1 of Crioceris asparagi. Classification (NCBI taxonomy): domain Eukaryota; kingdom Metazoa; phylum Arthropoda; class Insecta; order Coleoptera; family Chrysomelidae; genus Crioceris; species Crioceris asparagi. The sequence goes on along the minus strand of CAUEHI010000250.1, from coordinate 282,079 downwards.
TATCAAGGCTTGGCGTTTACTATTGGTAAGGTGTGTGTTACATGGCGGAAAAAGGAGCATGTGCAGAATGCTATTGCTACCCCAAGGGCGAACGGTCAGGTGGAAAGGCCCAACAACACTATTATAGAGGCGATAATGGCGAGTGAAGAGAGTGAGGCGGGATGGGAGGAGAAGTTGCCGGAGATTGTATGGGGAATTAACCATATCCGCAACGCGAGCACGCAGTTTTCTCCAGCGGACCTCCTGTTTTCATATCAGTCAGGCACAGTGGGGGACTTAGCAGGCACTTCTCAGGATTCTCATGCGGCGGGCGAGGCGAGACTGCTAGCAGCGCGGCGAAAAGCGGAGGAAAACTTGGCGAATACCTCTAAGCGAATGAAGGTGAGATATGACAAGAGGTGAAAGGTTGTAACCGAATATAAGACGGGCGATCTGGTGCTGTGGTGACTGGCAGCAACATCTGTAGGCGGGAAAGGCATTAACCGCAAGGTGGCGAACAAATATGATGGTCCCTATTGGATTACGAGGACGCTTGGAAACGATAGGTACGAAATCACTTCCCTGAAGGGTGTCAGGAGATACAATCGATTTAAGGCGGTCGTGGCGGCTGACTCTTTACGGCGGTATCAGAGCGGCGCAGTTACTGTAAGAGACGAATTGGACAGTGACTCCACAGATAGTGAGGTAGAGCAATCAGGCAATCAAGACCTGATACATCCCATAGATGCGAGATTGACGTGAATGAATTGTGGTGGTAAATTAATGGGGACATTAATTGTTTCAAGATGGCCAAGTGTTATGATCTTAAATTGGAGATGCAGGCGACATCTTTGACGATGGCGACTAAGTCAGCGCTCGGGTAGCTAGCCAGCTGAGTAGGCGTAAGTGGGCCTCTACGTTACCGGCGAATGTGACGTAGAGGAGGGGTGGTTGGTGAGACCCACACAATAAAGGGGCGTTAGGCAAGCGATCGTGTTTGTGCTGTTTTATTTTCAGAAATAAAGGAGAAAAATAAGGAAGTGTAACACTAGCATTGAACATAAGCAAGACTAAATATGTGGCATTTGCTAATAAACCAAAGAAAATACCTAATAATATGCACATAACCCTAAATAACCATCAAACACAAAGAGGAGATAATATGAAGTACTTATATAGACTCAGGATTAACTTGGGAAGCATGTATTAGTTATACTGGGAAAAGATTGAGATATCTTGTTTATATTTTTTGTAGGTTTAAGATACTGCTACCCAAAAGAGAATTGGTATTAATATATTACGCTATTTTTCATAGTATTGCAAATTATGGAGTTCTCGTATGGGGAGGGGTCAATGAAACATATATTAAAAAATTAATAGAACTTCAAAATAAACTATTAAAATTAGTTTTTAGTCTCAATGAAATATTGAAACCCGTCAACATTAGGCAATCTTTCTTTTTGGAATCAGTGATGGCCACATTCCAGTCAATGAAACAAGCTTATAACAATATAAATACTACGTACTCGAACAAAATTGAAGTACCAAAATCAAAAAGAGAAGTAGGCAGAAACTATAAATATATTGCATGCAAAGTTTTCAATGAAATGCCAAACTCTCTTAAATTAATTACCTTCATAACAAAGATCATCAAGTTTCATATAAAAAATCGATTCAGGATAATTTTAATATCGAGAGAAACATTGATCTCATTCTTAAGGACTTAAGATAAAGATACACAATTAATCATTGCGTCTGCATTATTACTGTAAAGCTGTTTTTTTTCTTTTTAATGTTTAATTATTTAATAGGTAAGGTAACTACCTGTTATAAATTACCTTAATATGATATTAAAAATATCAAAGTAGAATATAGAATTTAAGTTATTATAAATATATGTAGAATTAAGCTTTTTTGTGCCATCCTACGTACGGATTATATGAATCTCCTGTAGGCTACATGAGTATTCAATATGTAAATAAATTAAATGTAATGGAATGAAAGTATTATCTTCTATAAATATTGTAACGTGAAGACTTACCCAAATAATAAAAGACACTCACATACACACAAATATCTGGAGCCCTGGAAGTGTCTCGATTGCTCTTGAAGGAGAATGTTGGTAATAACATCCTGGGAATCCAGAAGCATGGAGAATGTACTGATTTGGTCTATTCTTGACGAGAAGATTCGAGATAGGAGGTTAAGTGGATATAAACACACGGACCACGGAAGTAGTTAGTTAGTGATAGATAGTCAGTCGGTCATAGATCATAGACAGTAGAAAAGTCGTATATAGTCCGAGAAATAAGTGTGAATATAAATGTGTATATAGTCGTGTAGTTATTGGTAGAAATAAATAAGTGAAAATAAATCGAACCCAGTTTTAATATAAATTCCCGTTACGATATGTACAGGGTCCCGCAACTGAGCACCCGTTTTCTATTGCTCAGTAGTAATAAGTTTGAAATTCAGCTTTTTTCATGATTATCTTTTCATATGGAAGATGACTATTTTGATACCTTTGAGAAAAAATCTACATTTTTTTTGAAAATTGAAAAATTAAGATACCATATATCCGGCAATGTTTGGATTGCGAAACTTTTTAAAAAAATCATAGATTTCCGAGTCACAGTTCTGGTAAAAGTCTATGATATGTGTATTTCCGCTATGTCTTATAAACTCTGATTAAAGGATAAGCAAAGTATTTGGTGAAAATAGAAGCTAGGGTGGTTTTCTATTAAAAAACTTTTTTGTTTATCAAGATTCTGTTTGAAATAAGAAAAATAAGAGTGCTCGTTGAGATTAGTACATTTTGTCACTAAATTCTGAATAATAATGTCCATTTTACTTAATCAGCAACTCTGGTTGATCTCTTTGCAATAAGTATGATGTATGATTTCATCACCGAATTAATATTTAAATTTTCAATATTTTTTTCTAAAACACCAGTGATGCAAAAATGATGGTATAAAATTTTTGGGCGATGTAGATCAACATAAGAAGTATCAAAATAAACAACCAAATGTATGGTATAGATAATATTCTATAATTATTGAGACACAATATAAATAATCCAAAATAATTTCCGCAGATGGATTAAACGTTACAAGTGAAGATTAGAAAATACAAAACTAACAAATAACCAATTGAAGACGGGAAGTTAATTAAAACTTTAAATAAAAGAGAAATCGGTATATCTATCAAAAACTGCAAAAATTCGAGAATAAAGTTTCTATGCTATCCACTCCACTCATAAGTCGCGGCTAGATGGTACTACTACTATTTGTATATGTGTTTTGAGCATTGCAAATATTATAATGTTATCCACTTTGGTGTAACTCATCGCTAGTTGGAGCTTTAGTGCTTCATATTATACACCGATCACGATGAACATTGGTATACGTATATAATTTTAATTAAAAAATAAAAGTTAGGCATAAACGTTTTTTTTAATTATACATTGTCCACAATATTATATAATGTCACTATAAATGATTGATTACCAAACAACTCATCGCCACCCAGACATGAGATCATGATTTCAAGGTTGTTGACTATCTTCAGTTTAGATCCAATCACAGCACCTGTTCAATCCTCGGTCAGTGGTACCTACGATTGGTTATCAGACACGGATCGATTCTCTGCGACAAACTGAAGATAGGCAATAACCTTGAAATCATGTCATTTGCCTGGGTAGTGGTGATTTGTTTGATAATCAATCTGATTGACCATTCATAATGATATTATGCGATATTGTGACAATGTAATAAATTTTACATAATTCCCTAACAGTAGCTGACGTTATTCAATGGCGGAAGGGGCACTTAATCTCGCAGTAGTTGTTGTCGACACAGTTAGACCTCCTAGCGTAATCTCGTACAAAAAATGTTGAATTGAATATTAAATTATGGAAAATATTTAATTTTGATATCAATATTTTAAAAAAGATTATTCTCATTTCTTTCATAACAGGTTGCTTCCAGCCGTTTATGCCTGAATAAGGTTATGATTACTCCACAGATGAGAAAGCGATAATATTGAATTAAATATTAAATTGTAGAATAGACTTAAATTTCAAATCAATATTTTTGAGATTTATTTTAAAAGCGTTTTTTCATAAATGGCTTTTTCCAGCGCTTTATGCTTGAATAAGACAATGATCACTCCACACATGACCTCTCCAGGGAATACAGGGCCCTAGACTTCATAGTAGGTGGTATCCTCGACAAACTGGACCTCATTAAAATGGGCTCTCCTGAGGCGAGGGGATACCTAGACTGACTAGACATAGTCGGTCTGGACTAGTACGGTTTCTGAAAGGAAGACGCGTTGGAACTCTTCGGCGAATGCGTTCGTTGTGTTTGTGCTGTGCAGGGCGATCCGTGTCGTGGGATGATAGAATCCTGGTGGCTGAGTCGGCTCCGAGACTCAAGAGGCCGGAAGTCAGGCAACACTCCTCTTTGGCCCTGAGTTCCACTAGACGGACGGTCAAGACTAACTCACCTTGATCAATGGGCTGTGCTGTCCCGTCAGAGGGCCAGCTGGTTGAGTCCCTAGGTAGCATGGATCGTGCGGCGCCGGCACTGCAAGCGACCACTCCTACTGTCCGTGCGGGACTGGTACCGAGGGCTATATCTCTCGGGTAGCCCCGGCGCTGATACAGCGTCCCCAGTGTCGGCTCCGTGGAGGGTGGGTAGCCTGAGGGATGAATACAAACTATGAACCATGGACACCAATAAAACTTTGGAGCAGCAAGAAGAGGCAGCGGGTGTCGAAACCATGAAACCTCTGTGGGAGGGAGCAAGGCTCACCGTACTGCCAGAAGATGAGCTGCCTGAGCTAACCAAGGCGACTCTCTGGATCCCCGGCCCTCCTGTCGAGACTTGGGGCCTGAGGGGGCGCCTAACTGCTCAAAACCCGTGGGCAGGCATACCTGGTGGAACATTAAGGGTGCACAAGAGTGCGAAGAGTCATACAGCCATCTTGGAGAAGGGCCTCGCCAGAATACCACTCCTCGAGGCCAGCTCAGACCGCATTGCACCCCTATTCAGCAAATGCAAATACCACGTTTGTTGGGAAGAAACAGACCCACGCACTGTGCCGACAATAGACGTATACACTGATGGGTCTAAAAAGAGGGACAGTACAGGTATAGGAATCTTCAGCCAAGACCTGCAACTGTCTCTACAACAACCACTCGGGAAGTATGCCACCGTATTATAAACGGAAGTAATAGCACTAGCTCGAGAGGCTAATGAGTTCTGCATGAGCAAGGTGCGAAGACGAGTAATACGCTTCTTCACAGATAGTAAAGACGCCCTGAAAGCGCTTGAAAAGGGCAGGTACGACGCGAGAACCACGCTGAACTGCCACCGCGAACTGTCGGAACTAGCGAATGAAAATATGGTGGAACTAGCTTGGGTGCCAGCACACATGGGAATGAGGGTAATGACAAGGCGGATAAGCTGGCGGGTGCTGCCTCGTCAGGAACAATGTATGGGCCTGAACCGGCAGTACCCATCACACCGCACATCATGGCTAACCTCATTAAAGAGGTCACACACCTCAGACACTGTCAGAGGTGGAACTCGATTCTGGGCTGTCGACAGAGCAAGAACTTCATCACGGAGCCATGCCGGAAATGGGCCGAAGACTGCCTAGCTTTGTCCCGGGCCAAACTACGCTCACTTGTAAGCATCTGGACCGGGCATGCTGCGCTAAGAAAACACCAACATACAATGGGTGTCATCGACGACCCGACATGTCGGGCATGCATGGAGGAGGAAGAAACAATGGAGCATCTCTTCACAGAATGCCCCGCTCTATCCAACGTTCGTAAGGCCATCCTAGGACTGAAGTGACCGGATCTGACCAACATCAGACGAACCTCGCCTGCGGCAACCCTGAGATATCTGAACCAGGTTGTAGGGATACTGGGGGAACCGTAGGTCTGAGGAGCAAGGAGGAGAGGCACAATGGGCCGAATTGGCCTAAGTACCCGCTTTGGCACCCCTGCGTCAAATAATAATAATAACTCCCCAACAATAATGGTAATGTTGGTACCATTATTGTTGGGGAGATGAATATAGATATAGGTACTCAAAAAAATTGTGAAATCGAGAATAACTACATACTGACTCTCTCATCCTTTGGATTAATAATAATTAATATCTCATAAAATATTAGCTGTAAAAAAACATAAAGTCATTTTAAATAATAATAAACTGACATTATTTTTCCATTTTGATCTGAAAAATAAATTAAAATTATAAAAATTCCATAAGAAAAAACAAAGTTGTGTAGAGTTTCAACTATTTAGAAACACCCGGTATAATTGAAAATATTTTTATGTTGTAGAATGTTCAAAATACGATTGGGTTAGTTGTAAACATTTTCTCCTAATCTTTTCAATAACCCCGTAACCGTCCGAATACCTTCGCACTACTAATCTTCCATTTCATAACTTGAAATGTACCTAGATATTTAGCAACAGCGGGCCGCGTCTAATTATAAAAAAGTTATATCGTGTGATCTGAACCAAAAAATGTATGCACAAGGAGGCAATGTTATATATATTATTTATATATATATATATATATATATATATATATATATATATATAATAATAATAATAATAATAATAATAATAATAATAATTAGAGGTTTCTCCCATTTGCTCCTATAGAGTCGGAATACATTTTATGATAAGACATAATAATTATTATTTTTATTAACACACAATAACAATGTGAAGAGACATTTCTTTTTTGAATGTTAAATAGATAATTTATTTTTATTTCATGGAATCCTTGTTATCAAAAAGAAAATAGTCGTCTCAATCATATTAATCGAAACAAGAAGAACGTCAACATGTTGTAATCTACATTCTTAAAGTAATAAATCATAGATATTTTGCCAAGTCAAACACAATGCGCTCAAGAAAAGCTTAATAAATTCTAACAACCTTATCCACTTCGAGTGCTACCTACCTAGGTATTTTAACTTTATTCCTGTAGCCGAAATGTAGCAAAGATTTATTCTTCCAATCTTTGCCTGAATCCCATCCCTCTCCTCCCTCTCAACTCCAGCAGATTCAATCTGGCTCCACCCACAACGTACGAAAACGTCTACTTCATGATTGCTCTGGCATCTCTTAGTAAATAGATGTATTAAATGTAATCAATGCAGTTCTATATACGTCTCTGTTCTCTGCTACTGCTACCTCTACCTTATTGTTACCATTTAGTTGGAGTATGCGTTTGACAAATATTATTAATGCGTTAAAAATGTACCACTTTCGAATAAGAGCGAAGTATTTTGCATGATTTTTAAATAACAAATGATTTTACAATCATGATCATAATTAACTTGTTAGTTTCACTTAGGTATTTATCCGATATCTATATCACAGGTATTTAAGAACAGGTAAAATTTTAGCACCGGCAACACCGTAGAGTCTTGAAAATAAAAAAATGTGAAATCCGTCAATTTGGTTTTACATATATTGATAGTATATTATTATTACAGCCTTTTACAAGTTGAAAACATTTTCAAATGATTACTTATCATTTATTTATCATTTATTAAATACAATATCTCGTTAATTTAAGCCATATTTTTAAATTTATCGGGAAAAACCATTACGTGACCTTGAAAATTCAACATTTTTCTGTAAATAATGCTTCTGTAGGCAGATGTGCGAGATACCGCTCTCACCTCTGCAAACTAGTTTGCATTGATGAAACAAAACAGTTAATGTGGGTATGCAACTGCAAATACACATTAGCGTGTACCTACTATCAGCTGCTTTATCATATAAAACTCCACAAATTTAAACTTTGCAATACGTATAATATTTTAATATAAATTACAATTCAAAAGCCGGGGATTGTCTTTGAAAATGTTTATATACTACAAACTATAGAGGGTGGGACAGTCAAAACGAAACAAGGCCAATATTTCGTTAAAAAGGAAATCGGTCGTACCCATAGACATCTGAACACCTAGACCACGCATAGCATCTTTTAGAGCGATCCAACATCTCAAGACCATTATTCTTCTGGTCCATAATGGTTCGTGTCCGCCCGATACGATTAACATATTTGCCAAACTTCTTATTTTTCATGGCAACTTCTGATTTATAAAGTAATAATCAAATACACTCAGGCGTAATTAAAAGGCGGTCGTTGTAATAGTTACAATTGATTATTCAGACACACCTGCAGATTAAGTTATGTACCAAATTTATATTTTACAACACGAAATAATTATTTTTCATTTGTGAAATAAGAAGATCATGAATCGATATCGATCGACTGATTTAAGTTGGGCAACACAGGAATATATAATTTAGGCGTCCGTATGAATTCGTCGCTAGTCGGAATATTGTCCATTCATAATTTGAGTGCTGCTACTACGTTTTACACATTTATACGCTTCTACACAGGTACACTGTTGCCAAAATTTCCTATAGGAAAATTTTGTCTCTCTCTTACACATGGAAAATACCAAAACGTTCTTTAGATACATGTTATGAATGAAAGCGCTGAAAAGAAAGATTCAGCATATATATATATATATATATATATTGAACTGAATTGTAGTTCGGGATCCTTTCGGCTTTGTCAAAATAACAAGAAAACACAACTTTCCGGTTTCAGAATTTTATTTTCCCAAAATAAAATTGTTTTGATACGCCACTGGCAATATAATTTGATACCAAATTTATCGATGACACGTGCAGTCTGGTGTGGTTACAGATGTCCGCATCTTCTTCCTTGATGATTCAGATGGGAATAATTTAATTTTGAATTTCACTGATTTTTACTCTACGAGGTCTCTAGGAGAAATGATCTGCCCGTCGTATGAGATTTGCAGTTTATATAGGGCATTAGATTGATCCATCCTTTTTCCACTTATTTGAAGTGCATTTAACTATTCCTCACACTCCGTAACACATGGGTTTCATCTGGACAGATCCATGGCATTCCATGCTCATTCCAAGTGAGATTCCATCTCTTGCTTTTGGTTATATTTGTAAATAGAGGAATTTTCGTTTCTCCTAATTAACTATTCAGTCTTATCAAATAAAACCCTTACTTTTCAGTACACTGCCTCCTCCTTAATTTCGTTCGTCCCCAAAGAAATACTGACTCATGCATGATCCGGTGGAGTAACTTCTTCTTCACCGTTGGTCCCCCCGATATGGAGCGAGTTGATTTAGATGTATCACTTTCATCTTTCCCCGTGGTTTTCGTTGAATGCGATAAACGACATCGTTGTGTCGCGCCTGTATGGTGTAAGGACCTTCCCAATCGGATTGCAGTTTGGGAGAACGGTCAATTGTTCTTTTTTGGATTGAATAGCCAAACCCGGTCTTGCACCTGGTAACCCTCGGAATTGGCGTGTCGATAGTACCGTGTTTTCATGCGGTCGCTGGCCATACGGATATGTTTTCTGGGTTGTTCATGAACTTCTCGTAGTCGTTCTTGCAGCCAACTGGTGAACTCATCCGTGGCTTCCGTTGATGGAAAGTGTCTTCGAAAGAGCAAATCCCAAGGTAACCTCAACTCTCTCCCGAACATCATGCAAGCTGGAGTCTCTTTAGTTACTTCGTGCACCTCCGCACGATATGCCATTAGGGCCAAAGGAACATATCGGTCCCAGCCACTTTGGTTATCAGACGTGAACTTCTTCAGAAAGCTGACGAGAGTATGATTGAACTTCTCAGTAGATATACTAAGAGAGTTCTACATCATCATAGTCAGCATGATTTTTCAGAGGGGTCCAGAATAATGAAATAATAATTTCATTGGTGGGGAGCGCGTGGGGGGCAAGCGTGCAGAATATTTTTTCCAAGGGTGTCTCAATTTGAATAAATCATAGATTCCTTCTTTTCAAACAATTAGAGCGCCATCTAGCGTGGAGAGGCTGTGTAACTGCATTAGTTATTATAATTTTAGTTAAATTCCTACTTTTTAAACATGAGCGTGCGCGCCATCTAGCAGAGAGTGATTAATTACTTTTATTATGTTTAATATTGCTGTGAAAAAAAAGTTCATGCATCGCCGTTTCGAACCCACATCCATAAATCCACACGCTTCCCATACTAGGCGTCTTAACCCAGCTTGCTATTCGGTCTCATTTGAAACATAGGAGATTGTTGAATAGAACGGTGATTTCTTGCGGTCTGGGGGGAAAAATGCATGATTGAATTCCTTATCAATCACATTAATTATACATAAAAAAGGTTTTGTGGATAAAAAAACCATTATACTCTACATTCGATTTATTTAATATATAATTTTTATTTGTCAAACAATTAAATTATTTGGAATCCATGAATTGTGAGTGCTGTCAAGGCCAAGCCATTTAACATAAAGTAGGTTTCCTTTCCGTCGTATAATTTTTTCAATCAGGTAAACATCAGGATAATTGGCTTTTTGTAGTTTAAACTCATAAAATCCACCCTTAATTTGTTCATTATTTTGGTCTTCTAGTAGAAAGGTAGTAGGGTTAGTGAGTTGAACTTTATAAATTTTAAATATTTCATTGCTCCAATTAGGTGTATATCCTTTGGTAAAAGCTTCTCGATATTTGCTTATTCTTACATAGTCTCCGGCTTTAAATTTATTTAGTTTTGGGTCCAATGTTTTTAGATGATTGTATTGTTGAGAGGAGGTGTTTCTCATGTTTCTTTCTGACATCCGTAGGTTTCATACCAATCGTTTTATGTTTTTGAATATTATATTTGTTAACAATAATAGGTAATAGTTGCAACCTCTTGTAATTACCCTGTAGCGAAAACTTCTTCCACATCATATTCTTTGCAGTTCTATTGAATCTCTCTATTACACTAGCTTTCATGTTCGAGTAGGTAGAGTAGTGATTAATATTAAAATCTTTCATAAGAGCTTGAAACTCTCTGTTATAAAACTCCTTACCCATATCAGTCTGCAAATTTTTTGGAGGCGTTGTTGTCGATAATATTTGTTTCATTGCTTTAGTAACTTCTGTACCAGTTTTATTTTTAACAGACCTAGCCCAAGCAAACTTGGAGAATAATTAATAATTGTTAAGATATACTTGTATCCTTTGTTAACTTTTGAATAAGGGATCATTTCAACCAAGTCAACTTGCCATAAATCGTGTAAGCCTTTGACCACAACATGTCGTCTCCGAAAATTTCTTCTATCTGGCTTATGTATTTCTTTTACAACTTCTTCTTTGATACTTATTGTTCACAGAGTAACACAAATTGGACAAAGCAACGTAAATCAGGATTATTAGGAATAAATTTGTTAGGTTCTATAATGGATATTTTATAATTTTTTCTCAATGTTAGTCCTTCGAAATCTGCGTTTCAAATCAGACAATACTTTGAGAGAAGTTTTTGGATTTGGTAAGAAAATACCAGCTGCAAACAAGGATCATGAATCAGACTCTACAGTAAAAATTTTGAGAGTTAACTCAATTTGCATTGACTGTAATATATGTACAAACTCCTATTTAAATGGGAAACCTGTCCACATTATACATCAGTTCTTTCCAAGCGTTGCTACGGGATATAAGATAGTAGACTCAACATTACCAATTTTGTATTTTCCAATTAGTGTTCCAACAATAACCAATATTACTATAAAAGTATTGGGTCAAGACAGTCGACTTATAAATTTCAGAGAAGAAACCATAACCATTAGATTACACTTGAGAAATATCAGCAATGGTGGTTAGATATAGCAGAGATGTAGATATTTCTTATAAAAAAGGAACAGCAAAAAAAACAAAGATAGTGTATCTCACACAACCAAAGCGTTAACATCACAGAATCGAAAAATTTTGACTTCACTTGGTTTAAAATTACAAATATAATGGATATATTGAACGTAACAGCAAGACCTCTCGTGGAAAACTCCATCACAAATTTTGAATTGCACTCTTACCAACCCTCAGTATCTGGAACATTTGAATACAATGATGAGATAAGAATACCCATTCAAGAAGTAGACCTGTGTACATTACCGTGTAAGAGTCATTTGTATATCGAGGGAAAATTAAGAAAAGATGATGGCACTAAGGCATCCAAACTTAAATTTATTAATAATGGTGTAGTTTTGTTATTTAGAGAAATTCACTATGAATTAAATGGGGTCACAATCGATACAAATAGAAACGTGGGATTAACATCCACTCTAAAAGCATATTTGTCTTACAACGAGCATGAAAGTGTTAAGCTTCATAATGCTGGATATAGACCAAGAGTGCATGTAGTGGGTGAGAGAATTACAGACACTAATGGACATTTCCACGTTTATATACCACTAAATATTTTGATGGGATTTTTTGAAGATTATCGCAAAATTATTGTGAATATGAACCAAGAGTTGGTATTGATCCGCTCTAGTAATGATTTGGATGCGGTTATAAGTGAAGATGATACTGAAAAACCAAGAATTACAATTATCAAAATCTATTGGAGAGTTCCACATGTTTCCGTGGACATACCACAGCAACTTGCCTTAACCAAAATTATAGAAAAAAATACAGATTTAGCAATTGGTTTCCGTTCATGGGAATTTATTGAATATCCAGCTTTAACTGAATCAACTCAACACTCGTGGAGTGTAAGGACCACTAGTAAGCTAGAAACTCCTAGGCATGTTATAGTAGCATTCCAGATTGATAAAAAAACAAAGTTACATCTGATATGAGTTGGCTTGATCATATAAACTTAACCAATATACGAGTATTTTTAAACGGCGAAAGGTACCCTTATCAGGATCTATATTTAAATTTCAAATATAAGAAATATGCTTCTCTGTATGAGATGTTTTCCCATTTCCAACAATCTTACTATGAAACTAACAACGAACCAGTTTATACACCCGAAGAATTTTTAAAAATTTGTCCGATTACTCACATAGATTGTAGTCGACAAAAAGAGTCGATTCAAAGTGGGTCAGTTGTTATGCGTATTGAATTTGAAACCAGTGTAAACGTAAAAAAGGACACTACAGCATACTGTCTGATATTACATGACAAACTGTTTAGTTATAACCCTCTCACAAAAATAGTTCATCAAATTTAGTGCGCATGCCTCATATAAAGTATAAATGTGAGAATTTCCAAAGAAGACTTTACAATATGTTAAGCACTCAGCTCCAAGCAAGAATCATTGAACATCAGAGAAAACTTGAAGAATTAAGGCGAATTATAGAATTATATAGCTACAAACAATTAATGATTAAACAGTTTGCAAGTCTGACATTGTAGAACAATGAAATCCAAGGCTTTCGTTTGGAAAAGAACAAATATTTGTCCAAGGAGCTTGCTGCTTTTGATGGCTCAAAAATAGCAAACTTTATTTTAAAACCACCCTTTGGAATGGAACTACTACCTTTTGAAGCACATCGTCAAAATATATGGTTAATAAATAATTATCACTGTATTGATTGGAATGAGGGGCATGTACCGGTTCACTGTTTTGCCAAAATTATTGAAAGGTTGACTGGTAAATATAACGTGGTGTATGTAAAAGGTAAAGAGAAAGTCGTATACCTCAAACAATTTACATCTCGACCAGTCGTGGAATTAGAAGAACACCCAGCCCTACCTGTCTCAGAGTCCAAGTGTTTATATCACAATAAAAACTCCTGTCATTATGCATTATTACATATATATTTTTTGTATGAAAAATTTATGATGCAATGTAATGAATAAAAAACGTATAAAGGACATTAATTGTTTTATTTAGTAGTTAAACCACATATCATTACATGGTTTATTAAATTAAAGAAAGAACTACAACCAATGAATTTTGTGCAAAATAAAACCCAGTTTATCTATCTATATGGTTTTTATTAATATACAGAAAATATTAAATCTAAAACATACATTAAATACCTCTTCAAACATTTTTATGATGGAGTTTTTTTTACCACAAATCGTTAAATCTAATACATCCGCCATTGTGTAAATCGTAATCACACTCACTTTTTTCTTTTAATACAAATAATAATTCTTTGAATTCACTTTGACACCACATATTTTTATTCCGATATATCTTATATAAATTTTCATTTTTAAAATTCATATGATAATGATCACAAATTGCTACTACATTTTTATTGCAATTCCTCATGATAAATTCAAAAAGATTAAAACAATTTTCAGAAAATATTAAATTTAGTCCTTTAACTTTATAAAAATAAACCCATACACAGTACTGATTTCTGCAATATTCTTCGGTCCCATCATCTTTATGACTGAAACTTGCTGCCAAATATGTTCCCAGCGGTAATAAACGAATTTCTTGAAAATTTCTTCAAGGACTATCCAAGGTAGTGCATGATAAAGAAGACAATAGCTACCAAAACTTAAAATACTTGTAAAATTTCCGCAAACGCTTTTTATACATAAAGCCTTCAATTAAAAATCGTTAATCGTCGTATGGACTTGGAGCAATTTTTGATTGTTCTATACTAAAAACATTGTGTGCATATGAACGGATGCAACGCTGACTTATCGATTTTTGATTAAATTCTTTCAAACAATTAAGATAATCATCAAAAGTTATTTTACTTTTTACAACGTTATATTTCACTCCCTCAGATTTTTTCACCAACTTACCCCCCTGAACTTTAAATGTATACATTTTAGAAGGCAAACCAATGAAATGAGTGATTATATTACCATTTGCTTCATCCTTCATTAAGCCCAACTTTTTTTATTGGCCAAAGGTATTTTATAAATGTTATCAACACTATAATCTGATGTATCAAATTTAGAAATATTAGCTTTTATGACTTCTTCATATGCATCATTGCACTTTAATTCATAAATGAAGCTATCCGTATCCATGTATAAAAGTTTGCATTTTCAATGCCTAATTTTGGAAACATGAAATCATAATGAAAATTATACATGCATAATTTTGATATATCTAAAATAGCCATTCCAACATACAGCGGTTTGCTGAATACAACTTCGGTTCTCTACATAAAAACTAGCTGTCCTCAGTTTGAATCCTGATTCTTACATTACAGGCACTATAAGTAAGTGTTCCTAATAAAATAATAATAATATTCCTTTATTTTCACATTTGAAATGCACACAAGATATGTAAAAGTATAAAAAACGTCAATACCTACTATATCTAGTTACTTCATATTACAGCTATTATACATTAACTTGTTTTAACAAAAATTTATATACAATAATACTAACTATGTAATATACTTTTCACAAAATAAAATTAACTATAATATACCACAAAAAGAATTCATCTAGGGAATAACAGCAGTTTTTGACTAGAAACTTTTTCAGCCTTGCTTTAAAGATACTAATATTGGGGGATGATTTTATATGATTATCAAGTATATTTTATAGCTTACAACCTATACAATAAAAATGTTTTTAGTAAAGCGTTGTGCGATAATTGTTGTAGGATTCAATTATTTATTATCTCTTCAATTATTTCCTTATAACATCCAGCACCTGTGGAAGGGACAAATTTTTCCGAAAATCGAAAATTCGAGATTTGAAAATTAGGAAGGGGACCATATCCGGAAACGTTTAAATTGAAAATTTTTTCAGAAGAGTTTCCGAGTGTCGCAATGGTAAAGTCTGAAATATGTTACAAGCGTATTTCCGCTATGCGGAAGAGCATTTTTTTAAAATTGAAAATATGACACGGCCAAATTAAAGAAAAGATTATATGTAGCAACATTTAAATTCAGTTACGGCTTTCGAGCTACAGCAGTAAAGTCTGAAATATGTATATTTGCGCCGCGATGTTTTGAAATCTTTGAATAATAAATAACAATTACAAACTAAGCCTATAACTTTTTGGGTATTACTATGTTATTAAAAAGTTACAAGGTGTGATTTACAAAATGAGATGTTTAAAAAATATTTTACCTCACTACCGCCTTATCATTCACTGGTCGAAAGTCATTTACGATATGGTATTCTAGCTTGGGGTGGAGCACTCAGAACACACATCCAACCACTTGAGGTTATGTAACGTAGATTTCTAAAACTTATCTACAATAAAAACTGGCGATATGCTTCAAACGATATATATTTTGAAAGTGGAATACTTGACATGAGACAACTATACTTCTTGAACATCAATCTAAAATTCCATTCCATTCGCCATCATGCGTCACTTCCTTCCCACAACTATGGAACTCGAAGACGAAATCACCACGTTATTCCCCATATGACGAAATCCTTATGTCAACGCTCTTTTAATTTTATGGCGCCAAGAATACACGATAATCTGCCAGAAGCAATAAAGTCAATCACTTCACTATCCCTTTTTAAAAGTAAACTAAAAAAAAATATACATGACACTCCTCGGAAATTTATCTTAGACTGAACTCAAAAGCTGAATGAAATCTTTCTCGTATGTATCTGATACAAAATATCCCCAATGATATGTCTGTATAAATGTGTACTTATTATCGTTTCCAAATTGTGTGTATATTTTGTATATCTTTCTATAATAGTTTTTAAACTTTGATTATTGTATTTTATTTTCTTATCGTATTTTATCTATATTTAAGTCTAAAAATCGTATATTTATATACCTCTAGTTTTAGTAAAATCAACTTATATTATTTATTTCTCGAAACAAGCATGAACACGCTTATCGAGTATCAACATTATAGTGTAAATCTCTAGAGAATAAATGTATTATTATTATTATTACTGAACGTGCAACAATTTTCATGACTAATGTTACACTAAAAAATGTGAAATGAATATTTTTTAGAAAAAAATGGACCTACTTTATTAGTTGTTGAACTGAAAAATACAAAATAATATCAATTCTATTGGTACTGGTAATTTTGAAGTTGTGTCGTTTTAGTTTGTTGTTGTAGGAGTTAAATTAACTTTCCTTGAAAGTCTTTAAAAAAAACTTTATTTATTAAGAAAAGCGTTTAACAAATTTAGATGTGCTACATACAATGGTTAACTAAAGATAAAACACTAAGCTACGTTGCCTATTTATATATAATTCTAAGATGCTTATTCAGCATTCATATCATATGTCTTAATTACTAATGATTAAGGATAAATGGCCATATAACTCCTCCCTCCTTAAGACTGAGAAAAGGGATTTAACTTTTCGAGGGTTCTAAGTTGTATGCTCATTTTATTCTTGTTTTTACAATAATAATATATAATAATTATAAGTACAAATATAATCAATACAGTTAATATAATGCTAGACACCGAAACTCCAGTATCTACAGTAAAATGTTTGATTGGATGTACATTAAGAGTTTCAAGGTGTTTCAAATCATTATGGATAGAATTTAAATGTATTTCTTCCAGTTGTAACGATTCAATATCCTGAATTAGATCTTTATTCATAATTATCGGAGGTAATTTTAATCTTAAATTCATGGTATTGATTTTCTGTGACTCAAAGTATCTATTGCCTATTTTCACCATACATTGTTGTGGAAATATTAGAGAGGGTTCATTTATGGATTCTATAGCCTGTTGATTTGGGCATTTAAAGATTACTTTCTCTCTTGTTGCTGGCAAAATTATAAGGGAATTATCGGAAAGCTGGGTAATAGATGTCTTCTTATGAGATATTGGGGTTAATGGACAATGACTCGTGAAATTGATTGTGTTTGCTATACAAGGTTCGTTTTTACTTAACTGATTTTTAGTACACAAGTTTATCTCTTCGATTTTCTGACACTTTTCATTTACATTAAAGTAGTCATCAGGGGATATTAAAATGAAAGAATTTTTAAGGATCATTATTTTGTTTTCTTGTGGAATTGAATATAACTGATGCATTATGTAGGGTTTATTAATTATTAATGGTATTGAAATTGAAAATATAATTATATTATTTTTTATAATAACACTAACTTGTGCGGCTTCATAGAATTTAATTATATTATCGAATGGTATTTTTTCTTCTGGTTTGATTTTAGATATAATTTCTTTTAATTCCTCGTATTTAAGAATACTATAATGCATTATGTGTATTTCAGCAAAATTAATAGCTGTTTGGAGATTATTACGCATTTCTTGTAACATTTGAATATTGTTTTCGATATTATCAATCAATAAGGTAAACTCTATAGTTGATTGAGTAAATATAGTTAATTCGTTAAGTCTTTTTTGTATCTTCTTTTGATTTTGGTTAATAGTTTTTAATTGAGTATCAATATTCCTTGTTACTTGTTTGAGAATGGTCTGTGTAGATGAAATATCTTGTTGTAAAGTGTCTTGATTTTCTTGAAGGATTTTAATGTAGTTATCATACCTTTCTCCGTCATCAGCATCAAGGGTGCCATAATGATGTTTGTGTACGTTTCCGACAATATTAAGTAACCCACGTTTATATCGTTTTACTGAATAATGACTTACAAATTCTTCAACAGTTCTAATATGTTTAAATAGATTTTTAGATTTGATTAATAATAAGTCATATAAAGGTGTTGTTCTATTTGTTACTCTGGAAGTAATATTAAATAACGTTGTTTTAGTTATCTCAATACTATCTTGTATATTAGTCAAATTTACATGGTAATAGATATGATAACACTTATCAACTATATAACTGGTTCCTAGTTTTACTGGTAATAACGGGTTAGTAATCTTCTCAATCTGGTATAAATGGCTGGCAAGAGGGTACAGGAGTACCACCAGTAGAACAATTTTTATTATTCTGAAAGGAATAATTATCGTCTCTTAATATCTTTCGGATGTCGTTGACTTGTAAACAATTTTTTATAAAATTTTGGTTTTAATTTATCTTTGTTTAATGGTTGAGGAGTCATCAGGAACTGGTCTGTACCTTCAGGGATTTCAGGGTCATTTTCACGACTACTATTTAATTTTGCTAGAACGTTAGCCTTTTTAGCATTCAATTTTAAATTGATATTCTCATGGAGTTCTTTCAAGGTCTGAGCTAGTTCTTGAATATAATCTGTTTGAATTTGATTTAAGTTCTTTTCAAAATTCAATTGATAGTTTAAATTTCCTTTAATAATTTGGAACGGTATATAATCGTGAGATGAATGAATACTATTGTTGTAATTTAATATGGCAATATCTATAAGTTCTGAATTTGTTTTTGTTTTATAATCTTGCTTTAGTGCAACTAAACTTTCTTTCAATGTTGAATGAAATCGTTCAATTGGTGAATTTGAATTTGGATTATAAGGGGTTGTAAAATGTATTTGAATTTGATATAACTTACAAAGATCTTGCACTAAATTGCTTTTAAAATTCTGTGCACTATCAGTGGTAATAATATCAGGTGTACCATGATGGGAAAAGAATTTTATTAAATTTTGACAAATTTCAACAGCATTTTCATTTAAAGGATATGCTGCAGCAAATTTAGAAAAGTTATCAATTATTGTTAGATATTTCTGAGATGTAAGAGAATAAATGTCTACATATAAGTGTTCAAAAGGCTTTTGTCCTGTCGGTGTAGGTTTAAAAATTACTTTGTAAGGATGTCTATCATATTTTGATTTTTGACAGATTTCACAGACATTTATAAAATTTATAATATCTTTTTCCAGACTGGGCCAATAGTAGAATTGCTTAACATTTTTAATATTTTCGGTTATTCCTCTATGTGAAGTCTTAATAGTATGATATCTCTGAATTATTTCTTTCTGTTCGTCTAAGTTAGTTACATCTTTAAGCAAAGTATTTGAAATTACTAATTTATAGGAATTATGTCTGAACGTGTTCTGGAAAATTCTAAGTATTAATGGTTCTAACTCCTTATAAGGAAAATACAGACAATAAGTATCAGGTGGTAAATAATTTTTTAATAATTCTTGTATTTCTTGAGTTATTGGATTTTCGTTAATAAAAATGAAAAATCTCTTCTTTGTTTCGAATAGAGTTTCTCTTACTACATATGGTTGATTTTTACCAGTCCATTTGAAAATAATCTGATTCTTATAAGTATTAATAGATTTGTTAACATATGCTGCTCCTAAAATTGGGTTTTCATGGGCAGAATGATTAGTTTCAGTTTCAGAACTATCATGATTATTATCACTGACATTACTTTCTGGTTGGGTAATTTCAGAAGTTTCTTGAATAGGACTTTGTGATGTATTAGTTGTTTCAAATGGTGGTCTAATTTGAATATCAGATATTATATTAATTTTGGGTTCCCTTAATAAATGACATACTAGAATTTCAATGTTCTGATCTTTGAATATATAATCGATCATTGATTTTACCTTGATCCAGTCTAATCCATCAAGACCGCATCCTAATCTAGGAATCGCGATTTTCCTGACATCTTTTTTAATTGCATGCATTTTCATTCGATATAAAGCTTTCCAGAGCATAAAATATGTTGGTTTTTGGTGTGATTCCTGTTTTGTTACCAAATAATAGATAAAACGATCATTTTTCTCATCATATAACGTAGCAATTTCTCCTGATCTGGCTCCTTGATTAATAAAATTTTGTACATTTTTAAATTTGTGTTTAAATACTACAGCTATACCTTTTTTCATCTGTAAATCCGCTGCGACACAATGGCCTAAAGAATATTCAGTAGACTGTTCAAATAAATTACTATTGATTTCTCTAATTACATCAGATCTCTCAATTGGTTTATAATTTTGGTTGAATTTATTAAATTCTGTTTGTAAATTTATCGGTGATTCAAAAATAGGAAGATTATCTTGACTTCCAAAGTAACGTTTTATCCTATCATGCCAAAAGTATTGATCGTCATTTTTATCTTTACTTCTTTCACACGTTGCTGACATATGTGTCGGCAGATCATCTTTTTCGATTGCATTGATATCGATCGGGGGTCTGGACAGAGCATCAGCATTTAAATTTTGTTTGCCTTTCTTATATGCAATAGAATAATCGAATTCTTATAATTTGAGACGCCATCGTACCAATTTTGAATTGGGTTATTTTATAGAAAAAAGCCATTGAAGAGGTTTGTGATCAGTAACAATAGTGAATTTTCGTCCAAATAAATAAGGTCTAAAGTATTTAGTTGCCCAGACTATCGCGAGCAATTCTTTCTCGATTGTAGAGTAATTACATTCCGCTGCATTAAGTGTTCTGCTAGCGTAAGCTACTGGAAGGTCATTACCTATATTTCCCTGCGATAATACGGCGCCAATTGCATAGTTTGATGCGTCAGTTGTTAATATGAATGGCTTTGTAAAATCTGGATGTTGCAGAATGGGGTCATTGATTAGAATATTTTTGCAAGTACTAAAAGCATCAATGAAAGCTTTGTCATGAATTACCTTGGCATTTTTCTTTAAACAAGATGTGAGGGGCTTTGTTATCTTCGCAAAGTTCTTTATAAATTTTCTGTAATAGCCAACAAGTCCTAGAAATGACTTAATTTCTTTTTGGGTATTTGTTATTCTGAAATTTTTAATAGCTAAAATTTTATTCGGATTGGGCTTAATACCTTCCGGGGTGATGACATGACCTAAAAATTCAACAGTTCTTTTTTAAAATTCCGATTTATCTAATTGAATTTTCATGTTAAAGGAAATTAATCTTTCTAATATTTTTTGTAAAGAGTCCAAATGTTCTTGTAATGATGTCGAGTAAATAATAATGTCTTCCATGTAAACTAAACAGATGTTTCCTTGTAATTCGCGAAGTACGTTGTCCATAGTTCTTTGAAAAGTTGACGGGGCATTTTTTAATCCAAATGGCATTCTTTTGTATTCATAATGTCCGTGTTCTACGCTGAAGGCAGTTTTTGAATTGATTCCGGATCCATTTCTATTTGATGAAAACCACTAGCTAAGTCTAGGGTTGTAAAATACTGTGAACGACCTAGTTTATCTAATATATCTGTAATATTAGGGAGTGGATACCTATCATCAATAGTTTTTTCATTTAATTTTCGGTAATCGATTACAAGTCGCCATTTCCTTTCTCTGGATGCATCTAATTTTTTAGGAACTATCCAAACAGGAGAATTCCAAGGTGAATTGGAAGGTTGGATTATATTATCACTCAACATTTTATCTATTTGATTATTTATTTCTTCTTTATGAATGTGTGGGTAGCGATATCTTTTAGTATGTACTGGAATTTCATCTGTGGTCTTAATTATGTGTTTAACTTGATTTGAGAAGGTTAAAGCATCACCTGGCTTATGGAAAACTTTGTTACATTTTTGGAGTACTTTAAATAATTGGACTTTCTCTTCAGAGTTTAAATGTTCATGCCTTATTAGTGATTTAAGATCGAGTTTTTCACCATAATTTTTCAAAGTTACTTTACTAGGTAATTCTACATGAAATAATTCAAATTGATCTTCACTAAACAATTGCATCGGTAATACTTTTTCTTTACTATTATAAGTAAATGAGAAATTCTTATCTGTACGATTTGCAATGCCTATATTATAAGAGCCATTCCTTACTGTAATGATTGTTGGTTTATCTCTATGTTGTTCGTCTTCATATGCGGAATTAACCAAGAAGTATTATTTGGAAGTTCAGTATGAATTTTGATATTCTGTAATGTGTAAGGTGGGATTTCGAAAGTGTATTCGTCAAAATCTTTCCTAAAATAAAACGGAATTTGCAAAAAATCATTTTTTAATAAATTATTTTCCAAATCAATATTCAAATTAAATTTTCTAAGATCTTTTATTCCAATTATTCCATCGAAGTAATCATGAAAGGGATATAAAATGAATTCAATGGGTTTTGAAATACTAAAACATAAAAATAAGGGAATCTTGGCTTTACTTGTTGCTTTCTTAGACCCAGCGCATGTTTGCAATTTTGTTATATGTGGCTTAATCAATTCAGGGTAGTATGTTTCTGCTATGGAAGGTCGAAGTAGAGAGGCATGGGAACCAGTATCTATTAATAAACGAATATTTAAATTAGGGATTACTATGAAAGGTAACTGATTAATTTGAAAGCTATTCATTTGGAGACAGTGTTTGTTTTCGAGGCTGCTATCCGAAAATTTTCAGGTTCCTCAGACTGATCGAAAGGTTCTTCATTAATTTCTTCTAAATCATCTTGATAATCAATAGAAGGTTCTATCTGATCTTCTAGATAATAATCATTTTCGGAATATGATAAATTTTGAAAATTAGGATCTTCATTTTCCAAATGGGTTAATTCTTCAAAAGTATATTTAGGAGGTCTATGTTGATTTCCGAATGTTTGATTATAATATTGAGGTCTTATTTGGAGAGGTGGACGTTTTGGTTGTACACTGACTCCTGACATAGGTTGTGGATATGTCTTTTGTGACTTAAAGAAATTTTGGTTTATAGGAGGTTTAGAATGAAACTGTGGTTTAAAAACATTGTGGTTTGCCGGTGAATAAGGATAAGTTATTGGTTTATTTCCAAAAACTTGTTTCATGGGAGTAAATTGATGTTGAACAGGCTTTTGATTGATGTTAATTGGTTGACGAGGGGGTTGAGGTAGACTAATAGGTTTAGGAAAATTCAAAAATGTATGGTTATGTTCCTTCTGTTTTACAGGTATATTCTGGATAAAATTATTTTTGAAAGTATTTTGTGAAGTAAGAATCTCATAATTTAAAATTACATCCATTGCTGAATCTAAATTTTGAGGATTTTGAACTATTAGGAGTGTTCTCAACTCATTGGAAATATTTGAAAGTAAATTCTGAGTTGCTGTCAACTCAGTTTGTGTGATCAAAATATTTCTAGCTTCAAGATTTGCTATTTCAATACAAAATTTGTTATTAATTTGAGTAACTAGAGCTTTCAATTTAAGAATATAATCTTGAATTGTTTCATTTTTGTCTCTAGTCATAAAGATTAATTGTTGTTGTAAATTTCCTCGAGTAATTGGGTCACTAAATTTTTGACGAAGTGCTACTTTAATTTGAGTCCAAGTTTCTAAATCAGGTCGTGTTAGTAGAAATTCTTCAGCTGTGCTTATTAATTTGGATTTGATTGCCAAATTTACATATTTTTGCTGAGATGGATCATTATTAAAATAGCGAGCATGAAATACATCTATCTGTCTAATAAAGGATTCTAATCTAGCTGGAGTTCCATCAAACGATTTAAGTAGACCGACAGTGGATCTTAGAGCTTCAGCCATGATAAAATTATTTGATTCTAACTCAATTATTGTTTCTAATCTAGTATGATTATCTATATCTAGTGATTGGTTAAAAATCTTCTTAACTCTAGGGTAGGTTATGTCTAATACCTTATTTCTAAATTTTTTCATATAATAAACAAATAAAATAATAAAACCTTTTTTTCAAAATAATAAATACGAATAATTCGTAATAAATAAAATTCAATAAATAATATTCAATCTTCAATAATCTTCAATAAATAATATTCAATCTTCAAAAAAAAAATAATGTTCAATCTTAACTAAACAGAATTACAGCTGTAGGGGAGAATTAAACTCACTCAGGAATAATTTTCTCGGTCCCAGCTTTGCTTCTTGTTATCGGGTAGTGGCTCGTTCCCAGAAGATGTACATCCAGGGTGGCTGCTACTCGTAGTGGACACTAGCTATGCCAATATGTCCGGTGGGCTTGCAGATACTAGATATACTTCCAATATATCTGAAGTCCGAAGAGTTGAACTTGACTTGTTATAGAGTTGCTCCAAAAGCAAGTCAAGGATCCCAGTTGAAACCTCTTTTTTTTTGCACAAGGTTCTCGATACACCTCAACTGTTAACACAGACGGTATTCACTTAATCTCGATGATCGAATAACTACCGGGTGTATCCTACTGACTGCGCCAGTTAAATTAACTTTCCTTGAAAGTCTTTAAAAAAAACTTTATTTATTAAGAAAAGCGTTTAACAAATTTAGATGTGCTACATACAAAGGTTAACTAAAGATAAAACACTAAGCTACGTTGCCTATTTATATATAATTCTAAGATGCTTATTCAGCATTCATATCATATGTCTTAATTACTAATGATTAAGGATAAATGGCCATATAACTTAGGCACCAATTCCAAAAGAACTAGCGTATTTGTAGTTGCATAACTTCGTCAACTGTTTTAAAGCTACCAATGTTAGCACTCGAGTTAAATCTGTGCAAAACACTGTTTCGATTCACATCGATAGAAATATTAAACACATTTTCTGAAAACAAAATCCTGCTTTTATTTCACCGGCTAATTATTGCCAACATTATATTATGCTATGAGAGTCCAGCATCGGAAGAGATTTTAGTTTTCTCAGCAATTGTGCAGAAACATTAATTGAAGTCATTTTTCAATAATTATTCTATGGTCTTTTGCTTATAAATAATCCTTTTTCTTAGAATCTATTAAATTTCATAATTCCAACATACATGTGATAAATTTGGAAAGTGTATAATGTATTCATCATATGCGTGTATTTTGCTTTTCTTCGGTGTTATATCTTTTCTTCGTTATTTTATATTTTTCAATTTTGTGGGATCCTTCAGAAGCCTCAAATATTACTTTGATAACTTCTTAGTTAGGTACTCTTCATATATTTCAGATTTATTTATTTTACCAATGCAATTTTAAAGGGTATTAATGAAAAATTCCCATTTAAATCTAATAAGAAAAAGTTTGTTAAGTTGCCTTGAATGGTACTAAAGATATGATTCTCTTAGGTCGATCCACGATTCTGACACATACATTGCCATAAGTCAAATACTATTGCAGATAATATGTCTATGATATGTATTGCATTTTATTGAAAATGTTCAGGAAAATCTTACAATTTAACAAAAATATTCCATTTATAAAAACATTATAATTGTGTATCTTAAATTAATATTATTTTATATTTTTCAGTGCACCAACTAATAAAGTCGGTCTAATTTTTTGTTAAGAAATATTTAACATTAACATTAGTCATGAAAATTGTTGATGGTTCACTGATACCAAAGAAGATAGTACTAATAGTATTACCATGTATAAGGCCTACTTGTCACTTATTATTATACAAAGATCTCAAAACATCGCGGCGCAGATATACATATTTCCAACTTTACTGCTGTTACTCTAAATCCGTAACTCTTTTGAAAAAATGTTCATTTTGAATCAGGATATTTAGATATAATCTCTTCTTTAATTTGGCTGTCTTATATTTTAAATTTTTGAAAAAAATGCCTCTTAAAAATAGCGTTAATACACCTATCACATATTTCAGACTTTATCAGTGCTATAACTCGAAAACCGTAACAGTTTTCAAAAAAGAATCAATTTAAACATTTCTGCATATGGTAACGTCTCTATCTTTTATATCTCGAATTCTTGATTATCGGAAATATTTGCCCATTCCACATAGCTGAAACACATATTTCAGACTGTAACGCGGAAACCTATGATTATTTTTAAAAATGTCAAATATGAAATTTCCTTTAATACTGCTATCTCGGATTTTCAATTTCCTGGAAAAATTGCCCCCACCACCCTCTTTGGGGGATACTTTTGAGGGGAAGGGCATGTCTAATATTGATTTCAGATAGCAATATTTTTCTAATGGAATCAATATTATTTTGTATTTTACAGTGCACCAACAAATAAAGTCAGTCCAATATTTTGTTAGAAATATTTGTTTCAAATTTAAAATTCTAATTTCGGAGCAAAAATTAAAAAAACATTAATATAATAAATAAAAATCTTCTTTTTCAAATTATTCTTTTTTAGTTTCTTGTGCATTTATGTGTGCATTGATCATTTTCTACCTTATTTAGGCATATAATGGTGGAAACAGCCATTTATGGAAGATTTAGAAGCAAATAATTGGAAAAGCCTTTTATGTGAAAAATAAATTATATTTTCCAAAATAATTTTGCTTTGCTCTTTTATATATGGATTGACCATATTTAGGTAAAAGTTTCATTTAAGAAGGATTTAGGAACAAAAAAATTAAAAAAACTGTATTATGAAAACTATATCTTATTTTCCCATTTAATTCTTTTTTATGTGTGGATTGAAAATATCAAACCTAATTTAAAAATGAAATGCTGAAAAAAAATACTCAGGAGCATGCAATTACAATAAACATTAATATGAAAAACAAATCTTATTTTTCAATTTAAAATTCTGGTTGCTTTCTTGCGCACATTTATGTGTGAATTGATCATATTATACCTTATTTAAACATAAAATGCTGGAAACATTTAAGAGCAAAAAATCAGAAAATAACGTTAATATGAAAAACAAATCTTATATTCGAATTTAAAGTTTTTTTTTAGTTTTTTGTGTGATTGATCATATGATAACTTATTTCGATATAAAGTGCTGAAAACAATAATTAAGGAAGGTTTTAGGAGCAGAGAATTAGAGATAAAAAGTAGGTTTTATTTTCCACTTTAACGTTTTTTCTTACACCTTCTGCCATTTTTTCGTTCTTATCTTGGATTCATTTTTAGTTTCTATAAAGAACCAAAAATAAATTATATTAAAATTGAAAGATTTAACGAACTCACTACCTAAATGTAGTTAAATCTTAATTATTTGAACGTCTTGTTCCAAGAAGATGATAAATGTAATATTCTCTCTCACTGCTAGATGTCACTACAGGTGTAAGAAATGATAATTTTATTAACAATCTAAAAATAACATAAATAATAGTTTGTCAATAAACAACGAATAACCTACGAGATTATTAAGTTTGTATGTAAGTGAATACCTATTGCATTATTAACTATTTTTGACCGACTTCCCAAACAGAGGGGTTATACAATTCGACTGTATGTCTGGATGTTTTTTAGGTATATTGCTTGTAGAAATGTACTATTGCAATCGTTCACAGTTTTGAATTTCGAAAAAAATTCAACGGTCTATTTCGTTGCATTATTGGGTAAATAGTTTCAAAATGGCAACCGTTCAAACATTTAAAAAAAATCAAAAAAGGGCCGTAGTGTAAATATCATCAAAAATAATTTTTACTTATAGATATAAGTAGTACCTACAACTTTGGTGCTATGGCCCACTCACATTTTCATGACGGTTAGGACATTTGTATAGCGTTCCGCTAGCTACAGGCTGTTGGAACTTTTTTAGATTTTAATTGCTGTTAAAAATCCGCTAACGTTACTTGGCTGGATACTTTTTCAGTTCTTAAATACTTGATTACGCGTCGAATGAGCCCACCCCCATAATAATATCGTCATTGGTTCGCGAGATAATGGATACAAAAAATACGCACATACATTCATACGCACATACGTACATACACACACAGAGATAGATATCTTGATAGAAACGTTGAATTTGGATTCCGGTGACTTTGAAACGTGGAGATATGCAAAAGCTGGGGATTCATAAGATCAGCCCCATTACATTAACTTCCTCTGGGTTAAAAAAAACAGTCGAATTATATACCTCCTCTGTTCGGGGTTCGTCGGTCAATGAAAATGAGAATGAAAATTGAAGGAAATGTGATGTTCATTTATTTATGTTTTTCTCTCTTATTAACATGTTTTGTTCGGCCTTTAATAAATTGTTGTTTCTATTCCATGGTGTCTAAATTATCATATGCTCTGGATTGGTTGAGTCCATTCTACGAACCCAAGGAAGGTTGCGTGGTAGAGAGAGTTTGAGAGAAAAGGATTGAGTGACTGGGTATTAGAATGCGGGTGATCGGAAGAACTGTGGCTGTGAAGGGAGCCAGGGCCAACCCTTTGGATTACTGATATTTGGTCAAAGTATTACCTGTTTGATTACTGATTTGAGAATACACGTGTGAGTGAGTACTTTGATTATTTTACATATGAGCTCATATAATAGGGCGATAACTGGCGATGATTGTTCCGTCAGCCACGAGGGATTGTCTGGCGATGATATTCCGCTAGAAAACTGTCGATTGATGTTTGCCGACTGTAACGACTGAGTGAAGTACCCTCAGTATCGTTGACTTCCAGGTTGTGTCCTGGAGGTGACCCCGTGATGGTCAGAAACTCACAAATGCATGTTTTTAGTAGAAGTTAGATATTATAAGTAGATGTATGAGATTTTCGTTAACTAGGTACCTTTAGGAGGCTGATGACTAGATGAGGAAGAGGGGGGGCCCAGGTGAGAAGTTTCCAACCAACCTGGGCCATCGCGCCCACGGTAAGTTTATGTAAGTGCCAAAAATTAGAACAGAATAGTAAAAGTTGTTTTTCTCTTTTGTTGTTGAGGTATTGCTTCTGTCCTCCGCACTCGCCCCTGGCTCTGACTGACCTGGCTCACTAAATCCGATCTAGGTGAGATTGTTTTTGGATACATGTGTACGTTACCCATTTGTCCGCCTGAAAATTTTCGATTTTCAAAGCAATACTGCTGTTCTAGAAGCAGCTGTTCTTTATACTGCAATGGAAATGATTGTATTGAGGCTTTTCTAAATTGACTGACACTGAGTTCCATTAATCTAATGCCGACATAAGTAAATGACTATCGATAAGCAGCACTTTTGGGAAGTGGAATGTGGTGGAATATGATGTCTATATGGAATATTATAAGGGAGTCACATGCAGCTATTTCGTTTTTTTAATAGTTTCTTTTGATTTGGGGAGAAAGCGGTCGCCATATACTATGTCACCATAATCAAAGAGTGATAAGATGAGACTATCACAGAAAAGGTATTTTTGACCGGAAGGTAGATAATTATTTAGCTTAAATATGATTAAATGTGTTTAAATAATTTAAATGTGTGTGGTGAAGTTGGCAAATAGATCCAGATTGGAATACTTCACGTAACGTAAATAAAAAATAATATAGGATAAAGTACTTAACCTTGAGGGACACCTTTTTTGATGACCCTAAATTTCGATATTTTTTTTCGGAGCCTCTACCAATTTATACATAATTTTCTTGGTTTTGAAGAATATTTTCTATGAGTTGAAAAGAAGAAGAGACAAGAATCCATAATAGTGCAGTTTTGCAGACAATAAATCGAGGTTCAAGGTATCGAAAGACTTACAAAAGTACAGAAGAATCATATATGTGCTACTTCCTTGTTCCTGTTTGTGTTTTATGTTATCCATAGCGTTTACCAAAGTGGTAATCGTACTGAAATTTTGCCTCCATCTGGATTGACACGCTGGTATAATATTGTGTGATTGCCCAACGTTTGTTATTTGATGACACACAAATTTCATCAAAAAAATTGAGATTGCTGGCAAAATACTTATTGGTCTCAGGTCGTTAAGGACTTTTGGGTTTGTTACTTTAGGAATTGGCTTAATTATGGCTTTTTCCATAAGGTGGGGTATTTCTGTTCTAAAGTACAAATTGATAACAAATTTCCACTTATATATTTAAACACATAACAATTGTTTCCGCACACTGTACCTTTTTCAAATGTGAGTCTTAACTAAACTAATTCTAAGAGAAAGATGTCTAATTTATATATTAAAGATGGATACGGTAAGTAATTAAGAAACTATATATACAGTAAGGGGCTGGAATTTCTTGAACGTATACACTTGTTCATCTCTATTGACTCTAGTAAATTCAAATTTAATCCTTTATTTCCTAAATATAAAATTCTAAAGTTATCATTGAAACTGTGATTACTCTCAATAAGGTGCGATAGAAAAATATTGTGTGGTTTTATGAAACCACGAAGCAATTGAAACTTTTTTTAACTTAATAATTGGAAATCAATAGTGGATAAGATATTCAACTATAAATTTTCATTTTAATGTACGTATTAGAAAAAGAATACATAATAAATACAATCATTTAGATGATAAACGCATAATAAAAACTGAGAACAATATTTATTTAAATCATTGAATCATTTGGAATTTCAATTATTTTATCTCGAGTCTCACAGTTTATAAATGTAATTAACATTTTATGGTAACTAAAATAAGTAAACAATGAATTAATTACATTCCATCTTTTCAATGTATCTAGAAACAACCATATCGATTGTAGTATCATATCTTGTGGTTGGTATATTTCTATTATTTTTCATTACAAGATTAAATACTTCCCTCAAGTATTCAGTAAGTGGAGCAAATTCCTCTTGCTTAAAATCTGTATGGAAATCACCAGATAAAATAATAGGCATTCACGAATATATTTCTCACGAACGGAAAATTTGTGCCTAAGAAGTAGCAATAGGAACCAGATTAAAACCTAGAAAATCTTTAATATCATCTATTTTTTTATTCACTTTAATATAAATTGACGGGATTATAATATTTCTGTTGTCATCAAGTTAACAAATAGCTGCTCAATAAATATTAAAACAAGTGAAATTTTTGAAAGAAAATTAAAAATAGTTTTTATTGGGCATTTAAGATTTAAACCGTACCGATGAGTACCTACTATTGCTATCCTTTTCTCGATTTTAACTATACTTATGTATATGTGTTTGCCAGCAACAGCCATTCCATAACAAATTACTGTTTGTCTACCACAACACAAAATTAAACTTTAAATTAACAATAACGTCTGACAATTGCGACATAACCATAGATGATCTTCCAGAAAGTACCTATATACCAGAGAACGAGACGTATATATACGCTCCATGCTCGTGCGTAATTCCAGTGACGGATCCCATTGTCGTTCCATGTCGACAAAATAATGAACTTGGTTGAATGAGATTGAATGAGATAATTATTGACCGACGAACCCCGAACGGAGGAGGTATACAATTCGACTGTCTGCTTTATTTTTTTTTTTTTTTTTTTTTTTTTTTTTTTTTTTTTTTTTTTTTTTTTGGTTCGTGCGCGCCTTTTATATAGTAGACGATCTCCGATTTTGATGATTTTGGATTCATTTGAAAGAAGGGGATTGAGAAATGGTCCCATATTCATAAAAACGCAAATCCGAAATCTCCTTCCCTCCGAAAACCGCCCCCGAAGGGGTGGTGGGGGCGAATTTTCTCGAAAATCGAAAATCTGAGTTGGTATAATTAAAGATAGGACAATCTCCGGAAACGTTTAAATTGAACATTTTTTCAAAAGTGTTACGGTTTTCGAGATAGACGCATGTTAAATATGTATTTTTGCTATGTGGAGAGGACAATTTCTTTCGAAAATTGAAAATTTTTCGATACTACATGAAAGATATAATTATTTGTAGCAACATTTATAATGAACATTTTTTCCTTAGAATTACGGTTTTCGAGTTAAATCGGTGTTAATTGGTAACAACTAAAATATTCAAGCGTATTTCCGCCGCGATGTTCTGAGATCTCAATAATAACCACTACAAGCAAGGAATATACGTGGGTACTAGGATAAGTATTATCTTCATTGATATGGTATAGTGAACGTTCAACGATTTTCGGGACTAATGTTACACTCAAAAGTGTGAAATAAATATTTTTTACAAAAAATTGGACCGACGTTATAGTTGATGCACTGAAAAGTATAAAATAATATTACTTCTATTGGTGATGGTACTTGTGAAGTTGGTGCCAAAAGCTATCAATCTAACTGCAACTGCACAACTTCAAAAGTACCATCACCAATAGAAGTAATATTATTTTATACTTTTCAGTGCATCAACTATAACGTCGGTCCAATTTTTTGTAAAAAATATTTATAATTACCAATATTGGATCACACTTGGAGCTTAACAGGCGGCGAGATGTCTTCGATCTAAGTACGAATACGAAATTTCAAGTCTCTAGACCGTATGGTAAGAACCGAAAGTAATAAAAACTATTTAAAAATGGACCGACGTTATCAGTTGGTGCACTGAAAAGTGCAAAATAATATTAATTCTATTGGTGCTGTTAATTTTGAAGTTGTGCAGTTGCAGTTAGATTGGTAAATTTTGGCAGCAACTTCACAAGCACCAGCACCAATCGAATTCATATTATTTTGTACTTTTCAGTGCACCAACTTATAACGTCTGTCCAATTTTTCGTAAGAAATATTTATTTCACACTTTTGAGAGTAACATTAGTCACGAAAATCGTTGAACGTTCACTTATACCAATGAAGATAGTACTTATCCTATCCTTATCTTTCATGTAAACTCCACAAATTTTCATTTTTCGAAAGAAATCGCCCTGTCCAGATAGCAAAAATACTCATATTTGAGAATTTAACATGCCTCTTACTCTAAAACCGTAACTTTTTTGAAAAAATGTTAAATTCAAACGTTTCCGGATATTATCCTATCTTTAATTATAACACCACAGATTTTCAATTTTCGAGAAAATTTGCCCGGTTTTCGGAGGGAAGGAGATTTCAGATTTGAGTTTTTACGAACATGGGACCATTTCTCAAGTCTCGTCTTTCAAATGAATCAAAAATCATCAAAATCGGAGTACGTTTACTATATACAACGCGCGCATAAACCAAAAAAAATCACACATTCGAATTGTATACCTCCTCCGTTCGGGGTTCGTCGGTTAAAAATCTCCCACAGCAGATCCGGATGCAGTTGCTTGACTAATACTCATGTTATTTACGTAAGCCTGCATTTCGGATTAAACTCTCAATGAATTGTCGTTGTTTTGTAATACAGGCTGTTTCAAATTCGAATCTCACCATTGGGATCTCGGAAACTATAGGGAATACGAAGATGGTTAAATTGGGGCAATGTTGCGCATTTATGTGCTCTCCAATTTGCTGTTTATTTTTTTAAAATTTCGAGTAGTTCCGGATGTACCCGGAAAAAATCGAATTTTCGGAAAATCATTTTATTTTTTTCATGGCTTTATGAGTTTATAAATAAATAGCACATTTACATTGCCACTTTTTCACTCTTTCAAATGGTGTTAATAGTTTTGTAACCTGACGTTTCCTTTATGTGTAACTATGGGAGCCATATTGGTATTCCAGAAATTTGAATAACCCTTTTTATTACCTTTTTGATGATGTATCATAAGTTGGCCCTGTTGTCCTAAGAATCCGAAAAATTAAATAAAGTAGTTGGCTTTGATTTTTCCAATCGGTGACACGTGAATGACATTCTGTATCATTGTCAATTGCTGATTCGTTGAAAATGGATTTCTCCAATGAAGAAAAACGGAATATGATCAAACTTTCTTAAAAATGTTGGAAACAGTGTGAATAAATACATTGGATGAGATACAACAGCCACAACCAAATTAATGGACAGAATTCGCGATGGGTTTGGCTCGTTTGAAAAACTTAAGATTAATTTTACATCCTTAATAATGATTTCTTCAGTTTCTTCAACAATCCTGTCTCCAGATTTTTGTCTGGGTTTTTTAAAGGAACCATGCTTAGCTAAATTTGTATCCAATAAGTTGAATAAAGATCGGTGGGGTTGTCGTCTCTCGGAATACCTAAATGTTAAGATGATACACTTCCTATGTATTCATACTGTTTCTATAATTCTTGTAAAAATGTTTTATCTATCTCGTTTTTCATCATTGGAGAACTCCATTTTCAACGACTCAGCCATTAACAAAAATACAGAATGTCATTAACGTGTCACCTATTGGAAAAATCAAAGCCAACTACTTTATAAAAGTGATTTCTTTAATTTCTCGGATTTTTAGGACAACAAGGTCAACTTATGATACCTCCTCAAAAAGGTAATATAAAGGGCTATTCAAATTTGTTGAATGCCAATATGGTTTCCATAAGAAAAGAAAAAGTTTGTGATAGTTACACATAGACGAAACATCAGAATAAAAAACTATTAACACCATTGGAAAAAGTGAAAAAAGTAGCAATGTAACTCTGCTATTTATTTATGATTTTCCGAAAATTCGTTTTTTTCCGGATATCTCCGGAACTATTGAAAATTTTAATTTTTTTTAAACGGCCATCTTCGTATTCCCTATAGTTTCCGAGATCCTAATGGTGAGATTCGAATTTGAAACAGCCTGTAATTGCTACTCCACCATATCGAGAGTTAATGTTTCTGTCGACAGTAATTGGGAATATTTATTTGCTCAGTATTTTTTAAATTAGTTTCGGATAAAAGAAGGGCGTTGTTTGATTTTGTCACTAATGTAGAAAGATCTTCCGAATGAGCTCGTAAACTTTGTACATTGAATGTTATCATCGCTCTGCCAGAAAACACCTACCTCCAACGCTCTGCCGAGCGCCTTTCACCTAACCTAACCTAACCTCCTTCATCTGTGCCTTTCACTCTATCCCCCCTTCGCGGCCGGCTGTAATGCGATATGCGATAGATAGACGAAAAAATTTGAGGCCATCATAAAAAAGTAATTTTTAAGATTTGTGAATGATTTCTTATGTTCATTGATCCGGGCTAGAAAATTTCTGCCAGTTTGACCTATGTAAGTTTTCGGGCAATCTCCACAGGTGAGTTTGAAAACACCAGATTTATTATTCTTATGAATTTTCGTTTTGCTATTCTCAATGAATATACCCAAGGTATTGTTACATTTAAAACCAACTTTCAGATCTTATCTTTTTTGTGACAGTTTCTGTAGGACAACGTTAATGTACAAAACTTGTTAATTGGAAGAGGAAGAATAGGGTAAACAGTCTTAAGGGCATTCTAATACTGGATTTTCGATAAAAGATTATGCACTAGTTCGGGTCTAAGGCAGTTATTATTAGCAATTTGTTTAAAGATTTTCAGTTCTTTCTGGAAGGTAATGGGATTCATGGGAACATTTGTAAGTCTATGTATATAACAATAATTGAAGGCTGCTATTTTATGTTTGAATGGATGATTAGAATTATAATGAATAACAGTATCTGTCTGTTACGGTTTATGGAATATAGAGAATTCATGTTTATGATTAACAATTGAAATAGTCAGATCTGGACAATAAGTCGCCCTGTTATTTTCTAATGCTATAGTAAACTTTATAAATGGGTGGATGCTATTAAAATTCAAAAATATGTTAAGAATCCTATCTGTTCCGATAAAAGAATAAAATGTCATCAACATAGCTATACCAATAGTATATGAAATGTTCTTGGTTCGTGGCAACAGCTTCAAGTCGTCCATGTAGAGAAGATGGAAAAGCTTAATACTTGGTCTTCTAGGTATCGTGTATCGGTAGCAGCTTTGTTCCAGCCAAGGAGGATAGAAGATAAGGAAGAAGTACTTAAGTTATAAAGTGAAACCGCGCGGAATGTAGACAACCCGTCAAGTAAGAACACTGGTGCGCACGTTAACAAATGGAATTTGCAAGAAAATTATCAGTTTCGCTGATGTTTTGATATTCTACTTGCTAGAAGGAAGAAAAATCGCTGCGTTTATTGTATCATCGTTTAGAGTACCTATAATCTTATAATATAAATTTTATATACGAAAAATAAACTCACATCATTTTGTATGACATAAACAACATATTAAATTCCTTTAAACGAAACTAACTTATTTTAAAACTGCCTCCTAGTTTCAGATATATCTATAACATTCATTGCAATAAAATGAAATCTTATATCACATATTTTGCCGCAATTGTGTTTATTATCAAAAATAAATGATTATCTAAGGGAGGTTGTTCGAAAACGTGTGGTCATTGAGGGTTTCAAAAATAGAATATTTCTTATAAAGCAGATTTTAAATCAGCTGAAGGCTAAAGCAAATCATCTCTATTTTTCACTGCCATGAGGAAAAGTGCAGCATGCATTCGAGCGTATGATGTTCATACTTCTCTAAACCAATGCTACCTTCTTACCTTCTATCCTCCTTGCATTCAGCATATTACTGAGTGGGTTGAGTACAATACAGAACAACGGAGGACTGAGGCTATCTCCCAGTCTCCCTGGAAGATTTCTATTTTATTTCTAATTCCTTCTGAAGTATAGTGTGTGTCTCCTAGATTGAGGTATGTTTCCCAGTTATGCATAGAACTATTGAGCAATTCAATGAGGTCTTTGTTCATTCTGTAGACTTTAAGTACTTCCAAAAGCCATGAGTGTGGCACAGAATTGAATGCCTTGCGGTAATCGATCTACGCATCTGAGAGGCTCCTCTTTCTATGTCTTGCATGACTTGTAACTACATAGTCCAGTACATGCCTTTGACCTGCTTCTACATCCATTTTTTTGCCAGGCTGATATTTGGTGTTCTTTTAGATGTTGGTTAACCTTTTTTTTCATAATCCTTGCTAAAATTTTGTAGGCAATAGGTAAAGACGTGATCGGCTTATAGATTTCTGGGTTCTCAACATTATTGTTTTCTTGACAACAGGTAAGTAATTCTCTTTGTGAAAAATGCAGGTATCTGGGTTGGATCCATTATAGCTGAATCGAGTTGATTCGCTAATATTTCAGGAATGGAAGTGAGGATTTTTTACCAGTATGCATGGATTTTATCAATTCCTGGGGCTTTATGTCCAGTTGGACAAACATTTTGTGGCATTGTCAACGTCTTGTAGCAATATATAGATCGTTTGCATTTCCAGGATCGCTGCCATTCTTTCATTCTCTTGCTTGATCCAGTTAGCAAATCTATCATGTTCTTTGGTTTTTGGCTTCGTTGAAAAAGGTTATTTTCTCAGTAACGATTGACGCGAGTTACATGCCTAAATTCTTGAAGAATTGCATGGTAAGCGTCTAGACTTCAATTGTTGCACGTGTCAAGACGTTGACCAAACAGTATTTTAGTATATAAGACATATTCCCTTGGGCTTTGCCCCTCTTGTAATTTTGTACGGGAATCGCAAGGTACTGTGTACCGTAATTGTCGACGAGCTTCAGTTTTATAAAGTCTGTTGTAAAATAGTTGAATAAACCTTTTTAAAAAAAGTAATTTCGGCTTGCACAACATAACTGGCGCAGACATCCGGATCTTTTTTTCAAGAAAACAAAAATTAAATTCAGTTTTTCCTGAAAAGTGAAAGTTCCAAAAGAAACCTACAGTGTCCAGCAACCCTTGAAGTGACCAGCAACCAGCAGAAATCTTCTAGACAGAAACCAAAAGCAACAAGTAGTAAGTGCCATATTCCATTTATCCTTTCATGTGCTTTATCTTGTGAATTGAACAAAAATATTACATGCGAAAACATACATAATAGCGATAGGATCAGGAAAATATTATTGCATTTTTACTATTGATGACGGATAACATTTGTACTATAGAGGATTACGAATCCACACACTCATTTTCATTGCGTTCACTTAACTTGAGTGATATCCATTCGGAACAGAGTCTTAAGCAAACTTAAAGATTCGGCAGAAAAATGTATTAGTACAAGGCCAGATATTTCTACTTGGAACGATTTAAAAATATCTCTAAGAACGAAATTTGGCAATCACACAGATCGTCAAACAATAGCACATAAATTTAGATTTTTAAAGATATCCCACAGAGAAAACTTAGCCGATTTTATCGAAAGAATAAAAGATTTGCAAACTAAATTAAATTTAAAAATTAACCCTGATTGTAATTTAACTGAAGGTCAGAAGAAAATACATTTCGAAATTAATGATCAAACGGCGTTAGAAGTATTTTTTAATAATGCACCCCCAATGTTGCAAACCATTTTAGAAGTGAGACAATATAAAACTTTAGAGGAAGCAATACCTACGGTATTAAAGCATGTATCTAAACATACTCATAATGATACATTAGGTAAAAGTCAGCCAACACCTATTCGCAATTTTAATTCCTCGTTTCAAAATCATATGCCAAACCCGACCCAAAGAAATAATTCTGTACCAATATTACCGACAATTGGAAACAATTATCAGCGTAATTTTAACCCATATTATAATGAATATCGCAACAACCCACACAATCAACAATCATCACCATCACCATATAGACCCTACTCAAAAAACGCCCAAGCTAGCCAGACGCGAACTCAGCCAAATAGCTTCAGCGCGATAAATAGAAATAATAAAGTTCCACCTTTATCCAATCAGAACCCTTTAAATAAAGGATTAAATAAATTCAGTCAACCGCAATTTCAACAATGGAGAAATCCACAGGTACTCATGAACGAAGTACCTACCTATAATACTGATGACATTAACGAGTACGAACAGAACGATAATTATTTGCAAGAAACTGAAGAAATTTATCCAGAATTTGATTATGAAAACGATCCGTATCAAGAAGAAGCCGAAAATTTTCGATTACCGGCCTCGGAATCAAATTTTTAGAGACAAATCACAATATAATAAGATCTAGCCTTCCTAATTTATATATTAATGGACTAAAGATTTTAATAGATTCAGGCGCAACAAATTCATCAATTAATCCCCAGATAGCCCAGACATACTTACCTGATAGAATTAGAAATGAGCAATTTACAATTAAAACGATTATGAATCAGTAAAAACATAACCAAGTTCTATTTACTGATTTATTACACCCCGAAAACAGTTTTTGAGACTTTACATCATCAATTAGACATGATTCTCAATTATAATAATGGTAAAATTCTCCTAAATAACATTGAATACGATCTATTGAGATACGAACCGCAAGCTATCAATTATTTCCAGACGCAGATCGAACCGGAACAACAGATTATTACCGTATCAACTAATATCCGAAAAGGAACCGTACTTATTCCTCCACAATCGATTGGACATTACATTATTCCCGATAATATAAATATATAATTTCAAAGTCAATATACCTATACACGAATCAAGTTCGAAGACAGCACACACCTTGTGTTTAGATAAACCCATTCTCGCAAACTTAAAGGAATTCGATGTC
This sequence comes from Crioceris asparagi, assembly GCA_958507055.1. Lineage (NCBI taxonomy): Eukaryota > Metazoa > Arthropoda > Insecta > Coleoptera > Chrysomelidae > Crioceris > Crioceris asparagi. Next base: position 242,539 of record CAUEHI010000250.1, on the reverse strand, counting down.
TGTTACGTACAGGCAAAGAAAAGCAAGAACCCCGAACTATTAGACGGATAAATATTTTTTACACCGACGTTATTAGTTGGTGCACTGAAAAGTATAAAATAATATTAATTCTATTGGTGCTGTTACTTTTGAAGTTGTGCAGTTGCAGGTAGATTGATAACTTTTGGCACCAACTTCACAAGTACCACCACCAATAGAATTAATATTATTTTATACTTTCCAGTGCACCAACTAATAACGTCGGTCCAATTTTTTGTAAAAAATATTTATTCCACACTTTTGAGTGTAACATTAGTCCCGAAAATCGTTGAACGTTCACTATACCATATCAATGAAGATAGTACTTATCCTATTACCCACGTATATTCCTTGCTTGTAGTTGTTATTATAGAGATCTCAGAACATCGCTGCGGAAATACGCTTGAATATTTTAGTTGTTACCATTTTAACACCGATTTAACTCGAAAACTGTAACTCTAAGGAAAAAATGTTCATTATAAATATTGCTACAAATAATTATATCATTCATGTAGTATCGAAAAATTTTCAATTTTCGAAAGAAATTGTCCTCTCCACATTGCAAAAATACATATTTAACATGCGCCTATCTCGAAAACCGTAACACTTTTGAAGAAATGTTCAATTTAAACGTTTCCGGATATTGTCCTATCTTTAATTATACCAACTCAGATTTTCGATTTTCGAGAAAATTCGCCCCCACCACCCCTTCGGGGGCGGTTTTCGGAGGGAAGGAGATTTCGGATTTGCGTTTTTATGAATATGGGACCATTTCTCAATCCCCTTCTTTCAAATAAGTCCAAAATCATCAGAATCGGAGCTCGTTTACTATATAAAAGGCGCGCACGAACCAAAAAAAAATAAAGCAGACAGTCGAATTGTATACCTCCTCCGTTCGGGGTTCGTCGGTCAAAAATTAGCTCATATTACAGACGAACAACAACGAACATTAATTTTCAATGGACTCAACGAATATCGCGACACGTTTTACAAAAAGGACGATAAATTGACATTTTCCTCAATTATAAAACATACTATCCCACTGAATACGGACAGTCCCATTTTTACAAAACCCTACCGTTTTCCACATTCCCAGAAGATAGAATTAGATAGTCAAATTACTGAATTACTCGAACATAACATAATAACGGAAAGTACTTCACCCTATTCAGCCCCTGTCTTTTTGGTTCCCAAAAAGGAAGGAAAGGATGGGGAAAAGCAATAGCGAATGGTTGTAGATTTTCGGAAATTGAACGAAAAAACTGTCGAAGATAAGTACCCTTTACCCAATATCAATAATATCCTTGATATTCTAGGAGATTCTAAATTTTTCTCCAAAATCGATCTCAAGTCAGGGTATCATCAAATTGAGATAGACATAAAAGATGCCATTTGGACTACGCAACGCTCCAGCAGCTTTCGAACGGGTAATGAACGAAGTACTGAAAGGTTTAGTAAATAATATTTGTTAAGTTTATCTAGACGATATAATAATACTTGGTAAATCAATAGACGACCATTTAAGGAACTTACAAACTGTACTACAACGACTTAGACAATATACATTTAAAATACAATTAGACAAATCTGAGTTTTTCTTACAGGAGATTGAATGTCTAGGTCACGTTATTACGGTTCACGGTATTAAACCCAATCCAAAACTGATCGAGAAAATTAAGAATTTAAGAATACCATCAACTCCCAAGCAAATTAAAAGTTTTTTAGGATTATCCGGTTACTATAGGAAATTCGTAAAAAATTACGCTACTATAGCTAAACCACTGACATATTGCTTAAAGAAAAACGTGAAGGTTGAACATACACCTAAGTTTATTGAAGCCTTCGAAACCATCAAGGAAATACTTTGTAATGAACCTATTTTACTGTACCCAGATTTTAAAAAGAAATTTATCTTAACAACAGATGCTAGTAATGTTGGTCTAGGAGCAATTCTTTCTCAGGGACCAATAGGATCTGATAAACCTATAGCGTACATTTCCAGAACATTGAATGATCACGAGATAAACTATAGCACAATCGAAAAGGAATGTCTGTCAATCGTGTGGTCTGTTAACAATTTCGACCTTATCTCTAAGGAAACCAATTTTCCATTGTCACCGACCACAGACCCCTGCAATGGCTATTTAATATCAAAGAGCCAAATTCGAAATTAGTAAGATGGAGACTTAAACTAATGGAGTACGACTATGACATAATTTACAAAAAAGGTAAATTAAATACAAACGCCGATTTTCTATCACGGTTAGAAGCTCACCCTTTACATGTGAACGAATCTACAGACGACATTTTATCCCTATTTGCAAACCCCGGAGATATCGACGAACGACCTTTACCAGAATTACGGGACTTGGAAGAAATATTACATACTGACGACGGAAAGCAAAATCGTGAGATGATAAATATAATCTCCGATATTCAGATCAAACCCCCTGATAATAATAATGCTTTTCTTGAACAGAATAACCCAACAGAAAACATAAGACAAAGAACAATTTCGGATAATAACACCATACATACTCAGAAAAATGATGTGTCGGCAGAGTTAACCATTACGGACAAATCCCTAAATCAGTTTAAGCGTCAAATTAATTCAAACTTGGAATCGATCCAAAAATAAAAACTTTTAACGTCTTCAACAAAGAAAGAATAGAAGTCCAAATTTCAAGAAATAACTACCAAAATGAAATCCAAAATATACATCGTAAATGCTATTTACTCTCCAGATGATGGTATTTACGAAGAGATAGCTACCATTATAAATAATTACTTCGACAACAATGTAAAGTTCGTATTCACCAGACTATTTCTAAGAGACGTGGCTGAGAGAAAACAACAAATAGAAATACTGAACAAACTACTTAATGTTACACATCGAGGCATACAGGAGCTACAAAGAGAGATTGAGAGAATTTATTACTGGCCTAACATAACCCAAGATTGTCAATTTCATGTTAATAATTGCCCTATTTGCCAGCAAACCAAATACGAAAGAAACCCTGTAAAACATAAGTTAGAAACCACCGTGACACCAAAGGTCCCTTTCGAAATCATTTATTTGGATATATTCTCATGTAACAAAAGCAAGTACCTTACCTGTATAGATAATTTTTCTAAGTACTTCATGTACGAAGAACTACTCTCAACAAACATGGTAGAAATTGTACAAAAATTCATTTAGATATTTTCAAGATATAAATTACCAAAGAACCTAGTAACAGACGGACAATTCAATTCGGATCTTTTCAAAAAACTTCTAGATTCCTATAATATTAATCACCACGTAACTACCCCATTACATCCTAATTCTAACAGCCCCATAGAACGAGTACACGGTACTCTCATTGAAATCATGAGAACTTTAACACTTCAAAACCAAAAAGCACTTTCTCATAATGTCTTTGAAAATGCTGTTATTATTTATAATCGGACAATACATACTACAACGCACTTTCGACCCACAGAACTCTTATTTGGGCACCTTGATAATAGAGACATTTTGGAAATAGATTTAAAAAGGCAATATAACGAATACATAGACAACATGAGAGTCAAAATTAAAACCATGTATGATAACGTCTATCGAAGAACTAAAAATGCTAAAGACAAATATATAGAAAAGCAAAATTTACACCGAATCGACCCTCTAAAAATAAATACTTTAGATGCTTATATTTCAACACGACCCAGAAATAAAATAGCACCTCTCTATAGACCAGTACACGTTAAGAAAGACTTAGGAACTAAGATCAAAACCACCAAAGATCATACTTATCACAAGGAAGAAATGAAACAAGCAAGAAAATTTCAAAAATCTCTTGTTCCATGTGTTTCAGATGGACGTTTTTGCGACAATACTGACATTAATAATACTGATACAACACAACCTGGCAGTAGTACCTAAAATCGAAATTAAATCCCTCGAAAACAACCCTGGTATCCTACCATTCAAATTAGGACTAACTAGACTACAATACTCCCACCACACCTTCATGCATAATTACCCTAATAAAATCCTTGGCACTAAAATTGCAAAACTTGACCATTTCATATTTCATCACGTAAAGAATAAAGTAAAAAGGTTAAAAGAACAACTGGTAATGATTCACCCCGATTTTCTTAATAATAAACATAGAACAAAACGAGGAATGATTAATGCATAAGGATCTGTTTTCAAATTTATTTCCGGTTCACATGATGCTTCCGATGGCGAAAGATACGACAAAGCCCTAGATAATCTTAAAATTAATCAAGAAAATATTGTTACTCACTATAACAAACAATTTTCATTAAATCAAAAAATAATAAAAACCTACGAAGAATCTATTAGGAATACATCAAGTAATTTCAAAAGAATTGAAGAAGTTCTAAGAATGGTCCGAGGAGAAGACCAAAACGTGACGAATACTTTAACAATATTGAAAATTAGCATATTAGACCTATTTCAAATCGTTGATAAACTACTAACAACTATAATTTTTGCCACTTTAAAAGTTTTACATATATCTATAATAAGTGAAGAATCAATAAGAACTATGAAAAAAGAGTTATCTGGATATCATAGCTCTGATCACTACTATTTTACAGATAATATCCTCTTTTTACGAACCATTCAGGTAGAATATTATATAAATGAAGAGCATTTAGTGCTTTTGTTACATATTCCTCTCCTAGACCCTAAAGTATACAACCTCTACCATCTATTTTCCATTCCTACTCATGAATCCACAACTATTATCTCCCCTACTTCATATGTGGCCATTGGAGAAGACACCATCTACTACCTTAAATCAAAATGCCTATACGTTCAACAACAATATTTCTGCAAAATCTCCCACATCGAGAGAAATTACCAGCAAGAGACGTGCATTAGAAATCTTCTACAAGTAAAGGAAGACCCACGTTGCTTACACGTTCCAGTTCAAATCACCGAAACCCTTGTGGAGATCATCAGCGACGAAAAATACCTTTTGATTGCACCCATCGATACATTGGTGCATGAAAAATGTGGAAATGAAGAAATTCACAAGCTTAATGGTACTCTTCTAATATCAGTCCCTTATTCCTGTAAATTCACTACCAAACAATTCGAGTTTGCCAACTTAGAAGGAGCTATTCATGAAGAACCTGTCTACTTACCACATGTGCCAAGTGTAGTGTCAAGTGTTAAGCCTATACAGTTAAATTTGAAATCTTTCAGTTTGGACCAATTATCCAAACTTACATTAGATAAACTGAGAGTTGAACCCATTTCTCTAATTGACAATAACCTTATGTGGAACCATTCCAATTTGTTTATTTATATATTAATAATACTTATGTTTCAAATTTTTATTGTATACCATTTTAGAGTCAAATTGTATGTTAGATTCAAGAAACATAATCCAGACAGAATCAAGGCATTTCCCGACCCGTCTAAATAAAATGAAATTTTATTACATATTTTTAGATATTTTAAGTCAACTTTGTTCGAGCCCAAAGTTTCCTCTTAAGGGCGGAGGAGTTACATGCCTAAATTCTTGAAGAATTGCATGGTAAGCGTCTAGACTTGAATTGTTGCACGTGTCAAGACGTTGACCAAACAGTATTTTAGTATATAAGACATATTCCCTTGGGCTATGCCCCACTTGTAATTTTGTACGGGAATCGCAAGGTACTGTGTACCGTAATTGTCGACGAGCTTCAATTTTATAAAGTCTGTTGTAAAATAGTTGAATAAACCTTTTTAAAAAAAGTTATTTCGGCTTGCACAACATAACTCGCGCTCTTTAAACCTTCTTATTCTACTCCCAAGCATTATCAACTTGTCAGAGGAAGTTGATGTAATGGGGCAAATTTTGTGAATTTCCAGCTTTTGCATATCTCCACGTGTCAAAGTCCCCAGAATGCAAATTCAACGTTTTTATCGAGATGTCCGTGTGTGTATGTATGTACGTATGTGCGTATGTATGTTCGGAATTTGTCGTCTGCATTATCCCGCGAACCAATGACGATATTAATGTGGGGGTGGGCTCATTTGACACGTAGTTTAGGATTTAAGAAATGGAAGAGCGTCCAGCCGAGTCACGTTAGCTGATTTTAACAGCAATTCAAAAACAGAGAATTCCGAAAGCCTGTTGCTAGCGGAAAACTAGATACACGTCCTTACCGTCGAAGATGCAAGTGTGCGATAGCTTAGAGCATCGTACTGATAGGCAAGTGTCATAGTGGAGAGACGGGTTCAAATCCGCGCAGGCAGACTCTTTTTTTTATTTATTTATTAATCAATAAAATATTTTTATAGAAAATTTCGGAGATCACGATCTAAAATAACAGCTAACAATTACTGAAAATTCCTACTGAGTTTTTATGTTCGTCCGAATATTTTCAAATCTACTGGGAAGTTGTGTGGACCTCGAGGATCACTCTCATTCTGCTGGTTATTTTTTTATTTAGTTCTTCCATGTACGACAACAGCTTTTATTTGGAGGTAAGTTGTATTTAAATTTCTATTTTCGGCAAATCTTTTTAATTAAGCTGCTCGTTTAGCTGTTAGGGCGAGCTGAGGCTTTCGTTTCTTTTGAGGTAGATACAAATTTGTCCTATTTCTTTTCTTATTCTATTGATTTAGTGTTGAATTACTTTTTGCCATGGTGGTTCTTCCTGATTTAGTTTTATCTACCTTTGAGGTCTGTCTGTTGGTGTTGCCATCATTTCCAAGGATGTTAGCGCAGCGCAATAGATTAAATGACATGTGTGTTCCAAACCAGAGCAGGAGAGTAGGTCTTATTTTAAAGCTTTGTTTATTTGGTTGCCAGTGATAATTCCTAATTAGGTAGCCATCGTTCTTTAACTTGTTTTCATTTAAAGCACTCTGGATTTCCGTCTGAATTTCTTCAAGTCGAATTTCGAAGATTGTCAACCTTGTAGTTACGGGATTGGGTTTACATTGTTGGATGTCGCGATTTTGGTTGTTTCTTATACTTGTGGTTGTCGTGTCGTTTCATTCTTTAGTTCTTCTATTTCAGCCTCCGAGAGAACTTATCTTCGAACGATGGATCTAACTTGATCTGAAAATTGTTGCGGCTGAAGTCGAAAATCAGGTCGTTTCGTTTGCCATCTTTTGTGAAGTCTGTCTCGGTAATTGGTCCTATCTTGTCCAGTTTCGGGCTGGCAATCAGCAACAGCCACGTTATTATTGTTATTAATAATAATATTATTACTATTACCATTATAATAATAATAATAATAATTATTATTATTATTATTATTTAAACTATCTCAGCATAGTGCTGTTAAAATCGCCTATTCCCAGATACAACTATCAAAAGGAACAGGTGTGTTTTATTGTAGTCAGAAAAGAAATTTTCTAGCAGTGCGGCACGTGTTCAAAATAACTGCCTTCTGCGTCTCGATGTAAATGTCTTTGCGAAGTCCCAACTTTGCAATACTATCGTGAATATGCTGTTGGCTCTTTTATTGGCCGACGAACCCCAAACGGAGGAGGTATACAATTCGACTGTGTGCTTTTTTTTTGTTTGTGCGCGCGTTTCATATAGTAATCGTACTCCGATTTTGATGATTTTTAATTCATTTGAAAGAGGAGGCTCGAGAAATGGTCCCATATTCATAAAAACGCAAATCCGACATCTCGTTCCCTCCGAAAATTGCCCCCGAAGGGGGTGGAGGGGGCAAATTTTCTCGAAAATTGAAAATCTGCGTTGGTTTCAAAAGAGTAACAGTATTCGATATAGAGACATTTTAAATTGTCAAATATACCTATTTTCGCTATGTGGAGAGGGCGATTTCTGTCGAAAATTGAAAATCTGTTTGCAGTACATGAAAGACATAATTAATTGTAGCAACATTTACAATGAACATTTTTCCCTTAAAGCTACGGTTTTCGAGTAAAATCGGTGTTAAAATGGTAACAACTAAAATATTCAAGCGTATTTCCGCAGCGATGTTCTGAGATCTCAATAATAACAACTACAAGCAAGGAATATACGTGGGTAATAGAATAAGTACTATCTTGATTGGTATTAGTGAACGTTCAACGATTTTCGTGACTAATGTTACAATCAAAAGTGTGAAATAAATATAATATTTTTTACAAAAAATTGGACCGACGTTATTAGTTGGTGCACTGAAAAGTATAAAATAATATTAATTCTATTGGGGCTGGTACTTGTGAAGTTGGTGCCAAAAGTTATCAATCTACCTGCAACTGCACAACTTCAAAAGTAACTGCACCAATAGAATTAATATTATTTTATACTTTTCAGTGCACCAACTAATAACGTCGGTCCAATTTTTTGTAAAAAATATTTTTATTGATATAAGTGGTTCCTTCACTATTTTTTTCAATAAACAAACATTTCCCAATGGATAAAGGTCTGAAATATACAAGTACCAAAATGAAGTCTCTGATAACAAAAATATTGCAGCAAAATCAATTTACCTTATCTTGGAATCATTCATGTCTAAGCCAAAAGCTACACTGGTAATAGATAACAGATGCTGCGCTTATACGGACAAGTTGTTTTGATACTGATTTTCCAGATTAATGAGGTTATGTAACGTACAACGCATACTCTTCAAAGTTTTGCAGTCAAAATTTAGTTAATAATTCGTCACACTAAGAAGGGATATTAGGGATTTAGTTTACGAAAGCGTGTTTTCAACATTTAAGAAAAATCTAAATTACTCGATTAACTGAGTCAACGGACACCCATAGTCTAATACAAAGATAAACTATCTATTTATATACGGAGGACTAAATCTACTCCACAAATTAAAATTCAGTTCAATATTTTCGCTTTCTCATGTGTGGTTTGATCATAAACTTAATCAGGCATAAAGCAATGGAAACAACTATTTATGACAAAAAAGGATTAAAAAAGAATTGAAAAGTATTGATGTGAAATTAACATCTATTCCTCAGTTTAATATTTATCTCAATATTTCATGTGTGGAGTGATCAAAACTCATTCAGGTACAAAGCGCTGGAAATTGACATTTATGAAAAAAATGTTATTAAAAGAAATAAAAAAATATTGATATTGCACAGTTTAATATTCAATTCAATATTCTCGCTTTCTCATGTGTGGATTGATCGTAAACTCAATCAGGTATAAAGCACTGGAAACAGCAATTTATGAAAAAAGCAGGAATAAAAAAGAACTGAAAAGTATTAATATAAAATTTAAATCTATTCCACAATTTAATATTTATTTCAATATTCTCGCTCTCTCATCTGTGAAGTGATCGTAAACTTAATCAGGCATAGAGTACCTACTGGAAACAGCAATTTATGAAAAAAAATAAAGAATAAAAAAATTATTGAAAAGTATTGGTAAGAAATTTAAATCTATTCCACAATTTATTATTTATTTCAATATTCTCGCTCTCTCATCTGTGGATTGATCATAACCTTATTCAGGCATAAAATGGTGGAAACAGCCATTTATGAAAAAGATAGAATTAAAAAAATTTAAAAAATATTGATATGAAATTTAAATCTATTCTACAATTTAGAATTTAATTCAATATTCTCGCTTTCTCATGTGTGGATTGATCATAAACTTAATCAGGCATAAAGCAATGGAAGCAGCCATTTATGACAAAAAAGGATTAACAAAGAATTAAAATGTATTGATATGAAATTTAAACCTATTTCTCAGTTCAATATTTAACTCAATATTCTCGCTTTTTCATCTGTGGAGTGATCATAACCTTATTCAGGCATAAAGCGCTGGAAACAGCCATTTATGACAAAAAAGGATTAACAAAGAATTGAAATGTATTGATATAAAATTTAAATCTATTTCTCAGTTCAATATTTAACTCAATATTCTCGCTTTTTCATCTGTGGAGTGATCATATTCTTTTTCAGGCAAAAAGCGTTGGAAACAGCCATTTATGACAAAAAAGGATTAACAAAGAATTGAAATGTATTGATATGAAATTTAAATCTATTTCTCAGTTCAATATTTAACTCAATATTCTCGCTTTTTCATCTGTGGAGTGATCATATTCTTATTCAGGCAAAAAGCGTTGGAAACATCCTTTTATGAGAAAATATAAAAATATTAAAAACAGAGGCAGTCATATGGACTGCCGACAGAAGAGAAAACTAAAAAACAGAGGAAGAATAAAATTATTGAAATTTTTTATTTCCTAAATAAAATCATCAACATTAGTCTGGTTTTCACATCTATTGGTACTCCGATCAATAATTATCAACATTTTTATACTGTTTATGAATTAATAAAAAATATGAAGGACTGCACAAGCTCAGTATAAAATATCAGTATTTTTTCAAATACATTAGGGCCGATAGTAAGAATACAAAAGCGTGCTATCAAAATTTTAACTTTTGGTAAACAACACAACCTTTTTAGTGAGACACGATTGCTGAACATCAATCAAAAATATATTTTGGAAGCACTAATAAATAATTATTGTAATCTACGGGAAGAGTATACTATTGCTGAAGCATGTTTATTTTCTAGACACAAATCGCTTACAGTAAGTAAAACCAAATTAAATATTGGTCAAAAAACTAGTTTATATCGATCCAAACTTGTCTACAATAGATTAGATAACAATCTAAAAAAATTAAACTTCTCCAGAGGGCGTATTAAATTTCATATTAAGAGTTGGATTTTAAATAATTTGAAGTTATAATATACATAGATATTGTTATATTACTTAAAAAATCTGTTTTAATATTTAATACTTCCTATATCATGTGTCTTTCTTTACATTTGTAGTTGTATTTATAGTTTTGTTGCATTTTAATTTTATTATTTGTTTATTTATTGTATATTAATATGTATATTTAGATTATGTTAAGCTTGTAGATTTTAATACATTATTAAGTTCAGGTCTACACACAGATGCTATTTGCATCTCGGTAGGGGATTGTTGGACTTTATAAGTCAGACAATCTATTAGCATACTATTTTTTAATCAAGATTTGTATGGTAACCTGAATAACGATTATTATTATTATTATTATTATTAGTATCTACATATTTATTATTGAATTTTATTTTCATTATTAGCTCTATAATCATCGTTAAGTTCAACAATACTTAGTCCATTTGTACTTTTAATTGTTTCATTTTATTCTAAAGAGATATAAAATGCTTATGGTACCTGGAATAAGAAACAAATATGTTAGACTGAAGTTTATCTAAGTATTGTTTAAAAACTGCATCGATCTTTATTTTATGTTATTTAGTACTTAATTTTATTATCATTAGAATGCATCATTATGAAATTCAATCAGAGGTTGGTTTTTATCATCTGCAAAGTTGATAGTGAAGTCGCCACATAATATGATCGGAGTATCGTAAAAGTTTTCACCACATCTCTCTTCAAGTATATCAGAACCTTCTTTCGTATTATCATCAAATTTTCGATATAAAATATGAATAAATATTTTTTTTGCACAAAACTGGAAAACTGGACCGACGTTATTTTTTGGTGCACTGAAAAATACGAAATAATATTAATTCTATTGGTGCTGTTACTTTTGAGGCTGTTCAGTTGCAGTTAGATTGATAACTTTTGATACCAACTTCACAAGCACCAATAGAATTAATATTATTTTGAAAGTTCCAGTGCACCAACTAATAACGTCGGTCCAATTTTTTGTAAGAAATATTTATCTAACACTACGACGTCAGGCCGGTTATTCGTCACCTGTCTATCGGTGATAATAGGCCGGTCATAGTAGAGTCTAAAAGAGTTGTTTTCTAGTACCGGTTGAGCTTGGTATTTATAATATGGTGTATAGGTGCTTAGCATTCCGAATTTATGAGCCAGTTTCTGGTGAAGGATACTGCATACTTGGTTATGACTATGCAGATAGTCAGTGTGTTTCCAGGAATGCAACCAATGTCGGATGGATATTATACATACGCAATACGTAGACAAGCCAGGAATGTGGGACGCAGTCGAATGCCTTTGAATAATCAACGAAAGCGGTGAAGATATTTCGTTGTTCTGATTCTGCTTGTTTAAGTACCACAGAGTCGACAATTAGTTGTTCTTTATATCCCTGGTGATTTCTTTTACAACCTTTTTGTTCTTCGGCTAATATATTGTTGTCTTCAATATGTTTATAAATTCTGTTGGTAATACATGATGTGATTGATGTGATGTGTTGGCAAGCATGTAATTGGTCTATATTGAGCCGGGTCTTCCCTTCGGTCACTTTTTGGCAGCATGTAGGTTTGGCCAAGTGTGAGGAATGGTGGTGGTGTTTCCTCCGGATGTTTAAGGATATGTGTGAAGAGGTCAGCTAAAAATTCATGTGAACAGTCGAACTTTTTATACCAGAAGTTATGAATATTGTCAGCTCCTGGGGCCTTCCAGTTAGCCGTAGCTTTAATAATTTCAGTGACTTCCTTAGTTGTGAATTTCTCAAACTGCATTGGTTGTACGTTTAGCCGTTCTTCTTCCGACCTTATCCAGGGAGCATTTCTGTTGTACTCTTTTGGATTTGACCACAACGAAGACCAATAACCTGTGAGTTGTTGTTTATCTGGCAGTTGGTTATTATTACTGGCGGTGGTACTGGTGTTTTGTCTATAGAATAGCTTTTGACTATTTTTAAATATTCGGTTCTGTTGTTTTCGCTTAGAGCATTTAATGTATCTGGATAGCCGTTTAGCTTTGGCTTTCAACCTTTGTCCATATACACGTTTAGCTGTTCCTGGTAATTGGGATGGTAACGTTGGGTACCAATCTTCTTGAGGATTTTTTGTATGTGAGATTTTAAAAGCCTAGATGGGGATTCTTTTTTTCTGAATTCTGTCAATCTTCCCAATTCCTTTCTAATATTATCAATATCATTCTCCACTCTTCGTTGCCATGCTGGTTTAGATTTAATTGGTCTAATACGGTTGTTATTTTCTGTACAGATCTGTTGTTTGTGACTACGGAGAACTACAACTGCTGCATAATAGATTAAATTGTGAAGCTGTTCCAGGTTGTTGCAATCTTTAACGTCATCCATCAGAAATAGGTTAAAAGCCGCTATTGTATTAGTTGTGCTTTGATTGGTTTTAAGTTTTGGAAGTTTAGGTCGATTAATTGGGTTAGTACCGTCGAATTCAGTCATAGCCTTTAGAAGCTCGTCTCTAGCAGAATCGTCAGTACTATTAGAGTCATGATTGGCAGAGTTGTCACGATCAGGGTTTTGTTCGTCTCCGCCATTGGGATCTCCATTCATTGCATTCTCAACCAGTGCTTCATTGTCGTCAGCAGGGGGAGCTTCTTCCTCGTTTTGCAGTTCTAGAAGTACTTCTGACCGAATTTGTTGCAAGATAGGTTGAGGAATTAAATTGTTTCTAAGGATTGCCCGTCGTTGGTCTGCAATTCTCTGCTCGGTCAGATGTTGTAAGTCCGGAAACTTTTCGACAAATGTACGATGGAGGGCGTATCGGTAAGTTGTTAAGTCTGTCTCTAAATTGGTAATCTTATAATAGGAGCGCATACTAATGTTCATCTGTCCATTTCTTGCGCTTCCTTGGCAATCCAGATTTTGTGGTCGCAGGCATATTGACTTGCGTCGCCCTTGAAGCATCAAAAGCTGGTGGAGGGGAGTTGGTGTTGATTTCCTCTGGAGTGGTTGGTGCAGTAGCCGTACTCGGCATCACGCTGCTTCGTCCGCTACCCGAGGGAGAACGTAACTCATTTTTCGAACAAGACCCGTTGCCTAAATCTTGAACGCGACAAGAGGTTATGGTGGTATACAATGCCGATTCACCGTTTATTCCGTAGGTTGTACATCATGAAAGTTTTTGCATTTTATACCTACTGCCAGGTTGCTAGTTTTGTTCCACCTCGGGTATTTGATTTCCCCGATACCTCCCATATTCGGGAGGCATCCCCCTATCCGCCACCTGGGGAGGCGTCCGATGGGAGACTAGCAACTCAACAGGGATTATTGTTATTATTATTATTATTATTATTATTATTATTATTATTATTATTATTATTATTATTATTATTATTATTATTATTGATATTATTATTATTATTATTATTATTATTATTATTATTATTATTATTATTATTATTATTATTATTATTATTATTATTATTATTATTATTATTATTCGGTAAGGTTAGAATACGATTGTCTAGATCATATAAGAGTTATACCATCAACGAGTACAAACCTTTTTTTATCTAGCAGAGTGGGATTGAGATTCAAGGAATTTTCACAGCTAATCTAATGGTCAGTACATCAGCCAATCTTATATTAAAATCGTATGATTCGGAAATCCTAGATACTTTGATCACATTTTGGAGAATTTCTATTAATTAAGTAAATAGAAATAGAGTACCTAGGCAGTGGCATAATACCAGACAGATGAAATGTTGAAGAAGATTAACTCTCAGCCAATATTCTGATAGCTTTTTTGACAGCTAGAAAATTCTATTGCGTCAGTTGAATAATCCTATATTAAAACACCATAAAGTATATCATTTTCAACATCAATTGATAATATGTTTCAGTAGTCTCAGTAAAAACAGAATATTAGTCTCGATAATTCTCGAACAACATGATCTAAGAGATTAGATTAGCTCAATCCATTATCGATGATAAGAGCAAGAAACGTTTATTTCTTCTTGGTAATTTGCATTTGAAGAAACAATCAAATTTGAATTTTTCCTTCATTCAATTTAAGTTTATTTTGAACTAACAATTTATTGGCTGAACTTAGATTCAGAGATTTATATACGGTAAGGTTAGTATCCAATTTTTCCAGATCATATCAGGGTTGTATCACCAGCGAGTAAAACAGTTTTCTTAGGTGCAATATTTTGGCACAATTTATTGGTGTAAACGATAAGTAATTAATATTAATTCTTATTGGTGCTGGTATTTGTGAAGTTGGTGCCAAAAGATATCAATATAACTGCAACTGCACAACTTCAAAAGTATCAGCACCAATAGAATTAATATTATTTTGTATTTTTCACTGCAGTAACTAATAACGTCGGTCAAATTTTTTGTAAAAAATATTTATTTCACACTTTGAGTTTAACATTAGTCACGAAAATCGTTGAAGTTTCTCGTATACCATCATTAAATTATATCTCCATACTGTTTTATATATTGCTGACCTAAACTTTTTTTAACATAGATACTATAAATATAGCCATTGTATAGCTTTAGCTCATTCTTACAGTAGATATGATACCATTAGCATCGTGTAACTAAGATTGTTTGTTCTAAGTAATTCTTTTAATAGGAAATCTCGAGTATCCGACATATTTTTGGCACACTCAGTAGGATTGTCCGAAATTAATCAAATCGCTTGATTATTGTTCATCTTAACGATTAGTCGGACTTTCTTGAATTGTGACGTGAAAATATACAACAGGACTGAGCCAGCCAATCGCAACTTGGATCTCAAATATCGTCCAGTAGGACTTCAATCACCGAACCAAGCCGAGGACGTTATAGATCTATTAGAGAGAATTCTCAGAGCTGCCTGCTTATTGCTTTAACTCATATTTTTGCTTAATGTCTTTTGGAGATTTAAGTGAAGTTCACAAAAGTTTGGAAGAAGCACTGTCCGCGGTTAATTATTCAGAATCAGAGTCATATCAATATTAAAAAAATATATTTCTTATGCCTGAATAAGGTTAGGATCAGTCCATACATGAGAAAGCGAGAATATTGAATTAAATATTAAATTTTGGAATCGATTCAAATTTTATATCAATATTTCTTAACATTATTTGCATCCCATCTCTTTTACAAATGGCTGTTTCCAGCGGTTTATGCCTGAATAAGCATCACTCAACACATGAGATAGGGAGAGTATTGAAATAAATATTAAATTGTGGAATCGATTTGAATTTATTTATTTATTTTTTTTTATTTATTTTTATTTTACTTCTGACATACATTCTATAGAGGTGCATAACACCTGTGCATAGACACCAGAAAAATACAATAATATCCAATTATATATACATTGAGTTAAAGAAAAATATTCATTATCCAATACAATGTTCAAAGTATAAATTTCCTTACGACTAATTATATAATATTTTGCTATCCTATATAGTATCTTAATTTATAATTCAATAGATCTAATCCACATCCCAAAATTCTTTCTTAATAAGTTCTTTTTACAATCAAGTTCTTTTAGATTATTCGGAATTAAATTGAAATATTTTATTGCCACAAAAAACGCATTTTTGGTACTCAAAGTCTTACTAATTTTTGGTAAAGTTATCTGTCTATTACGTGTATTTATAAATCTCCCAGAGTGCATTAATTTACACTCTGTAAAATAATAAGTAAGCGCATTCACAACAAAATACTGGTTAATTTTTAAAGGTACTAACATTTCATTTTCTATTTTCATTTTACTTATCAATTTATTCTGCAAATTTATAATAGGTTTCATCGTATTATCGTATGCACCACCCCAAGCAATGATTGCATAGTTTATAACACTTTCGAATAGACCATGATATATAGTTTTCAGTATAGATGGGTGTAGCCAATTACTTAATTTATAGAATAAAAAAGTGAAATACTTGACTTTTTTAATTAGCTCAGTTACATGCTTGTTCCATTTCATGTGACAGTCATACACAACCCCTAAATATTTACAGCTTTCTACTCTTTTCAGTTTACTATCTTTAATAAACAAATGAAAATTAGTGGGAACACTATCAATGTAGCTTCCGAAAGTAATGTATGTAGTCTTATCAACATTGAGCGTAAGCTGATTGCCTTTTAACCACATATCTAATTTTTTTAACCATTCAGTCAGACATTCATGAACTACTTGCCAACTACTTCCACTGCACAGAACTGCAGTATCATCTGCATAAGAAACTAGTGCATTCGCAGGTACAATATCAAATATATCATCAATATACAAGATGAAAAGAAGTGGTCCCAAAATAGTCCCTTGAGGAACTCCAATTTTCACAGATCTAAAACCACTAGTACAATTATTTATTTTGACACAATGCTCTCTATTCGATAAATAACTATCAATCAATTTATGAGGCAGACCTCTTACACTAGCATACGACAGATCACTCACTTGATTATTTACCTTATTTACAATACTATCCAGTAGTTTGTTTTTACTCTTTAGTTCACTATTTAATTCTTTTAATAGTTCATTTTCCATCCTCAACATGGACAGTTCATCAAGCTCCGTTGAATCAGTAATTTCCTGGTTATGTTTAGGCGAATTTAACGACAAATTGTGACATAGGTCATTTCTAAGTTCCTCTTTATGAAACAATTTAATCTGTGCAATTATTTGTCGAGCATTTTCATCCAGTGTGTTTAAATTCACATTAGATTTGTTGGCTATAGCGTCCATTTGATGTTTTGGAACTAGCATTTCACTTATATATCTGCCCTTGGAATGTTTATTAAAATCAGCCTCGTGATAAACATTTTCACACACAAGGCAAATAACTATTTTAGGCACTCTCATGTTAGAATGACATTTAAAAACTTTGCACGTATCGGAAACCTGTTGTTTTTTGTCAGCCATCTTGATTGACCCGCGACAAGCTTTTTTACTTTTTTCACAGAATTATTTATTCTTGAAAAACACACTGAACAAGCAATATTAAAGAGAGCAGAGTCTCGGCACGTGCGTATCTCAGCACATCTGGGGAACACATTGATGGGGCCCCTCGTTGTCCGGATGTGTCTCTGATAGATCACGGTGATAGATTTCACGAATATGCTACCTCACTTAACTGAGTGGACTTCGCTATGAGATTAACTTTTCACTTGGCGCAGTAACCTAATTGTTTGTTGTTATTGGATTATCTGTAGAATTTTGCTTCTAATTCCGTCAATTCTTGATGGATTTCGATTAAACTTTCACCAATGTGCTTAGCAAAATTCACTACACATTACGCAAACAATCGTTGTTGCCTTATTTGACGTTTTCACTTATTTATAGGCATCGATTTCGGAGAGCCAACAATATACGTACGTACGCCAACGCCATCACGAATGTAGGATTTCATATCAATATTTTTTAAATTTATTTTAATCCCATCTTTTTCATAAATGGCTATTTCCAGCGCTTTATGCCTGAATATGGTTAGGCACTCCACACATGAGAATGCGAGAATATTGAATTAAATATTAAATTGTGGAATCGATTCAAATTTCATATCAATATTTTCTAAATTTATTTTAATCCCATCTTTTGCATAAATGGCTATTTCCAGCGCTTTATGCCTGAATAAGGTTAGGATCACTCCACACATGAGAAAGCGAGAATATCAAATTGAATATTAAATTGTGGAATCGATTTAAATTTCATATCAATATTTTTTAAATTTATTTTAATCCCATCTTTTTCATAAATGGCTGTTTCCAGCGCTTTATGCTTGAATAAGGTTAGGATCACTCCACACATGAGAAACCGAGAATATTAAATTGAATATTAAATTTTGGAATCGATTTAAATTTCATATCATTATTTTTTAAATTTATTTTAATCCCATCTTTTGCATAAATGGCTATTTCCAGCGCTTTATGCCTGAATAAGGTTAGGATCACTCAACACATGAGAAAGCGAGAATATTAAATTAAATATTAAATTGTGGAATCGATTTAAACTTCATGTCAATATTTTTTAAATTTATTTTAATCCCATCTTTTTCATAAATGGCTATTTCCAGCGCTTTATGCCTGAATATGGTTAGGCACTCCACACATGAGAATGCGAGAATATTGAATTAAATGTTAAATTGTGGAATCGATTCAAATTTTATATCAATATTTTCTAAATTTATTTTAATCCCATCTTTTGCATAAATGGCTATTTCCAGCGCTTTATGCCTGAATAAGGTTAGGATCACTCAACACATGAGAAAGCGAGAATATTAAATTAAATATTAAATTGTGGAATCGATTTAAACTTCATGTCAATATTTTTTAAGTTTATTTTAATCCCATCTTTTTCATAAATGGCTGTTTGCAGCGCTTTATGCTTGAATAAGGTTAGGATCACTCCACACATGAGAAAGCGAGAATATTAAATTGAATATTAAATTGTGGAATCGATTTAAATTTCATATCAATATTTTTTTAATTTATTTTAATCCCATCTTTTTCATAAATGGCTGTTTCCAGCGCTTTATGCTTGAATAAGGTTAGGATCACCCCACACATGAGAAAGCGAGAATATTAAATAAAATATTAAATTGTGGAATCGATTTAAATTTCATATAAATTTTTTTTATATTTATTTTAATCCCATCTTTTCCATAAATGGCTGTTTCCAGCGCTCTATGCCTGAATCAAGATTCCCTACTATATCTATACACTACCTATATCACCAATTTTAGAGCAGCCTATGTGTTATGGACTTATTATGATTATTAGATGGGGATTATTATCGGCCCAATAGTGCAAATTATGAAAAATTGGTATTCCATCTCTACTAAATTTTGATTCATCGGTCTATAGAATTCTCGTTAAAAATGTAGCATCGTCAATATCCGCATTCAGAATAATCCTGGAGAATTGGACTCTGCGCGCTAGTTCAACCTCAACTAATTCTTGCACAGGTGTATAATGAAACGGGTGAAGACCATTTTAGTGAAAGACTGACCAGACCTTCCATTGTGAGACATCCAGCAGTCGGGATTTTTTCTTGTGCTTGTCGTTGGATCTTCTTCAAGTATTCTTAAAATTTCGCCATCAATATTGGCGTCTGAAGGAGGAGCTTCTACACGTTCTACTCGTTGAATACAGTCTGATTCGGAAATGCGACGGTAGGTTGCACCGAACACACTTACGCGGACTGCGCCTAGGTATTTGGAAAGCAACATACATTTTATATCACTTTATTTGAAAATGACTTCTTAAAAAACATTTACAACTTTATTTTATTTAAAAATCAAAATTAAATTGGGCATAGATTATGCTTACAATAAGAATGAGTTACTAACTAACTTATATCTAAAAGATCCCTGTATTTATACAAAATTAAGGTGCTGCGTCGACGGTTCTATCATTCTAGAAGCGCAGTTCCACGGTGTTGGCATCTTCCTACGCTGGTTTCTGAGAATGGACGGTGTAACCTTCGGCTTGGCGTTTGGTAGACGCTTGGTCAGCATTTCCTAGCCTGGGAACGGGAACCGCTGCGCGTGGCTTGATTATGTGCTGCTCGTAACCTGATACTCCTGGATACTTGGTTACTTGTGGTTTCTCATAGAATGTCATATAACAGCTCCCCTTATTAATAAAAAGTTGATGCCATGCAACAACTTTTATGGTACCACGATATTTTCCATCTCATGTTCTGGATTTTCTATATTCGGTCTTCTTCTTGGGAGGAGACTTCTAATTCTTTTTAGAGGAGTTTGACCTTGATCTTCTGTCTTTGGGTTGGTCGCTTTACATTTCTTCGATATTTTTACTATCACATAGCTTCCAAAGATGAGGCAAATGGCAGCTATCGTAGAATACGTCATCCACGATATATTCCTTGTTATAAATGGTTGGTTTATGAGTTGGTCCAGATCTCTCGCGGATTGTTGAAGTTTGTGATTGGCAGCGTCCAAGTCTTCGGCGTTGATTTCGTTAAGTTTGAGGGGTTCTAGCTTCGGGAGTTGGATCTTCTCAGAAATATGACTGCAGCATTCGTAGGGGATCATCACGGGGTGTGTGTTGTCCAGAAAGTCAGAGGTCTTCTGGCTGTCGGCTTGTACTTTCGTTATTCCGATAAACGCATGACACTCTGGTTCGAGTTTAATGATAGAGTTCTGGGCAAGAGTAACTGTCTTTGTATTTACTCGCGGGCAGTTTATGGTCACTTGTAGTGGTTCTGATAATATCGTCAACCACACATTGTTCTTGATTTTGAACACGTTATATCCTCGACTAAAGATTATCGCACTGTCACAAGTTTTGGGTATCTCTTGACGGTTCTTCAACAATTGGGCCTCACATGCAGCATTACTGTCTATTGGGTAGGCATATAAATTTGAACACAGTTTTTTGTGTGGACTAAGGTCTTTACAATTATTTGGATCCCTGATGGGGATGTACATCAGAGAATCATCGTTTCGCGCGATGTATTTTTGAGATATACTAAGGATGTGATGCAAACCAGTTCTTTTATCTAATACTGGGATAGGATATAGGTGATATAGGGTATAGAGTGTTTGTTCTACAAGGGGTATTCTTAAAACAAAGACGATATTGTTGTCTTGTTGATAGGCTTGAAGTTCTGTGATTTCTAGGTATTGGGCGATCTTAGAAACTTTTACTGGTAAGGGTAGATTACTTCTGACAAGATTTTGTGATATTTCCTGTAGGGAAAATATCAGATCATTAGGTGTTATTATTGATGAGTGAATAATTCTTAGCCGGGCAAATGTTATAGAATTTAGGATATCGTTCAGATTGTCTTCAATAACCAGATAACTTTCCAAAAGTTTTTCACAAATTTCGAAGAATTTTAGCTTAGCTTCGACTAATGCAAGTTTATCATTTAATTGATGAATGGCTCTCTCGATGTTACTTATATCCCGATTGAATGTTTTCCTGTCGATAGTTAAATTTTGGATGGATTCATTGAAGGTTTTAATAAGGGTTGTTGAGACCGATATTTGATTCTTCAATAAGTTTTCTATGTGGTGTTGGTCTGAATTTAATTTATTAATGCTATCAGTGTAAAATTGACCATCTGCTGCGTCCAAATTTCCCGTAATCGTCTTAAAGATACTTCCGAGTCCATTGATTATTCCTCGCTTGTTTCGTCTAGTGTCGATAATAACTTCGTTGAACTTTTCTTTGATCGATTTAGATATCTGCGTCAGGAGATTAACGTGAGTCTTTACATCTGAATGAAATAGATTCATTGAATAGTGATCCGGTCGTAAGGTGTTGTGTATGGAGTCCAATATCTTGTTGTTATTTTCGTAGGCCGTTAGTAGTCCAGAAATATTTTTATGTACTAATAATGTCCACTTGTCGTTGGAGATGATGATTCTGGTTTCGTCATGGTAGTAGACTCCCACAGTGTTATTAATTGGTTCTATTTGATACTGGCTTAGGACCGTTCTAACCAGCATAATGTACCTGAAACCAATTTTAAGTTTCAGTTCCGGCACATAACTTCATACGGTCGAAATTTACTTTAGTTTTCTGATTCGTTTTTTGATTTAGTAGGGTAGCCGAATTTTGATGAATTTCTAGAATTTCGAAAGGTCCGTTGAATTTGTTCGCCAATTTGTTTTTCAGCTGGGACTCTTTTATAAACACTTTGTCACCAACGTTGAATTCTTGAATATTTTCCTGAACGTGTTGATCAAATCTTATCTTGGCCTTTTGTTTTTGTCTCTCAGTCCTTTCTCGTGCTATCTTGTAAAAATGGGACAATCGATTATTTAAGTCTCTCACATATTTGGTAATTAATTCTTTCTCATTATACAGCTTCTCTGGTGGTCTGCTGGAACTGTGCCCAAAAACGAGTTCGTAAGGGGTAAACCCGTGTGTCTTGTTTGCAGCGTTGTTATAGCAAATTACCGCATACGGTAATATATTGAACGGGTGTTCTCTGGGATGATCTGCAAGGTGGAGTCTGATCATTTCCAGAAGGGTTGAATGGAACCGTTCCAAGGATCCATTACTCTGGGGGTGACCTACACTTGAGTAGCTTAGTTTAATGTCATATAATTTACATAAATCTCTTAGGAGGGCGTTATCGAATTCTCTCCCGTAGTCACAATGTATTCGCACTGGAGTTCCATAATGTTGAAAGTAGATAAGGAGGGTGTTCACGACGGATTTAGCTGACTTATTTTCGATGGGATAGGCTTGACTGAATTTGGTTAGCTCATCTCTGATGGTCAGAGCGTAGTTCTTTGTAGGAACTTCGAGGATGTCGATGTTGATCCTTTCGAATGGAGCTTTTGGTGTTTCGGTTATAACAAGTGGTCTGTCTAGGTTTTTCCGGTATACTTTGGCCTTCTGACAGGTTTCACATTCCTTGATAAACTTTTCCACATCTTTAGTCAATCCTTTCCATTGGTATTTTTCTTTGATTCTTCTGATTGTCTCGTTCACACCTCTATGTAAATTAGTTTTTCCATTGTGAAACTGATCAAGTATGATAGGAACTTGATCTTTTTCCGGGGTCTGAGTAACATTTTGGAATACCTTAAATTTAATTTCTTTTTCGGCATTTATAAAAGACAGGATTTCTAAAATTGGCAGATCTACGTTGGTTTCGATACAATAAGTTTCATCGGGTAGAAATAGATCTTGACTTAAATATAACGATCCAAAAAGGTATTCGTTAATTGTATCTCGATTGTATGGTAATGGAATTATAAAGTATTTCCTATTTTTTACTGTCTTACTGGAAAGCACATTGATTTTTAAATTCTCGAAGTCTGCATTCTCCTCGAAGATATCTTCTATGATTTTTTTGTTTATGTCTGTTAGTTCGTTCTGTCGGAAACAGCTCAGGATGTTTTTATTTTTCTTATCGAGGAGTTGATCGTTAGAAAATTCTATTTTTGAATAATCAATCACAGATTGATTTTTGTACAGTTCAACAAAGGTGTCGAACTCTTCATACATCTTATTGTGCTGGGCAGCCTTACTTTCTTCATGATCTGAATTAACAATGTCTTCGTTATCCGAATTTTCGGTTGCCATTAGGGCTCGGTACGGTGTTAATTGAGCGTTGTTTTGAAATTCCGAAAAATGGTTTATTTTAATTCTAGATAGGGCGTCTGCATTTTTGTTGATCTTTCCCGGCTTGTACCTGATTTCGTAATCATACTCTTCTAGTTTGAGTCTCCATCGGGCTAATCGGCTTCCGGTATCTTTCACGGAGAAGAGCCACGTTAGGGGTCGATGGTCGGTTACTAGAATGAATTTTCTACCAAACAGGTACGGTCGAAAATGCTTGACGGACCAAACAATGGCGAGTAATTCGCGCTCAATAACCGAATACCTAGATTCAGCTTTGCATAGGGTTCTTGAGGCATACGCTATCGGAAGGTCCTTTCCAATAGGTCCTTGCGACAATACTGAACCTATGGCGAAATTGCTTGCGTCTGTTGTCAATATGAATGGTTCTTCGAAATTGGGGTAAATGAGGATAGGGGTGGTAGTTAGTGCTTTCTTCAGGTTTTCGAAGGCTTCCTTACAATCTGAGTCAAAGTCAAAAGGAATATCCTTCTTGAGAAGACGGGTCAGAGGCTTCGATTTTTTAGCAAAGTTTTCGATAAAACGTCGATAATATCCTGCAAGACCTAAGAACGACTTAATGTCCTTTTGGTTCTTCGGTTGGGGAAAACTATTTATGCACTCGATTTTTGAAGGATTCGGTTTAACTCCCTCGCTGGTTACCAAGTGTCCTAGGTAAGCGACTTCTTTTCGCAGGAACTCGCATTTGTCGGGCTGTATTTTCATATTCGCTTGCCTGAGCCTTTTGAAAACTTCTTTTAGTCTCTGTATATGTTCATGGATGGATGGGGAGTAGATGATGATGTCATCCATGTATACCAGGCATCTCTCGTTTTGGATCCCCAATAAGATGTTGTCCATGACCCTTTGAAACGTAGAAGGAGCATTCTTCAATCCAAAGGGCATACGAACAAATTCGTAATGCCCGTTCTCCACTGTGAATGCGGTTTTCTGAATATCCTTAGGGTCGATCTCTATCTGATGGAATCCTGATGCCAGATCAAGGGTGGAGAAATATTGGCATTTGCCAAGTTGATCCAGAAGGTCAGAGATATTCGGGAGCGGATATTTGTCGTCTACCGTGATCTCATTCAGCTTTCTGTAGTCGACGACGACTCTCCATTTCTGTTTTCCTGAGGCATCCATTTTCTTGGGAACTACCCAAACAGGTGAAGAGAATGGGGATTTGGAAGGTCTGATTATGCCCTGGTCTAACATCTTGTTTACCTGCCCTTTTACCTCTTCCTTATGGACGTGTGGGTATCTATAGGACTTAGTGAATGTCGGTTTGTCTGTCGTTGTTTTTATTGTATGTTTAATTTCGTTCGTGAAGGTTAGTTTGTCACCTTCTAAGTAAAATATGTCTGAATAGTCTATACATAATTCGGTAACAAGTTCTGCCTCTTCTTCATTCAGGTGATCTAGGCGTAACTGTCGTTTTATCTCTGGTATTCTGTCGCTGTTGGTGGTGTATTGAAATTCACTAAGATGGTTAACGGTGATATTTTCTACTGGTTCAATCTCCAATTGGGAAAAGTCTACGGTTTTGGGAATTGCATTCGGATTTATGACTGTGGTAATGAATTCACCATGTTCGTTTACTTTTACCAAAGCATGGGGAATGCGCACCTTTTCTATCTCTTTGCTAGAGAGAATAGCTTCGGTGTCTGATAGACTGCATCTCAGCTTAAAAACTTGTTCCGTCCGTGGAGCGATGGAAGTTATGTTGGAAATTTTGGAGTTCTTTGGATTATTTTGCGGCTGTGTTTTGGATGTTGACTCACCGGTTACTTTGAAGAGGGGTATCGTCTTAAAATTTGTTACCAGCTGTTTATTTTTAAGATCCACTATGCACTGATAGTGTTCTAAGAAGTCTGAATCTAACAAACCGTCAAAGTCTATGTCGAAATTGCAAATATATACCTTGTGTGGGTCTTTTGCGTTAAAAGGTACCAAGGTAGATTCGTTAATAAGTATTTTTTGGTCAGTGATTCCCTGAATGATGACATTTTCAGGAGATCTTTGTCGAAATTTTTCACATGCAGTCGGTTTGAAAATTGAAAGACCGGCTCCTGAATCTACTAAAAATTTAAAAGTCTTCGTTGCGTCTGTAATGTAATAGAGATTTTTTGATTTAACAGTGTGTAGAGAACCTATAGGAAGTTCTGCTCGGGAAAGTTTAAGTTGGGGTTGTAATCGTCCAAGTTCATAGTCTGAATTTGTGCTTGAATCTCGGCCATGTCTTGTTGTGGATTCGGGGGGTCTGTTGGCGCAGGTGGGCCCTGGCGAAAACCCGGATTTGTTTGGTCGAATACTTCTGGTAGATCTTGATAGTTATATTCGTCTTGTGATTCATAGTTATCCTGAAATTCTTCTGATTCTTGATAATCCTCATAGGAATAGTTTTGATCTTGATCGTAATTAAGGTGATAGGTTCTATTCTGTGGCCTGTTGAAATTTGGATTTTGTTGAACCACCGATGGTCTAATTCCTATATTGGGGTTAGGCCTAATTACAGATGGACGATCGTTTCCAAGGTTTTGGTTCGGCCTAAAATTCGAATGAAACCGTCGTGGTTGTTGGGCTTGTTGCGAATTTTGTTGTTGGAAAGGGGGTCTTAACATTTGATTTTGGGAGTTCGAGTTATAGTTATTTCCGAAATTCTGCCGTTGTCTGCATTCATTGAACGTATGTCCTGTTCGTTTACAGTGGTTGCATTGTTTGATGTTCGGGCCTGTACTGGGTCTTCGAGGTGGAACGTTCGTGTTTTTATTAGCGTTCTGGTGGAACTTCTGATTTTCAAAGTAATTGAGCTGAAGCTCTCTCCTGATGCGATTGGTAGCGGTTAGGATGTCCGCAGGGTCACTTGCTCTTACAATTTGACCTAGTTTCGGTTCCAATCCTGTTAGGAGGGTGTTAAGGGCCATTGATTCGGCTAGTCGGGTCTGTGCTCTCTTCTCTTCTTGAGAATAGTTCTGTTTGTTAATGGAAGCGTACATTTTGGCTTCATGTGTCTGGAGTCGGCTTATGAACGTTAGTGGTGATTCACTGGGTAGTTGTCGAATTCGTTGGAGATCTTGTATCAGCGACGACAAATCGCGAGAATCTCCGAAATGTGTTTCTAATAGTGACTTTATTTCTTGCCACGTACTAGGATTTCTAGAGTTTATAAGCTCCGCCGCTCGACCGCGTAATTTATTTTTAATATGTAAGTTTAATAAAGTTATTTGGTTACCGACGGCCATATTATGAGCCATGGTACAAGACAATATAAACGTATTCAGAAATATTTGATTTCCATCGTACTCAGGTACGATGGAAAAGATTTCGCTGAGTTTATAAGGCTCAACGACTGGTGCATCCGCACCACCTGCATTATTTGCATTGTTTGCAGGAGGGTTGTTTGCATTATCATTGGCTGGCATATTTGAATGTTTCTTATCTTTACGTTTTAAATGAGACCTTAATATCATAAAATTTCAGTATAATATTTGAAGGATGTGTATTGGGCAAAAGAACTGTATTTTTTGAAAATAAATTCAATTCAATAATTTCAATGAAATTGTGAGTTAGTAAGCAATTTAAAACGAGATGATTCTTAGTGTACTTACAATATTTTCCACATACTGCGCTGTCAGGTTATTTGCACTGTTCCTGATGTTGGAGTAGAGGCTTGAAGGGATGTTTGAAGGCTGTTGTTCTTCTTCTTTAGGGTTTGAGAACCTCCACAAACAGTTGGGACTGCCGTGTTCCGATGAATTTCACCTGGTGAGGACTGCCGTGTTCTGTTCGTGTAGAAGGATCCCACTTCTGACACCAATTTTATATCACTTTATTTGAAAATGACTTTTTAAAAAACATTTACAACTTTATTTTATTTAAAAATCAAAATTAAATTGGGCATAGATTATGCTTACAATAAGAATGAGTTACTAACTAACTTATATCTAAAAGATCCCTGTATTTATACAAAATTAAGGTGCTGCGTCGACGGTTCTATCATTCTAGAAGCGCAGTTCCACGGTGTTGGCATCTTCCTACGCTGGTTTCTGAGAATGGACGGTGTAACCTTCGGCTTGGCGTTTGGTAGACGCTTGGTCAGCATTTCCTAGCCTGGGAACGGGAACCGCTGCGCGTGGCTTGATTATGTGCTGCTCGTAACCTGATACTCCTGGATACTTGGTTACTTGTGGTTTCTCATAGAATGTCATATAACATACATATTCTCGTTGACCTTCAGCTGCATTTCCATTAGAAATACCATACATAAATAAATTATCAGCATATTTATCATAACTAAACTTTGCCATTTTAAATACCGTGACTAAAAGCCAAAGATTTTGATATGAACTATTTAGATCGAAACTTTTGACGATAAACTGAAACTAAATGCTAAAAAATAAATAAATATGTTATATTGATAAATATCAACAATATAAGGCGAGTATCACACCAAAATGTGATAGGAAAAAATGCAAAATAGCGTGCAGTGTGTCGTATTTTTTATAAATACGAAAATAAAACCAGTTGTTGCAAATAATAATTATTTAGGTAATAATAAAACAAAATGCTAATTCTGAAATGATGTACCTTATTTTTAAGACAATAAAATAGAGAACCTTTTACAAGAATTTGTACGTTTGATGTATTATGATATTTTTTTTTTTAAATAAAGGAACAGTTAGTTTGAAACTTGGAAAGGAAAGTTGAGCTTAAATCGAAATAATTGGTGGTAGTCCAGACTATTCCAGCGAATTCAAAAATTCTGTGGGATAGTCGACTACCTCATCCAGGTGTCGACTGATTCAAAAGAAAAAAAATTTCCCGGAATAAAATTTTGGATGGTTCGTTGAGATCATCGACATCTTTGTTTTTAATATCCGCTAATATTGCTCGTTTGCTGAGCCCATTATAGTTTTTGAATTGTTGAGCTACGTCTGGAAAATACGAGGTATGAGCTCCTCTTTCGATTTGGTCACAGAAACTTGAGGGTAATGTGATGAATTTGATCGATTTGTCAACTGCGACTTTCCCATTATCAATTTCCAGCAAATTGCTTCGAAAACACATCTTCACTTTCATCTTGCTACAAAAACATAAATTAGATGATTTTACTTATATTTGGACAATTGCATACCTTTAGAATGTTCGCCATTGTGCTATTTATGGCGCTGCTGCAAGCTGGTGTCTAGTTTATTTGCATTTTTAGGGCAGAATGTGCAGTTCATCCGCCTTCTAATAAGGTTCCTGCTCTTCCCAATGAATCCAATGCTAGAGCACTTTGGGAGAGTACCACAATGAAATCCGACTACAAAACCATTCATGCAGCTATTCCAGTTAAAGATGCGCAGGTTGGTTCCACCGTTCTGGATATTCTATTATTTTCTTCATCCAAATGAAAAAACGCTTACGATTTTGAGTTTACCACATACCTGTAAATGGATAGTTTTTGACCGACGAACCCCGAACGGGGGAGGTATACAATTTCTTTTTTTTGTTTGTTTGGTTCGTGCGCCCCTTTTGTATAGTAAACGAACTCCGATTTTGCTGATTTTTGATTCATTTGAAAGAATAGTCTTGAGAAATGGTAGCATCTTCATAAAAACGCAAATCCGAAACCTTCTTCCCATCCAAAACGTTTAAATTGAACATTTTTTCAAAAGAGTTACGGTTTTCGAGATAGAGGTATGTTAAATGCTCAAATATCTGTATTTTTGCTAAGTGGAGAGAGCGATTTCTTTCGAAAGTTGAAAATCTGTTGATACTACATGAAAGACATAATTATTTGTAGCAACATTTATAAAAAAACATTTTTGAAGTTAGACTTTGGGCTCGTTGGGCTGGGGTGTTGGTCGAGAAACTGCGTCACGCTAAAAGTGAGAAAAAATTTCGATTATACGTTTTCGTATACTTTTTTATACTTTTGGCTTTTAGAGAAATTTTTAATAATTAAATTATATATTAAATCTCCTTATTGACCACCGATTTTTTTTGAGGTAGTTATTGTTTTGATCATTCTGTCTATCTGTCTATCAACACTATAACTCGGAAAATACATAACCAATTGACACCAAACTTGGTACACAGATACGTAAGGATAATACTTCCTACGGGATTGATTCTCAGCTGTCTGTATGTCTGTCAACACGATATCTCGGAAAATACTTAACCGATCGACACCAATCTTGGTACACAAATACGTGAGGGTAATACCTCCTATGGGATTGATTTTCAGCTGCCTGTCTGTCTGTATGTGATTACGAGATTGTTCTCGGTAGTTTTCCTCTCTATGCTTGCATAACTAGATTTTTTCCTTAGAGTTACGGTTTTCTAGGTAAATTGGTGTTAAAATGGTAACATCTAAAATACTTAAGCGTATTTCCGCAGCGATGTTCTGAGATCTCAATAATAACAAGTATAAACAAGGAATATACGTGGGTAATAGGATAAGTACTATCTCGATTGGTATAAGTGAACGTTCAACGATTTTCGTGACTAATTTACACTCAAAAGTGTAAAATAAATATTTCTTACAAAAAATTGGACCGACGTTATTAGTTGGTGCACTGGAACTTTCAAAATAATATTAATTCTATTGGTGCTAGTACTTGTGAAGTTGGTACCAAAAGTTATCAATCTAACTGCAATTGAACAGCCTCAAAAGTAACAGCACCAATAGAATTAATATATTTTTTTTAATTAAAAATATCCGCATCAGCCAAACGGCTATTAGCGGTAAAACATTTTGTATTAGTAACATTTGTTATATTTTAAACAGGATATTTGATTCCCGGAGAAATGTTATTACATTGTCTGTAGTACAAGAACTGAAAATTTCGCCAAAGTCACTGGGAATTCCATTATTTAGTCTTTCTATTTCGAATCGAGGACACTCCACTAATATGTGCTTTATGGTTAATGGCACTTCACATGCGAAACATTCCAGCTGAGGTTCCTTTTTGAGTAGGTGTTCGTGTGTGAGGCGAGTGTGTCCTAGTCGGAGTCTAGTGATGACTGTTTGACAAAAACGATTGGTTGGTGGGATGGTCCATGGTTGAAAAACTGGTTTGATCTCTTTCAGTTTTGAGATTTTGGTTTGCCAGTATTGAGTCCATATATTAGTTATTTTAGAACGGAAGTAAGGTTTCAAGTCCACTGCGAATGTTCTCATATAGGGAATGAGTGCTGGGTTCTCTAAGGCTTTTCTCGCGTGCTTATCAGCTAGTTCGTTTCCTCTTATTCCAGTGTGAGAGGGAACCCATATAAAAGTGACTAATTGGTTTTTGCTGAGTAGGTTTAGTTCTTCTTTGATCAATTTTCCTAATGGATGATGAGTATACACTTTTGATATTGAGTATAGTGAGTTTAGAGAGTCAGTGATGATTAGAAAGTTTCTTCCAGATGTTGTTTTTATGTAACATAGAGCATTGTAGATTGCATACAGTTCTCCAGTGAGGATGGAAGCAGTTTCGGGTAGTTTGTATTCTTTTGTCACGTTATCTGTCACAAATGCGCAAGCCACACCACTATTTGTCTTGGATGCGTCGGTGAAGATTTGTAGATGTGAAGGATATTGGGATATTAGGGTTTGATAGGTTACTTGGATCAGCTGGGTATTTGATTCCTTTTTGTTT
Source organism: Crioceris asparagi (assembly GCA_958507055.1). NCBI lineage: Eukaryota > Metazoa > Arthropoda > Insecta > Coleoptera > Chrysomelidae > Crioceris > Crioceris asparagi. The sequence continues at coordinate 211,144 of CAUEHI010000250.1, read as the reverse complement.
AGTGAGAGTAATTGGGTGTTTATGGGTGGTGGGGAAATTAGCCATGGTGGAGTCGTGTGAGTACTAGGACGTTGGATTGGTGGTATTTCTTGAAGTTGGATGAGAGCTAGGGAACGTTTGATTCTTTCATTGAACGGAAGATGTGTTTTTGCGTGCTGGCTGATTGGAAAGTACCTGATTTGATGAGTGTTCTGTTCTTGTCGCTTTGCTGCATATGATAGGCTCAATTCTTGTCTCCTCAAGTTCAATGGTAGCTCTCCGAGTTCGCAGAGTAGGCTATCAATGGGAGTTGTTCTATAAGCACCAGAAATAATGCGGAGTGCGTTGTTCTGAATTGTATCCAACGCTTTGAGAGTAGTGGTGGAAGCTGATGAATAGGATATGCAGCCGTAATCTAACTTTGAACGGATCAAAACGCTGTATAATGTCAGTAGTGTTTTGCCATCTGTACCCCATTGTTTGTTTGAAATATATCTAAGAAGGTTTAGCATCTTTTGGCATGTTACAGATAAGTATCGAATATGGGATTTCCAGGTGAGAGATTGATCGAATATCAGTCCTAAGTATTTTATTTCAGTTTTGTAGCTTAAAATATGATTGTTGAGCTTCAGAATTGGTAAGTTTTGGAGTTGCATTGGCCGTTTAGTAAAAACAATACAGTTGGTTTTTTTCTGGGGAGAACTTAAGTCCGCTTCGGGTTGACCAGGAATCGAGGTTTGTTAATTCTTGTTGTGACAAACTGGCCATGCTTTGAAGATTTCTTCCTTTTATGAAAACAATGAGGTCATCAGCAAACAGTCTAGCTTGAACTGGTTTTTGTAGAGTTTTGAGCATGTCGTTGATTCCTATGAGAAACAAAGTGGGACTTATCACAGAACCTTGTGGGGTACCGTTTTGTAGATGATGAACGGTTGATAGAGTGCCATTGGTTTTTACTTGAAAATTTCTATTTAAAAGAAATTTTCTTATGAAGGCCAAGATGTTGCCTTGGTATCCCCAGGACTCCAAGGTTCTGTATATTTTGTGGTGCCATGCCATGTCGAACGCCTTATATAAGTCAAAATAAATTGCCATACAATTCTGTTTATTTGCAAAGGCTTCATTTATGTTGGTTTCAAAGTCAACGAGATTATCTGTTGTGGATTTTAAGGGTTGGAAACCCGTCTGTTCCTTGATCAATTGGTTGTTCTTCTCTAAGTTCCATATGAGACGCTTGTTGATGATTTTCTCAAGAAGTTTGCACAAAGCACATGTGAGAGCTATCGTTCGATAAGAATCAGCTTCGTTGGGTGGTTTATTCGGTTTTAATATTGGAATTATATTAGCTGAATTCCATAGTTCTGGAAATGCATGTTGTTTCCAAATTTTGTTGAAAAATTCAAGTAAAAAGTCGAGAGATTCTTCTGGCAGATGTTTAAGAAAAGAGGCAGGTATGTCATCGGGTCCAGCGGATGTATCTTTTAATGTAGCAAGGGCTTCAAGTAGCTCGGTTTTAGAGATTGTTGTATTGATGGGATCATTATTTGGAATTATTTGTAATGGATTATTTTCTTCTTTTTCTTTATATGATAAGAATTCCGGGTCATAATTGTGATTTGCTGATATTCTGCTGAAGCTTTTGGCCAATTCTTCCGCGATGTCAGATGGGTTGGTAATTGACATTCCCTATACTTCTAGTTCTTGAATGCCGTGATGGGTGTTTGTACCAGTAATTCTCTTGATTTTCCTCCAAACTTTGCTGACTGGATTATTTGTGTTAATACTTTGTACATATTTATACCAAGAATCCTTCTTAGCTTTGGTAGTTAATTGCTTAGCAATCGCTTTTTTTTTTCTTTAAATCAATCAGATTGTTTGTGGTGCTGTTGCGCTTGAAAGTATTTAGGGCTTTTTTACTCTGTTTTATTGCTCGATCGCAATCAGGATTCCACCATGGTACTATCTTATCCTTGTCGATATATTTTGTTTTACCTATAGCCTGTGTGGCTGAGTATATTAAGATTTCGTTGAATTGTGACAAGATGTTATCAATGGTGTCGTTCATGGATATAGTCAATATTTTTGTTTTAATAAGTTCTTGAAAGAGGTCCCAGTTGGCTGTGTCCAGTTTCCATTTTAGTTCAGGTAAGAAAGGAGTTTTGGTGCATCTATTGTTGGTTATTATAATTGGGAAATGGTCGCTTCCATATAGATCTTTAGTAACTGCCCATGTATGGTCAATTAAGATAGAAGGACTGCAAAGGGAGAGATCAATGACTGACGAACTTCCTCAGGCTAGACTGAAATGTGTGTTGGAACCATTATTCAAAAGTGCAAGATTAGCACTGTTGATTATAGCTGCAATTTTTCGTCCATTACGTGTAGTTTTTTGTGATCCCCAAATAATATTGTGTCCATTGAAATCTCCTAAGATCATTCTAGGTGAAGGAATCTGATTAATTAAGTTTTGGAGATCGCTTTCATCTAGGTCACAGTTTGGAGGAATATATATATTACAAAGATGATTTTTTTTTGTGTTACCATTTTCCACTGCAACGGCTTCTAAGGTTGTCTTGAGAGGGATTTGTCTTGAAATTAGATGAGACTTCAGGTAGATGGCGACTCCTCCCGAAGCGTGGTTTTTGTCTGCTCGGTTTTTGTAATATATGTTGTACGATTTCAGGTTTAGATAGTTGGAACCCTTGAAATTTGTTTCCTGTATACAAATGGCATCTGGAGAATGTTGACTGATGAGAATTTGAGTCATTGGTAGTCGTGTTCGGAATCCGTTGAGATTCCATTGTATGATTGTTCTGTACATTTTTTCAATTTTAGAGAGAAATACTGTAGTTTAGTAAGTGGATGAGTCACTTTCGGTATCAATGGTTCCTGTAGCAATTTGTTTTAGTAGTCTTGTTTTCAGCTTGGTACATCTAACTTTGATTTTTTTTTCTGATAGTTGGGGACGACTTTCTTCAATCATTGAAATAATTTTTAGGGGTTCATTGGTGTAATCCTTGACAAGAGCTAATAAGTTTTTAGACCCAAAGGAATTTTCTATAAAATTTTCGAGCTGTTGACTGTTGAGAGGATATTGTGGAGAATGTTTATCTATAAATTCTTTAATGTTATTAGGGAATCTATAGCTGTGATCCAGTTGGTTTTTTCTCAGATTTGTACTTTTTTTCTGGTTACTTGTTGGTATAGCAAAGGTTTTGTTGTTGTCCTCTGGTGTAGGTGTTAGTATATCTGAGACGTTCCTTTTGTGGGACATAGTATCTGTTGGGGTAGTTTGAGAAGGATCTAGATGGATGTCATCAGCAGGGAGTTCTTCCTCGTGGATGGATGTTTGTGGTTTGTTGGCGCGATCGATTATTTCTTGTGAGATAACTTGTGATGAATGTGAAGTATGAGTAATTGCATGTGTGATGTTTTTGTTGAGATTATTCTCAGGTGTTTGTTGTGGTGCTTGTGGGATGAGTTGAGATTGTTGTGTTGAAGGATTAGAGTGTTGATGTGAAGTTTGTGAATAATGCGTGGGTGGAGATTCAGAGATGGGGAAGGAAGATTGGGTAGTCATGGGCTTTGCGCATTGTGATGCATTATGACCGGCTTGGTTGCATTTGAAACAGTTGTGATTTTCTCTTGAAATGAACATTCTGTATGATGTTTCATCGTAGTTCAAGTCAATATGTTGTGGTATTTGTATATTTTCGGGTGGAGAAATATATATTTGCCTTCTGAAACTGAGGATGTGACTGTATGCCGGATCAGTGGCCCCTATCTTTAGAGATGACATAGGAGACATAAGTTTTAATCCTATATTGTGGAGAGTATCTGTGAGGATTTTATGTGGAATAGTAGGACTCACATTTGAAAGGAGAAGTCTTTCTGATGGGGTGATTAATCGACGTGCTGGGATTATTGTGCCATTGATTGTAATTGCACCGTGGTTATCCAAAAATGTATCTACTAGTTCCTTCTTGGTTAGGTATACACAAATCCGATTATTTGATATGCGTGAGCAGAAGGTTATATTTTTAGGTTTAACAATGGGCCCAAGTTTCAGTAGGTAATCTTGGATTTTGAGTCCTTCTAGGGAGGTGAAAACAATGGCTTGATCTTTGCTTGGCAGTTGGTTTGATGTTTGTGTGAGAGCAGATGAGTATGATTTTGAATTTGAGGTGTTGTTGATGTCATGATTCACAACATCCGTGACTTCCATTTCAGTTGGAGTTAGACAGGTGGATTGTTCCATATTTTTGGCCAGAAATAATTTATTTCATGCGTGCTCTGAATCCGCCCCTGGCGAATCTCAGATACGCGAGATAAGGTTGTTGACAGTCTACTATAGTTGGTAATTGTTTTTGACCGACGAACCCCGAACGGAGGAGGTATACAATTCGACTGTCTGCTTTATTTTTTTTTTTGGTTCGTGCGCGCCTTTTATATAGTAAACGAGCTCCGATTCTGATGATTTTGGACTCATTTAAAAGAAGGGGATTGAGAAATGGTCCCATATACATAAAAACGCAAATCCAAAATCTCCTTCCCTCCGAAAACCGCCCCCGAAGGGGTGGTGGGGGCGAATTTTCTCGAATATCGAAAATCTGAGTTGGTATAATTAAAGATAGGACAATATCCGGAAACGTTTAAATTGAACATTTTTTCAAAAGTGTTACGGTTTTCGAGATAGACGCATGTTAAATATGTATTTTTGCAATGTGGAGAGGACAATTTCTTTCGAAAATTAAAAATTTTTCGATACTACATGAAAGATATAATTATTTGTAGCAACATTTATAATGAACATTTTTTCCTTAGAGTTACGGTTTTCGAGTTAAATCGGTGTTAAAATGGTAACAACTAAAATATTCAAGCGTATTTCCGCAGCGATGTTCTGAGATCTCAATAATAACAACTACAAGCAAGGAATATACGTGGGTAATAGGATAAGTACTATCTTCATTGATATGGTATAGTGAACGTTCAACGATTTTCGGGACTAATGTTACACTCAAAAGTGTGAAATAAATATTTTTTACAAAAAATTGGACCGACGTTATTAGTTGGTGCACTGAAAAGTATAAAATAATATTAATTCTATTGGTGGTGGTACTTGTGAAGTTGGTGCCAAAAGTTATCAATCTACCTGCAACTGCACAACTTCAAAAGTAACAGCACCAATAGAATTAATATTATTTTATACTTTTCAGTGCACCAACTAATAACGTCGGTCCAATTTTTTGTAAAAAATATTTTGAAAATTGAATGATTCTATTTTAGATTTATGCTTTTCTATGATGGAATGAAAAATGTACTCACTGTTTAGTTTGTATATTCAACTTCACATTGCACTATCAATAATATTTAGGAAATGTTTTGAAACGCGAGTACTTTACGTATTTTCGGGACTGAATGTAGAGGTTATTTAGTCAACTACGTGCAAGTCCGAACTGAGAATTAATATTATTTCGTATTTTTCAGTGCACCAAAAAATAACTTCGGTCCATTTTTTTGCAAAAAAAATATTTATTCATATTTTATATCGAAAATTTGATGATTATACGAAAGAAGGTTCTGATATACTTGAAGAGAGATGTGGTGAAAACTTTTACGATACTCCAATCATATTATGTGGCGACTTCACTATCAACTTTGCAGATGATAAAAACCAACCACTGATTGATTTTCATAATGATGCATTCTAATGATAATAAAATTAAGTACTAAATAATATAAAATAACGATCGATGCAGTTTTTACACAATACTTAGATAAACTTCAGTCTAACATATTTGTTTCTTATTCTAGGTACCATAAGCCTTTTATATCTCTTTAGAATAAAATGAAACAATTAAAAGTACAAATGGACTAAGTATTGTTGAACTTAACGATGATTATAGAGCTAATAATGAAAATAAAATTCAATAAAAATATTTTTTACAAAAAATTGGACCGACGTTATAGTTGATGCACTGAAAAGTATAAAATAATATTACTTCTATTGGTGATGGTACTTTTGAAGTTGTGCAGTTGCAGTTAGATTGATAGCTTTTGGCACCAACTTCACAAGTACCATCACCAATAGAAGTAATATTATTTTATACTTTTCAGTGCATCAACTATAACGTCGGTCCAATTTTTTGTAAAAAATATTTATTTCACACTTTTGAGTGTAACATTAGTCCCGAAAATCGTTGAACGTTCACTATACCATATCAATGAAGATAATACTTATCCTATTACCCACGTATATTCCTTGCTTGTAGTGGTTATTATTGAGATCTCAGAACATCGCGTCGGAAATACGCTTGAATATTTTAGTTGTTACCATTTAACACCGATTTAACTCCAAAACCGTAATTCTAAGGAAAAAATGTTCATTATAAATGTTGCTACAAATAATTATATCTTTCATGTAGTATCGAAAAATTTTCAATTTTCGAAAGAAATTGTCCTCTCCACATAGCAAAAATACATATTTAACATGCGTCTATCTCGAAAACCGTAACACTTTTGAAAAAATGTTCAATTTAAACGTTTCCGGATATTGTCCTATCTTTAATTATACCAACTCAGATTTTCGATTTTCGAGAGAATTCGCCCCCACCACCCCTTCGGGGGCGGTTTTCGGAAGGAAGGAGATTTCGGATTTGCGTTTTTATGAATATGGGACCATTTCTCAATCCCCTTCTTTCAAATGAATCCAAAATCATCAAAATCGGAGATCGTCTACTATATAAAAGGCGCGCACGAACCAAAAAAAAATAAAAATAAAGCAGACAGTCGAATTGTATACCTCCTCCGTTCGGGGTTCGTCGGTCAAAAAATATGTAGATACTAATAAAATATTGATATTTTATACTGAGCTTGTGCAGTCCTTCATATGTTTTATTAATTCATAAACAGTATAAAAATGTTGATAATTATTGATCGGAGTACCAATAGATGTGAAAACCAGACTAATGTTGATGATTTTGTTTAGGAAATTAAAAATTTCAATAATTTTATTATTCCTTTGTTTTTAATATTTTTATATTTTCTCATAAAAGGATGTTTCCAACGCTTTTTGCCTGAATAAGAATATGATCACACCAAACATGAGAAAACGAGAAAAAATAATTGAATATTAAATTATGGAATAGTATTCAATTTCATATATTTTTTTTTACTACTTTCATCCTATTTTTTCATAAATGGCTGTTTCCAGCGCTCTATGCCTGAATAAGTTTACGATAAATCCACACATGAGAAAGCGCGAATATGGAATTAAATACTAAATTGTGCAATAGATTAAGATTTCATATCAATACTTTTTATTTTTTTAATTAAATTTTTTTCATAAATGTCTGTTTCCAGCGCTTTCTACCTGAATGAGTTTATGATCACTCCACACATGAAAAAGCGAGAATATTGAGTTAAATGTTATACTGAGGAATAGATTTAAATTTCATATCAATACTTTTCAATTCTTTTTTATCCTTTTTTGTCATAAATGGCTGGTTCCAGTGCTTTATGCATGATTTAGTTTACGATCAATCCACACATGAGAAAGGGAGAATATTGAATTAAGAACTAAACTGTGTAGTAGATTAAGATTTCATATCAATATATTTTTATTCAATTAAATTTTTTTCATAAATGTCAGTTTTCAGCGTTTTGTACCTGAATGAGTTTATAATCACTCCACAAATTAAAAAGCGAGAATATTGAGTTAAATATTGAACTGAGGAATAGATGTAAGTTTCCCATCAATACTTTTCAATTCTTTTTTAATCCTTTTTTGTCATAAATGGCTGTTTCCATTGCTTTATGCCTGATCAACTTTATGAGCAATCCACACATGAGAAAGCGAGTAAATTTAATTAAATATTAAATTATGGAATAGACTTAAATTACATATCAATATTTTTTAAATTCTTTTAATTCTATCTTTTTCATAAATGGCTGTTTCCAGCGTTTTATGCCTGAATAAGGTTATGATCAATCCACAGATGAGAGAGCGAGAATATTGAAATAAATAATAAATTGTGGAATAGATTTAAATTTCATACCAATACTTTTCAATTATTTTTTTTCTTTTTTTTTATAAATTGCTGTTTCCAGTACTCTATGCCTGATTAAGTTTACGATCAATCCACAAATGAGAAAGCGAAAATATTGAACTGAATTTTAATTTGTGGAGTAGATTTAGTCCTCCGTATATAAATATATAGTTTATCTATGTATTAGACTATGGGTGTCCGTTGACTCAGTTAATCGAGTAATTTTGATTTTTCTTTAATGTTGAAAACACGCTTTCGTAAACTAAATCCCTAATATCCCTTTTTAGTGTGACGAATTATTAACTAAATTTTGACTGCAAAACTTTGAAGAGTATGCGTTGTACGTTACATAACCTCATTAATCTGGAAAATCAGTATCAAAACAACTTGTCTCAGTATAAGCGCAGCATCTGTTATCTATTACCAGTGTAGCTTTTGGCTTAGACATGAATGATTCCAAGATAAGGTAAATTGATTTTGCTGCAATATTTTTGTTATCAGAGACTTCATTTTGGTACTTGTATATTTCAGACCTTTATCCATTGGGAAATGTTTGTTTATTGAAAAAAAAATAGTGAAGGAACCACTTATATCAATAAAAATATTTTTTACAAAAAATTGGACCGACGTTATTAGTTGGTGCACTGAAAAGTATAAAATAATATTAATTCTATTGGTGCAGTTACTTTTGAAGTTGTGCAGTTGCAGGTAGATTGATAACTTTTGGCACCAACTTCACAAGTACCAGCCCCAATAGAATTAATATTATTTTATACTTTTCAGTGCACCAACTAATAACGTCGGTCCAATTTTTTGTAAAAAATATTTATTTCACACTTTTGAGTGTAACATTAGTCACGAAAATCTTTGAACGTTCACTAATACAAATCAAGATAGTACTTATTCTATTACCCACGTATATTCCTTGCTTGTAGTTGTTATTATTGAGATCTCAGAACATCGCTGCGGAAATACGCTTGAATATTTTAGTTGTTACCATTTTAACACCGATTTTACTCGAGAACCGTAACTTTAAGGGAAAAATGTTCATTATAAATGTTGCTACAATTAATTATGTCTTTCATGTACTGCAAACAGATTTTCAATTTTCGACAGAAATCGCCCTCTCCACATAGCGAAAATAGGTATATTTGACAATTTAAAATGTCTCTATATCGAAGACCGTTACTCTTTTGAAATAATGTTCAATTTAAACGTTTCCGGATATTGTCCTATCTTTAATTATACCAACGCAGATTTTCAATTTTCGAGAAAATTTGCGGATGTCGGATTCCCGTTTTTATGAATATGGGACCATTTCTCAAGCCTCCTCTTTCAAATGAATTAAAGATCATCAAAATCGGAGTACGATTACTATATGAAACGCGCGCACAAACCAAAAAAAAGCACACAGTCGAATTGTATACCTCCTCCATTTGGGGTTCGTCGGTCAAAAATGTCTCAAACTCATGCTTCGAGATAATGGAGAGAATGCAGAAGTGAGCATTACATTAATTTTATAAATATATTTTGATTAAAAGACAGTCAATGTGCCTATTGATATGATTTGCATGTAATCACAGCAAAAAGCTGTTGCCGCATAATAATAAAGTTATTTACGTTGTTGAAAGAATATAGTTCAACAAAGTATTTACATGATGACATTTTATCATCATTTTATATTGTTATAGCAGTTTAATAGAGAATTTATAAAGTTTTGTTTTCCAGCCAGGAAATATTATGTGACGTAACATTAGTCGCACATAATACTGAAGTTCCGGCACACAAACTCATTTTGGCAGCATCATCTATTTTCTTTTTGACCGACTTCCCAAAAGGAGGAGGTATACAATTCGACTGTGTGCTTTTTTTTTTTTTTGGTTTGTGCGCGCCTTTCATATAGTAAACGTACTCCGATTTTGATGATTTTTGATTCATTTGAAAGAGGAGGCTTGAGAAATGGTCCCATATTCATAAAAACGGGAATCCGACATCTCGTTCCCTCCGAAAACCGCCCCCGAAGGGGGTGGAGGGGGCAAATTTTCTCGAAAATTGAAAATCTGCGTTGATATAATTACAGATAGGACAATATCCGGAAACGTTTAAATGGAACATTTTTTCAAAAGAGTAACGGTTTTCGACATAGACATTTTAAATTCTCAAATATACCTATTTTCGCTATGTGGAGAGGGCGATTTCTGTCAAAAATTGAAAATCTGTTTGCAGTACATGTAAGACATAATTATTTGTAGCAACATTTATAATGAACATTTTTCCCTTAGAGTTTCGGTTTTCGAGTAAAATCGGTGTTAAAATGGTAACAACTAAAATATTCAAGCGTATTTCCGCAGCGATGTTCTGAGATCTCAATAATAACAACTACAAGCAAGGAATATACGTGGGTAATAGAATAAGTACTATCTTCATTGGTATTAGTGAACGTTCAACGATTTTCGTGACTAATGTTACACTCAAAAGTGTGAAATAAATATTTTTTACAAAAAATTGGACCGACTTTTTTAGTTGGTGCACTGAAAAGTATAAAATAATATTAATTCTATTGGGGCTGGTACTTGTGAAGTTGGTGCCAAAAGTTACCAATCTACCTGCAACTGCACAACTTCAAAAGTAACAGCACCAATAGAATTAATATTATTTTATACTTTTCAGTGCACCAACTAAAAAAGTCGGTCCAATTTTTTGTAAAAAATATTTATATTCGATGTTTTCGAATATCACTGGATATTTTGAGAATCGTATCTTCTTGGACGGAGTGCATCACGAAGCTCTAACGGCACTGATCCATTACTTCTATACGTCCAAACTGCTCAGAACTGAAGTAAACGTCCGATATCTACTACGTGCATCAGAGTTATTTGTTTTGACTGATGTTCTCCATGCATGTTCTCATTTTCTGGAGGTAAATCACGCTATATTTAAATTTTGTATAGAGTATTTGTATTTCCTTTTTTCTCTTCAGACTCAGCTAACACCATACAACTGTACATAGCAAATTTCGCAAGAGAACATTAGTTGTTCAGAGCTGGTGGATAGAGTGGATGCGTTTATAGAAGAAAACTTTTCGTGAGTTTTTTCAAAAATTTAAAAGTCTTGTTCTCTTTATCATTATAGTTTATTTACATTTAAATATCAGTTCTTCGTTCCATTTTACGTTAGGTTTTGTCTACAGTGAAATCGTCTGTTATGAAGACTTCTTGGATCTTCCTCATCAACGGTTCTCCGATATAATTAAACGTGATACATTGGTAGTTCCCAATGAACTGCAAGTAAGTCTTTCTTACTATTATGAATCGATTAAATTGCTACTTATTTGAATGATAGAATCAAAGTTTATTTTAAACATTCAATAATTAGGAGAGCAGAATTTAACTGAATTATTATTTATCTTAGGTCTTCAATTCTTTCATAGCGTGGATCAAGCATGATATAGAAAAACGAAAACAATATCTGGTGTCATTGATGGAGATGGTTCGTTTTCCTCTAATGTCTCCGAGAGATCTAATTCAGAAAGTGCAAGAAGAACCTTTATTAAAAACAAACATAGATTGTTGGAATTTCGTCATAGAAGCTATGAATTATCACTATATAAAAGGTGGAATATTCAAAATGTATTTTCTAGTGATATAAAGAAGAATTAATTGATTGATCATTTATTTTTATCTGGAGCATTTCGCCCATTTCTGAGTTGCATTTTCTCTAAATTTATATCTTAAAATATTTTTGACAGAAAATAATTGGAACATATTATAGGAAAATTACTTTTCGACCAATCGAGAAATTAAGATTTTTTTTATACGTTTCGCTTCATATTTATCAAGTATAATAAAATAATCTTTAAATAATTTTATTTTATTTGCAAAGCTTCAAAAAACAATGATCTGAAATTTTCATCAACAAGAATGAAACCCAGACCGAAAAAAATCATGATGGTTGTTGGCTACAACTATGGGGAATTTTCAATGGAGAAATACGATTTCGAAGAACAGCGAAGGCAACAAGGGCCAAATTCTTTTGAAAACAAATTTAACGCTAGCTCTATTATAGTTTTTACTAAAGATAGAATTTATCAGGTGAGGGACACATGCAATCATCTAATAAATAAAAGGTGATAAATATTTTCTACAAAAAATGGGACCGACGTGCACTGAAAAGTATAAAATGATATTATTTCTATTGGTGCTGTGACTTTTGAAATTGTGCAGTTTCAGTTAGATTGATAACTTTTGGCACCAACTTCACAAGTACCAGCCCCAATAGAATTAATATTATTTCGTAATTTTCATTGCACCAACTAATAAGGTCGGTCCAGTTTTTTGTAAAAAAGTATTTATTTCAGACTTTTGAGTGTAACATTGGTCACAAAAATCGTTGAACGTTCACCACTAATATCTTATTACCCACGTATATACTTTGCTTGTCCTTGTTATTATGTAGAGATCTCAGAACATCGCTGCGGAAATACGCTCAAATATTTTAGATTTAACCATTCTACCACGACTTATCTCGAAAACCGTAACTCTAAGGAGAAAATGTTCTCTATAAATATTGATACACATATTATTGTCTTTCATGTGGCACCAGAAAATGTTCAGTTTACGAAAGAAATTCACACATAGCAAAGTACCCATATGTGAGATTTTAAAATGAATGTAGCTCAAAAACCGTAACTCTTTTGAAAAAATGTTCAATTTAAACGTATCCGGATATTGTCCTATCTTTAATTCTGGCATCTCGAATTTTCGATTTTCGAGAAAATTTGCCCCCTTTCGGAGAGAAGGAGATTTGGGTTTGAGTTTTTACGAAAATGGGACCAATTTCCAAGTCTCCTCTTTCAAATGAATTAAAAATCATCAAAATCGGGGCACGTTTACTATATATAAGGCGCCAACAAACCAAAAAAAAAGCAGACAGTCGAATTGCATACCTCCTCCGTTCGGGGTTCGTCGGTCAAAAATAGAACACTAAAGCTCTTTCATTTGACGTGTGATTCGTCGTGAACGTTGTCATCTGCAGGATAATAGCGGTAAATTTATTTATAAGATAACTACATTGTTCACTTTTTGGAATAACATAACCAGTGAAATAATTTATTATTGATAGAAACAATATGTCGTGTGATCAGTATTTCATATTAATAAATATCTAACATAAACAAAATTATGAAGAATATCCTTAGGAGATAAACTGAAATTATTGACTTCGTCCACGCATACTCTTCATATCACTTAACGCTTGTGTCAATTTAATCGCCACAATTCACGTGCAGTGTGAACTTAATAATAATTCATAGAGTGAAAGTAGCTGCGTTGTATTGTTTTGTGAGTTTTTGGATTAACTATTCCGTTATAAATGTCGCAAGCGGCACAATTATTTTTATCTAATTTGTCAAACTGTTACTTAGGATATAAGCTATTATATGATCAGTTTCAACGAAATATATCAATTATTTTTCATAAAGTACGCGAACATCGAAAAAGCAAACATTTATTATCATTTGATGAAGCTTTTCTATTACGATCAAAAACAAAAGAAATATAATAATTAAATAAAAAGTAATTATTTAACAAAATATGTACAAATTAATTTGTAAAATGTAATGCATATCCATTTTACCACTCTACTGAACAACATAAGGAATTTTGTTGATATTGTACAAAATTTCACAAAACAATCCAAATTATATAACATAATTAATAATTAACAATTGATCATTATTTAATTATCAATTTTGTACTAACTGAAGATGTTCTGCGACAACTATTTTTCATTCCAATTTTTTCGGCACTAAAATTCGAGGTATTCTTCGTGATTTACTTGGGGGATTTTGATAAATACAAAATTAATGAAGCTTAAACTGACGAAAATTTCATGTGAATATTAGTATTAGCTGAGATTTCGATTAACTGATGAACTGCGAATCATAAGCGGCAATTCTGAATGAAAAGAAATATTCATCATACTCATTGGCGTAACAAACAAATTATTTTGGGGGTGAATCAATTTCGTAAAATAACATCACCCTGTACATAAAATACAAACTGAGGATCAGATAGTTGTATTTGGTTGTAAACTCAGCTTTAACATTCATGTGAACCCCTTCACCAACAAATGTTTTGGAGAACCAGTATTTTTTTTCTACTCAATTTGTAATCACTAAATAGGTATCTAATATGTAAATATATTTACAGTCAATTTTTGAAAAGATTCTTCTTGAACTTATCTGAAATGTATTTCCTTTGCTAGTAGGTACTTCCTGAAATCCGCTCATCCAACTTTTGCAAATTAACAGGATTGACATTGACATAACCTTGATAATAAGAATGTAATATACAGCTGTATATTCGGTCCAAAGGTAAGTTAATTTACAGCTGTATGTTCAGTCAGAAGTTAAACACTGACTAAATCACAGAAAAACAAGAACAAATTATATACAAACAATAAACCAGTGCGTAAGCTGAGCAGAAACGTGCCCGTGAAAAAAGTCGTTAACTGCATAAAAGGCATTTTCTAGTAGGTAGGTATTTAATTTAATGTTTGGCGAAATCTGGGAAAAGCTGTTTTAGATTTAATTTCGTGTGACAGATGATTTAACATTACAAAAGACCCTTAGGATATCAAACATCAAATAATATTCACTAAACCAGTGGGTGTAAGAAGCTTAATATTAAGTATTAACAATTTTTAACAAAAAATGTCGCTTACTGCATACAAGGCTATCTCCAGTAAGTATGATTTCAAAACCTTGCGAAATTCAGGAAAAGATCTTGATCTTAAATGGTAGATGATTGTGCATTTTTTGCATTGTACAGTATAGAGCTTTTAACCAACTCCGAGCGTGAGGTTGGCAGATAAAGATCATGCTCCGTATTTCTAAGCGGTTATTATTGTTGTGAGATGGCCTCTCTGGAATAGAAGATACGTGCTTGCGGATTAAGCATACAGATTCAAATATGAATAGGGAAGGAAGATATAATATTCTAAATTTTTTAAAGTAATCCTGTCAGTGAGTCCTTCTGCTAAGTCTCAATGAATACCGAACAGCTCTCTTTATGATCAAATTGAGTCGCATAACACGTACCCCAAAATGGAAGGGCGTACCGTAGGTGCGACTCAAAAATGGCATAATAGACTGTTCTAGAAGTAGACAAGTTGAGCTCCTTGGAAACTGATTTCAGCGCAAAGCAGTCAGAACTTAACCTTTTTGATAAAGCATCGATGTGCAAGTCCCATTTTAAACGGTTGTCTACAATAAGCCCCAAGAATTTCACAGATTCAACGGCGCCAATAGTGATGTTATTACAGGGTGGCCAGATAAGAATGCAAAGTGACGTATCTCGGGAACTATTCATCATAGAGACCTGCGGTAAAAAAAATGTTGACTAAAGTGGCCAAGAGACTTAAGTAACTTTCGATTAACGCTATTAGACGTATCTATTAAAATAAAGTGGTGGGGGTGATTTAAAGTTCTTTTTAAATTAACAGCTGTAACTCCTTAACGACTGAACGGATTTTAGCAAGCTTAATCTTGTTGGTAAAAGAGTTTAAAGCACCATCAAATTCATCTTACTCGTAATATGTCTAATTCTTAGTGATGCCACTAGTGCGCGTTTTTCTATATAATTACATAGAACTGCAAAATTCTCAAAAAATCAAATGCAATAATATGACTTTTTCCTCTTAAAAATGTAGTGAAATGATACTCAAATAGACTAGTGAAAACCGCATCTCGATATCTTATTCCCAGTCAAAAATATCGAAGAAAGAAAATTTCTTTATAATAAAGTTTTCAAGAGATGCTATTAAACCGATATTTATTCTTATTTATTTGTCTTTTTTCAAGATTTATTAATAAAATTTCATAATTTTATAATTTTTAATCATAAATGTAGGTATGCTTATTTCAAACAATTTATCAAAAACGTGTAGAGGCATAAGAAGAAAGGATGATTTTGAAATAAAACTAAGGCCTCCTTAAATGCTCGAATGGTCTTCCATCGAACTCAATGCTTTGTTGGAGTCGCTCATGCGCAGACATTACAGCAACTTCAATTTCTGCTCTTGACAGGCTACGAATGGCCTCTTGTATTCGCATCTTCATGTCGTCTCTCGTTGTTGGTGGAAGTTGGTAAACAATATCTTTTAACCTACCCCATAGATATAAGTCCAGACATGACAGGTCTGGAGATCGGAGTGGCCAAGGACTTCCTCGTCCAATCCACCTCTGGTGATATGTGCGATCTAAATGATCTCGCACATTTCTCGAAAAATG
Source organism: Crioceris asparagi (assembly GCA_958507055.1). Lineage (NCBI taxonomy): Eukaryota > Metazoa > Arthropoda > Insecta > Coleoptera > Chrysomelidae > Crioceris > Crioceris asparagi. Next base: position 194,827 of record CAUEHI010000250.1, on the reverse strand, counting down.
TGCTGGGCAACCGTCTAGTTTCAAAAATATATTTTGACGTAATTGCAAAGGCACATCTTCTAATAAAATAACATAACATCGTCTTTATTAGATGTAGTATAAACTCTACAATAAGTGGCTACTAATGGCGAAGTTTAGCTAAGCTACTCTTACACTTAACCATTAGAGGAAAAAAGATAATGGTGTTATTTGCTACAAGAAAGTAGCGTACAAAAAGAAGAAACTTATCTTAAAAAGTAAGAGGAGATGTCAACGTTAAACATACATATTTATACTAGGTGTTAAATGTAATAATTATAATTTACTATGAACTAAGTAGGTAATATAGTTTGATTTGCTTTCTGAATGAAGTGATACTCATTTTTTTGTCGTGAAGGGGTAGGGTGTTATAAATTGTGGCATTATAAGAGAAGCTTCTCTCAAAAAGCAAGGTGGAGTGTTGAGGTATCCTAATTAAACTATTCCTAAGAGCTCTGTTATGTATATTGTGTGGAAACACTATTTTTTCGTAAAGATACTTAGGCTAAGCATGTAACAGTAATTTATGAATGAAGCTTAAATAATGACACTTGACTATATTCTCAATTTTCAGCCAGTTCAATGTGCTGAATTTGCCCGAAACCTGATCATACTTTCTTAACCCAAAAATAAATCTAACACAGTTGTTCTGAACCATTTGTATACAATTTTTTACAAATGGCTCTAGACATGGTTAATATACGATACCACAGTAATAAAAAAGTGAAGTTACTAGAGATTCACACAACTTCTTTTTAAGACTGAAAGACAAAACTCGCCTGTTAGCATACAATAGGCGCAGTCTAAGATATGTTTTTTGGAATACCTGACTAACATGATGCGTGAATCTGAGTTTTGTATCGATTTTAAGGCCTTAGTAGAATCGCACAACTGTAATACATCCGAACCAATTGATATGCTAAGCTTATCACTTACAAGCTTTTTGCATGTATCGGAACAAAATAACATGATTCTTGATTTAGATGAGTTAACCAGTAAATTGTGATTGAGCGAATATTTGTGTATACTGTTAATGTCACTTTGAAGTTCATGTGTAGCGCTTATCACGCTGTCTGGATGGAAGCGTTGAACTACATGTATGTCATCAGCAAATGAATAAACATTAGAAAAATTAACATTTAAAGATAGATCACAAGAGTAGATTAGATATAATATTGGACCCAATACTGATCCCCGTACGCCCGAAACGATTCTCTCAAATCTGATCTTGAATTATCCAGAGTCACACATTGGAATCGATCGAATAGGTAATTTTCAAAGAAACTAAGAGATATACTGTCAAAGCCGAAATATTTTAGCTTACAGTGCAAAAGTTTATGATTCATTTTGTCAAAAGCTTTTGAGTAATCAATAGAAACGAGAGCTGTTCCACATCTTTCTATCAAGGACACTAAATATATTATCAGTGATATTTAAAAGGGCAGAAGTGGTGGAATAATTCTTACGAAAACCAGATTGGTTGTCGGGAATGATCTTGCCGCTTTCTAGGAAGTCACTGACCTGAACTTGAATGACTTTTTCCAATACCTTTGATATAATTGGAAGGAGGCTTATTGGTCTAAGATCACTTACTTCAGATGGGTTCCATTGCTCAGAGAAGTAACCGTTTTCGAGACATAGGTTTATGATACCTATGTGTTACGTGAGGCAGAATAAGTGGGATATAGATGTTCAACATATTCAAGTTTAAATCGTCAATATCTCTAGCATTGGATTTAAATTTTTTAATGACAGAAAGTATTTCAAGCGGTTCAGCTATTTTGAAGGAAAATTTGTGTTGCCTATTGTAAATATTAGTGTTACAATACAAAGACATCATCGGACGACATCCTTTCGTCATAGACCGACATAAAGTAATCATGCATTGATTTCTCAGGAGTTGTAACTGACTCAGGTAGGTGACTCTTGGAGGAATTGTTTACATGCATATTATTCAATTCTTTCCACATTCTTTTGGGATTATTCTGGTCGTACAGAAAATTTAAGTAAGCTTTCTTTTCCCGTCGTAGGTATAGCCTCGAGCGCAAAATTTCTTAAACGTCTGTAAGTTGCAAGGTTATGATCAGATTTATTACGCTTATAAGCTGCAAGAGCGATATCGCGTTCTTTTAGAATTCTGCGTAAGCCATGAGATAACCATGGTGCATGTCGCTTTTCACACGTATTGTTCTGACTGGAGCATGTCTGTCGAATAGTGCGACAATGGTGTCAGTTAGGAAAGTCACTTTGGACTGAATGATTCTCAAATAAAATATTTCATCTAAGGAAGCAGATGTGAGCTCATTTAGAAAATTATTTTCATCAAACATCAAATCAGGTAGGGTGATGAATTTCAAAGGTTTCCTAAATTTGGAAGCATCCAGATTACATGAAACTATTTTGTGATCAGAAACACTACCGGCATCAAGAGTGACACAATTAGAGAATTTATGCGGCTGATTGACAAATAAAGCGTCTAGAAGGGTAGCCGAGGTACAATTTATTCTGGTTGGCGTTGTGACAAGCTGAGCAAAACCGTAGTTATTTAAGCAGGGTGATAGTATGTTTTCAGTATTAAATAAATTGATGTTGAAATCACCCATGACTATCAGATTCTCTAATCTGCTCAAATAATGCGGAATTATATTATCTAGTCCGATAAAATACAATCATTCTTATTAGAAAATGGTGGTCTATATACAACGCACAAAAGAATATCGTTCCTACCAGCTAAAATTCTAACAGTTATGTATTCGAAAGACACTCCCACATCAGAACAATCATACAATTCCCCCCCCCCACCGACTATTCCTGTCTTTTAGTAGAAATTTTTAGTTTTTTATATTGACAAACTCAGATGGTGTGCTATCAGTTAGCCAAGTTTCACTAACAGCAAATATATCAAAATCATCACAAAATATAATATTAGTTACAGAGTTAAAGTCGGCTAATAGCGAACGTACATTTAGATGTCCAATTCTTAGACACATAACGAATTCCAATAAATTAAAAAGTTAAACCAAACTTAAATATTTGTGGATTTTTAGTATTTTATGCTTTGTGTTAACCTAAGGATGTAGTTTTTGAATACAGGGCACTGAGAGTCCGTACACTTATGATCAACTGATAAATTTTTCTTGTTGGATTTATTGGAATTTATGCATTTACTAATAGATGAGGCACAGTCCGCAAGAGCATGATCACCAGCACAGAACGAACAATGGAGCTTAGATTTGCAGTCTTTATAAAAATGACCGAAACCACAGCTCTTATCGCACTTTATTATCCTGAGATGATCTTTTATGCCAGATCTTTTCCACCCAAGATAGATTGATTGCTTCTGCAAGAGTAAACTACGTAGTTCAGATACCTCTCGTCTATGCTGTTAAGCGACATAATATTATCAATGATATCTGCATCGGTTTCTTGGCCGTCTAAACTTGCATTGAAAATACGAAGTCGAGGATTGTACATACTGGGTTCATTTACGCTATACTTTTCACCTAGGAAAGATCTTAAATTTGACTTCAGGTTGTTTCTAGATGTTTCATTCTCACAGTATATCGCAATACCATTCTTGATTTTTCGAGTTGAATTTATGCAACTTTTAATTTTGGCAGGATTAACAGTTTTTGAAATGTCTTTCATTATATCATCATTAGACAGAGTATCTCCTGTCGTTTTTATTAGCAAAACTGATGTTTTCGTTTCATGTTGAGGCTTTATACTAGATGATGGCTTAGATAAAACTTCACTGTACATTTTATTCTGTGGGTTGCCTTTGAGTTTGTTGATTTGTTCTTCTAATGTATTAATCACGGTTTTTTGCAAGCCGCTAGAATAAGTAGTTTATTAATCTTTCTCCCTGTTTAACACCTCAATGTCTTTTCTTAGTGATGTGGTTTGTACTTTGTTATCGAAGTTATCACAAGAGCTCGATTTGCTACAATCATCACAGATCCAAGGTAAATTTACACACTCCGCGAGTATTTTAATCCAAGGCCTTTATTGCTTTGCTAGCAGTAGCCTCAATATGTTTGTTCCACAGAAGCTTGCTATCTAGTGTTAATCCCAGATATTTGACTTCAGCCTTCCAGCTTATTATGTCTCCACTCAAAGTGAGAGGTTTCATAGCTGGAAGTTTCCTTTTCCTAGTAAATGGAATAATTGTGGTCTTGAATGGGTTTATGCTAAGCCCCACTGACAAGCACCATTGCTCAATAGTTCTGAGGCCCTCCTGCAATAATTCGCAGGGGTGTTCGCGAATTTTCCTCGGACTATTAGGACTATGTCGTCGGTGTAGCCTATACATGTGAAGCCAAGCTCCCTGAGTTTGTGGAGTAGCTCGTCTACTACTAAGCTCCATAGGAGGGGAGATATTACTCCTCCTTGAGGTGTTCCACGAGTAGCTTTAACAGAGGTGGTATGATCACCTACTTGGGCCTCAGCTATTCTCGTCTTCAACATCTCATACATCCATTTGATAACGGTCTTGTTCACTTCTCGCCGTGTGAGTGCCTCCCTGATTGACACATGTGTGGTGTTGTCAAAAGCCCCAGATATGTCCAGGAAGGCACACATTGCGATTTCTTTATTGCTCAGAGAACTCTGAATGACCTCAGTTAGCTGATACAGCGCGGTTTCTGTTGAACGCCCGCCCTGTATGCATGCTGAAATTTATGAAGTGGTTTGTCCTTCAGAATCTCTCTTCTTATGTAGTTATCTACTCCATCGTTTTCAGTAGAAACGATGTTAAACAGATAGGTCGGAAAGATCGGGGATCAGTCCCATTTTTCTTCGCTATTTTCGGTATGAAGATTACTTTGGCTCTTTGCCATATGCTAGGTATAAAGCCCCGTGCTAGGCAGCTTCTTGTAATCTTCAGGAGATGGGGAAGAATCTCCTCCATTCCTTTCTGTAGGAGTATTGGGAATATGCCATCTACTCCCGGCGATTTATAAGGTTGAAAGGTGTTGACTGCCCATTCCAACCTTTGTCTTGTGAATATCTTCTTAGCAATACTCCAATCTTCCTTGCGAGGATTCTTGGTTTGGATTGCTACGTCAATACTACTGAGGGGTTCACTTCCTGGGAAGTGTGTTTTGAGAAGTAGAGCAGATCGCTCCTCTTCTCCCTCAGTGTATGAGCGACATTAAGGGGCTGATTGCCCCTTTTGCCATGACTTTTTGCAATCTGGCTGCAGTAGGAGTCGAAGTGATCTTTTCAAAAAAGCTTGAAAGTGAAGCCTCTTGGCTTTCCTGATCTCCTTATTGTATTGTGTGAGCTTCTCGGTGTAGCCCTGCCAATTATCGTCTCTTTTGGCCCTGTTGAAGAGCCGACGGACCTCTAATCTGAGGTTTGACAGGTTTTTGCCAAGGTGCTTCCTTGCTTGGTCGAGCTTTTGAGAGTGGGCAACTTGATTGGAATGCCTCCGTTATCGCCACACTGACCAGTTCGACCTCTTGATCCAGATCGCAGTGTGGGTGTTTGACCCCATTACTTTCGATCTGTTCCAAGTTTTTCTTCAGAAGGGTATTATATTTAGACCAATCTGTATATCTAGGGTTACGAGTTGGAGACAGTGAGGTTACTTCCCCCGCAATCCTAAACTCTATAATCCTATGATCGGAGAGAGAAGGTTCCTCCATCGCTCTCCAATCAAATACGTTATTCTTGGCAGTAAGGCTGGCAATTGTTACGTTCAGGACCTCTTCTCTTGCTCTCGTGACCAAAGTGGGGGTTGTTCCCACATTAAGGGTTTCTAGATTATTAGCTAAGAGATATTCAACTAAGCACTCACCTCTAGGGTTGTTGTTCGTGCTTCCCCAAATAACATTGTGCGCATTGGCATCACAGCCTATGATGACTGGCAGTTGTCTGCTATTGCAGTATTGCACTAGCTTTTGAGCTTCGACTGGAGGTATTGCAGGATTATCTCCAGCGAAATAAGCAGATGCAATAACTATGTCTCGGTTGATGCCCCCAGTGTTGAGGTGTACTAGAATTGGAACTAGGTCCCGAGTCATGAATTCTGAAACACATGTGTAATTAATGTTGTTTCTTATGATCACACAGGCACGATGGGACTCCTGTCTCTGGTCATAGATCAATTCTGAGTCTTTAGATGCCAAACCTTTAATTTGGCCTGCTTTGCCTGTCCAAGGTTCCTGGATCAGTATGTTGGGATTTCGCAAATAGCCTTGCAGAAGCTCCCTTCGCGTGATGCAAGTTCACTTGCGCCACCTTGGAGAAAGGGATGAAGATGCTGTAGTCTGGGGTGTAGGGGCTGGGTAGTCCAGCCTCTAGTTCCCCCCCTCCTCTCTTTCCTCCTGTCCCTCATCAAGATCCATCGGGAGGGTAGCCTCCTTGGAGCTCGAGCGGGTATCTGGGTCTCGGGTTATGGCCTCGACACCCGCATGGGTTCGCCCTTCCCCCAGGACTGCAGAGAATTTCTCTGCCGCCCGGCTTCTTTGGCAGAGCCAGCAGAGGCCTCGACCAGACCTGAGCTTGTTTAGATGTAACAATGAAATTGTCATCACATTTCTTACATATATCGACATCAATATCGGGAGCCATTATTTACGATATTTAATGCAAAATGGTAAATAATTGTTTATAATAACTAAAATGTAAAGACACACCTGTTCTGGGAAATTTTCTCAAATCTGTCACTAAAACTGTTCCAATATCTCAATATTATATTATTATAATTTATATATAATACAATTAGCAATTTTTCATTTTCTATCTAATAATGCTCACACATCTTTAATGGCAATTGGTTTGCTAGAAAATCAGCAAACACGGCATGGTTTAGTAGCTGATCAAAGAAATAGGGACCTATAATTGTTTCGCCCATGATGCCACACCACACATTGAGATTACAGAAGCCCTGATGTTGGACATCGCCCATCCAGTGAGGATTGTTATCCGATCCATAGTGCATATTATGCAAATTGACATTTTCATCACTTCTAAAAGTGGACTCATCTGTCCAAAGAATTTCGGATAAAAAACAGTAACATTATTGTCTTCCCTTGTTCTAGCACTGTGTCTTCGAAACTGAGGTCGAAAGCTGCCAGTATTAGGCAAATTTGTCATTGAACGCGGAAAAATTCTGGCATCCCGTAAACACCGATTTGGATATCGAGCTCTGTATACTCTTTGAGCCAGTGCTCCATTTCGAAGACATTCAAAATATACTGCAATCATCTGTTTTTCTCTCCAGTTCTGACTTCTATCTATGGGTTCGGCTAAAAGATATTGTTTACCAAATTTCCCAACATCCAGAGACAACATTCGTAGCCTGCCATATTATTAAGAATTATAAAATTATGAAATTTTATGACAGAATCTTGAAAAAAGACAAATAAATAAGAATAAAAACCGGATTAATAGCGTCTCGAAAATGTTATTATAACAAAATTTTCATTCTTCAATATTTTTGGCTAGGAATAGGATATTGAGATGTGTATTTCACTAGTATATTTGAGTATCATTTCACTACATTTTTATGATAAGAAAGTCATATTATTGCAATTGATTTTTTTGATAATTTTGCAATTTTATGTAATTATATCGAAAAACGCGCACTAGCGGAATCACTAAGAATTAGACATATTACGAGTAAGATGGGTTTGATGGAGCAATGAAAGCTTTTTCTAACAAGACAAAGCTTGCTAAAATCTGTTCAGTCGTTATGGAGTTACATATGTTTATTTAAAAGAACATTGAATCACCCCCACCACTTTATTTTAATAGATACGTCAATTAGTTTTAAACGAAAATTCCTCAAATAAAGCTTTGAAAACTATTTATTTTTTGGTACATTTACTAGGTGGATTTCAATGAAAAATCACTTTAAAACTTTAAGATGGCAGTTACGCCCCCATTTGACCATCTTGGAAATCTGAAAATATTTTCCATGATCTTCTCTTGGTCACTTTAGTCAACACTTTTTTTACCGTAGGTCTCTATGATGAATAGCTCACGAGATACGGCACTTTGCATTCTTATCTGGCCACCCTGAACAAAAGATTGCAATGTACTTTTACGACAAAACTTTTGTTTTGTTGAGGCATAGGAGAGTTGAATCGCACCATGATTAAATCGTGACTAAGTCACTAGATACAGTCCTATATAGTGTCGTAATATCCGGGTTGTTCCAAGTGAAACTAGTATCGTCCACAAAGAGGCAGATTTCACCGCTAATGTCAGACTAGCAATGTCGTTGATAAACGGCAGAAACAAAATAGGGCCCAGTATAGAACCTTGAGGCACTCCATATTCAATTGGCTTGGAAGAAGACATCGACGTATCAACCCTCACAAACTGACTCCTGTTGTTAAGATACCACTCAAACCATTCTAGAGACACTCCTCTGAAACAGTAGTACTGCAATTTATTAATTAATATATTAAGACCTACGCAATCAAAAACCTTAGAGAAAACACAGAAAATTGTTGCTATAGTGATGGTCGATCAGGTTTGAATATACATTATTAAAGAGGGAAAACATGGCATCATTTGTGCATTTGTTAGGTACTTAAAAATAAAAATTGGTGGGTAGAAAGTATATTTAAAGAGAAAAGATAGAAGCCTTTTTTAAACCAATCTTTCGATGATCTTTGATAATGTGGGAAGGAGTGCAATTGGGCGATAGTTAGAAGCTTGGTCTTTATCTCCTCTTTTATGCAAAGGAATAATTATTGCCGTCTTAAGACAGTTTGGTAAAACTCCGTTTTGGAATGAATTGTTGATTAAAGTAATAAGATGGTTTAATGTGCATTCCGGTAGGTTCTAGAACATTTTCAGAGTAAGCCCATCAGCCCCAAATGAGGATTTGTTTTTAATGTCATTAATTGTACTGCTAAGCTCTGCTAATGCTACGGGCGTAAAAAAGAAACTGTGTAAGTTCATATTAGCCTTAGGGAGATATGAGAGGGGATCATCGGAAGGAGTTATGGTGTTTATTAAATTTTTTGCCACATCTACAAAGCAATTATTTAGGTTCTCGGGTGAATTAGAGATTGTATTAAATGAAGAGGTCTTATTTCTTAAGTCATTCACAATAGACTACATTTCTTTAGCAACATTGCCGGAATTGGCCAGCCTCTTATTATAATAAATGTCCTTTGCAGCTTTTATAGTCTTCATCATCAGAGAGGACAACCCAGTCTGTTGTGAAATTACGAAAATTTTTATCAGAAAAAATACGGCATAATTTGCGCGAAGCATTGTTGCACTTAGATTTAGCCGAAAATTTTGTTAGTATTGCTTCATGATCCGAGAAACCTGAATTAAGGACAGTACAGTCAACGAATTTTGGATCGAAAGATGATACGATATAGTCTACAGTACTAGAACTAGTTTTAGTTATTCTGGTTGGTGAGTCAACACGCATGATTATGCCAAATAAGTCGAAAATGTACTAAAGAGATTCTTGAGCAGCACACATATTGGAAAAGTCAATATTAAGGTCGCCACATAAAATTAACTTGCCTTTTAAAGGCAGGGATTCAAGCAAGCTCAGTAAATTTTACTGAATATATGCACGTCAGCGTCAGGTGTTCTGTAAATACAAACAATATAAAGATCATAAGCATTATGATAGACGATGGAAAATTCAAAATACTTTTTCAGGAAATAGATTATCGCATTTAGTTACAGCCGAAAAGTCGCTACTAGTAGACATTATCATAGTACCTCCATGAGATAAGTTACTTCCATTAAATCTAGTTACTGTAGCGTAATTTTTGATAAACACGGGCTCATCAATATTTAACCAGTGCTCATTTACGGCAATGATTTATAGAAAATTAAGTTCTTCTAATAAAAGAAATAATTCATCTGTTTTGTGTCTTAAGGACTGAATATTAATAAGAAAAACACTTGAAATCGTCCAATTTTAAAGAGGGTGCTTGATCCTCTGATCACGTCATTTTAATTCCTTGTTGGAGAGCCAGTAGAAGAACATTTGCCATGACTCTCCCTCATTTTCTGAAGCTGTTGAAGTCTCTCGGATGAAACCAGAACCAAGACAGGTCGCGACATAGTCAGGGTATGTCTCATCAAAAGGCAACTTTGTTGCATACGCCCAACCTTTAAATGGTGAAAGTAACGCTTACAAAGTTCGGAATACAAAATTCATAAAAGTTGTGATATATCTGTTGAGCTTTTAAGAACTGAATATCTGGGTGACAGCGATTAGCTCGGGTAACACAGGATTTAGAGTGGGTCTATATTAATAAGGATATTTAGTCTTAGTTATAAAATGTTCATATATTTAGTTAAAATGTATTTCGATCGGAAGATGGGTAAATATTGCTTATATCGGTCACATAGCTCATAATTTATAGATTTCGAAATAAAGATGAATTTGAAACATACCAGAAATCAGCTGTATCACCAATCGCCTTCTCGACCCCCAAACTCCATACTCAAATTTTTATCGCAGTCTGCGGAGCCATTCCCGAAATAGCTAGTGTGGACCACGTGGGTGACACCCATTAACAAATGAAAGTATCGCCAATCGATTTCTCATACCAGAACTCAGCTGTATCACCAATCGATTTCTCGACCCCATATTGAAATGTGTATCCCAATCAGCAGAGCCATTCCAGAAATATCTAATGTGGACTTCGAGGGTCTCACCTATAAAAAATGAAAGAATCGGCAATCGATTTTTCGGCTCTTAAAACCCCTTTTTGCAAATTTGTATCAAAATCCGACGAAACATTCAAGAATAAGTTTATGGTCCTCGAGGGTGACACCCTCGCGTTTTGTCAGGAAAGCCACTTATATAGAAAAATCCATCCTTATCTATATGACAGGTTTGATAATATATATATATATATGTATGTATAAATAAAAAGATGTTCTTGGGGATGCAGTCATATATTCAATAGAGTTCTTTGATTGAAGCCGAGCTTTCGAGAATGTTTATTCTCTTCTTCAGGGCAAAAATCGTGAATTTAGAATAAATTAGCCAAAAACAGGAAAGATTTCATAGACATCAATGACGAATGTCATTATTTATATAAATAATGACATTGTGGCTGTCGAGGATAACATTGAAAATGTTGGACAATTAAGTAAAAATAGTGTTTGTGAATGTGTACTGTGTGTGCTTCTCTTACTTGAGATATCACCGCATGCCACTGCTCATAACAACAAGTAATGATAACAAATATGTGCTGGTATTTCGGATTTGCTATTTTCAAACGAAAGCCGAAAAACATTTTTATTTATTTTCTTTCTAATCAGTCTATCAGTATTTTTGTTTCATTTGAGATTACACTTTACAATAATTCAAAAACGATTGTGTTGTGCAGTTGCAGTTAGACTGATAACTTTTGGCACCAACTTCACAAGTACCATCACCAATAGAAGTAATATTATTTTATACTTTTCAGTGCATCAACTAATAACGTCGGTCCAATTTTTTGTAAAAAATATTCATTTCACACTTTTGAGTGTAACATTAGTCCCGAAAATCGTTGAACGTTCACTATACCATATCAATGAAGATAGTACTTATCCTATTACCCACATATATTCCTTGCTTGTAGTTGAGTTGAGATCTCAGAACATCGCTGCGGAAATACGCTTGAATATTTTAGTTGTTACCATTTTAACACCGATTTAACTCGAAAACCGTCACTCTAAGGAAAAAATGTTCATTATAAATGTTGCCACAAATAATTATATCTTTCATATAGTATCGAAAAATTTTCAATTTTCCAAAGAAATTGTCCTCTCCACATAGCAAAAATACATATTTAACATGCGTCTATCTCGAAAACCGTAACACTTTTGAAAAAATGTTCAATTTAAACGTTTCCGGATATTGTCCTATCTTTAATTATACTAACTCAGATTTTCGATTTTCGAGAAAATTTGCCCCCACCACCCCTTCGGGCGCGGTTTTCGGAGGGAAGGAGATTTCGGATTTGCGTTTTTATGAATATGGGACCATTTCTCAATCCCCTTCTTTCAAATGAACCCAAAATCATCAAAATCGGAGCTCGTTTACTAGATAAAAGGCGCGCACGAACCAAAAAAAAAAAAAATAAATAATAAAAAAAAGCAGACAGTCGAATTGTATACCTCCTCCGTTCGTGGTTCGTCGGTCAAAAATGGCCAAATACAGAGGTTCGCGATCGTGTAGAATGCTTGAAATGTGTAAACGAGAATATAATAAACCTGGTTAGTATTGAATTATTTGATATGCATCATTCAATCAAGCTGCGATTTACGTCGTAACATATTTTTCGTGATGACTATAGCTCTTATAGCGAGTATTCTATTATAGGAAACCTAGATTTTTAATTTTTGTTTTGTTATAATTCACTATAAATAATTCTATCTACAAAATAGGTGGATGGGGCATTTTTTTCCAACGTTCTGTCAGAATTAGGCATAATATCGTGTCTGGTAATAGTTAACAAAAAACAAGAGTGCAAGGGCTTCCGAGTAAGAGAAATACAAGATTGATATATAATTATATTATATTTTGAACCCAGTGAAGTTGAAAAAATTTAATAACTGATAAACCACTCAAGACTGTAAAATTTTACCAAAAACCAAGATCGGCTTCTATTAGATACCACACTGAAATTACTAAATAATAATTAGGTATTCTATTGATGATTGATTTCTGAAGTTGCTGCCAAAATTCTTTTGTTAAGATGTAACCAATATTGTTTTGTATTTTTCAGAGCGACATCTGATAAAGTCAGTCCTGGTTTTTGTTAAAAAGTCCTTATCAGTATCGTATTTTCACATTTAATGAATGATTTCAAATACATATTATAAACTAAGAACTCAATGCTGTTGAGATTAAAGGATTCAAATTTCTTAAATATTAGATAATTAATAAATATTTTTAGTTTCGTTGGATTTGGTCCCCAAGAAAAAAAGATTAAAGAAGATACCGAAAATGGAGACCATGACTTGGAAGATACTGTTGAGCCAATGGTAGGTAGTTTGCAGGATTTGGACAGTTCTTCTAAATAAATATGTGATTTTGGACTATTAATTATCGTACAGACAGAGTGAGCATAGTAATCATAAATATACCTATATGTTATAATTTTTAATTCTGTACATACATAGAGTAGCCCTTTAAGTGTTCAGACTTCTATTCTTTCTTATGCGGGTTATTTGATAATATATTTATTTATACAGGTTAGCCTAAAAATAAGTTGTCTACCAACTTGTTTTTATTTATTAATTTATCAGTTTGAATAGTACAGTTTTACAAAGTTATCATGTTGATTCATTGTTGACGTTTACGGACATGATAAATGTCATTCTATTGTTGGTAGGTTATTGTGGACAATGTTGAAAATTCCACTCATGTCATATGTAATAAAACTGGTTATTTGAATATACCATATTTGAAGTAAACATTTCATATAGTTTCTATGGTGACAAGTTAACATTCAGAATCCTCAGAAAAACTCAGGTATAAGTACTCCGAATTTGATGAAAAATTAAAAAAATAAATAAACAAGAGTGTTTTCGTTTAGAAGATGAAGTTGATTTTCGTCTCTTATTTTTGGGCTACCTTGTCATGGATTTGCATAAAAAAGACCATATTCGAAAATATTAATCGACTAGTCCGTTTTTTTCCCAAAAGATCACCACTGAATGATAAATAAATTTAAACAGTACTTCTGGGGCTTATTGTATAGGCTTAAAACGTACTATAGGAGTATTAATATAAATGTGATTTTTTAGTCAGCATATTCAAGGCAACCGGAAATTTTAGATGAAAATAATAATAAAAATGAAAATTCTAATGAAAATATAATGGTACATAGTATAGTAGTAGTGAAACCACCAAATATTTTATCTGATGTGACAAATACTGTATCTTCTAAGGTAAGAAATAATTTTTCTTTGTGAAATGCATTATAATTTCTTTTGAACTCTTTCTTATCTCTAAATTAAATCACCGAAATAATTGATGCCGATTCAAATCTTACTCACTAGTTTTATTTGACCTGAAATTTTAAACGGTATCTATTAAAGAAAGTCGATTAGTGGTATTAGTTTATGCCAATTCTCTTTATATCTGAAAATATTAAAAAAGCTTAACAACGGTTAAGTCAGTTCTGGAATATAAGCAGACAACTTTAGGATCTTTAGAAAAAACTGAAATATTGTTTTAAGTAAGTTTATATTAGCCGTCCATTTATTTGCTAATTAAACTCAATTTTTCAGATAATAAATATAACCAAGGAATCTGAAGAAATGAGCTATGAATCCTCTCCAGAGGATCCATTTTACACTTCGGAAAGTAGTGAATACTATCCGAGAGACGAAGAGGTAGGTTAGAACATAACCAAATAAATTTATTGATAAATATTGATTGCTTGATTTGTATTTTGTCTATTCGTCCTATTTTCCGGACTTGTTACGTAAATTAATATTTTGAGCATTTTATCAGCCATGAAAATTTATTTTCATTTTCATTTAAAAATATGGACGTGAGAATCTTGCACTTCGTTAGTGCTAAAATTCGAAAACCAACTTTCTTTTGAAAAATGTTCAACTTAAACATTGTTGGAAATTACCTCTAATTTATTTTGTCACTAAGTAATGTCAATTTTCGAAAAATCTTGCCCGATGCAGAGTGGAAAGTTTCAAATGTATTCAACTTCTTTTTTTATTTTGATGGTTTCAGCCTTTACGTGATGAAAATGAACTCCTAACTTAACTTTGAATAAAACACTCTTGTTTAGATTTTCATAATGTATTTTCGACATGACATGTTTCACCGACACGTCTGAAGACAATACATTATGAAAATCTAAAAGAATGTATTCTATTCAACTTTTTCTTAATATGGGACCATTTCTCAATACTCATCTTACCAATGAAAAAAAAATCATCATCATCGGTGCGGGTTTAGTATGCAAAGGGTACATATATAAAATTCAAACATACGGCTGACTTTAATATCTCCTCCTTTTTTGAATCGGTCAATAATATTTGTATTTCTCAATTTTCAGATGGACCTTGAAATATATCCGACGACTTCTCGCATTACTGGGAATTCTAAGAGACGTACAGAGTAAACCAAATTTGAAACAATAAATAGTTTTCAGCAAATGGATAAATCAATAAACCCTAAACTAATTTCAGAATTTGACCATGAAAATCGAAATCCTAACGATCATGCTGATTCTATATTGCGAAGTCCAGTAAATGATAAGGAAGATGAAGATTCCACCAAAGAATCAATTGAGCAAAAAAACTTGTGCAAACCAAAGACACCCTACAAGAGAAAACCAGATTATTGTTATTACTGTGAACTAGAGGTACACAATTTTGGCCGCCACGTTAAAAGGAATCATTCCACAGAAATAGCTGTTGCAAAGCCAAATAAAAGCAGGGAGAGAAGAAAACTCCTGGATAAACTACGATGGAAAGGATTTTTTTTGGCCAGTGGGCAAGGGCATTTTAAAGCAGTCAGACAGTCTGATATTCCTGGTAGCTCGCTTTTACCTTGCGACAATTGCTTGGGGTTTTTCTCCAGGAAGCTGCTGTATAAACATAGAAAGAAGTGCCATGATAAAATGAAAACTGATAATAGTCAGATAGCAGGCCAGTTAAAATTAATCTTTAATAAAAAAGTTGATAAGCGATTATCAGAGGAAGTTTTCTCGCATATGCGAGCAGACAAAGTATCTTTAGAAGCACAGAATGATACTATAATTTGCGCATTTGGTTCAAGATACATTAACACGCATAGAGAAAAGCATTTCATTCAAGATGCCTCCAGAAAATGAGAGAACTGTCTAAAATTTTAATCGAGCTCAGAAAACTTGATCCAAGTATCTCCAATTTGTATTCTGCTTTGAAGCCCCAATTTTTTGACTTATTTGTTTTGGCTGTGAAAAAAATTGCGAAATATGATGCCGAAAAAGCTATCTCCCACTTTTGCAATGAACATTGTCACGTCCCTCAAGCAATGTTGTGAAATTGCTATCACGTACGCTTATAAAAATTCTGAACCAAACATTTTTTCTGCAGATGCCGAAGCTAAGCTAAAAACATTAATTCTTCTATTTGATTCTAATTGGCGGTATGACGTTTCTTCTCAAGCAGCGAGTAATTTGAATTTAAATAAGTGGAACAAGATAACTGTTATTCCACTTGCCAGTGATCTAAGATTATTACGGCAATATTTATTGAATCTTGCTGAAGATGCAATAACAAGGCTTAATCAAAATAATAATGTAGAAGCATATAAAAATTTGGTGGAATCAATATATTGTCGTATAATATTATTGAATAGAAAGCGTCCTGGAGAATTGCAAAGAATGCCTTTAAATGTCTATAAGATAAATAATTGTAGAAATCAAGAGTATCAAGAGTTCAATAATGTTGTTTCATCAGTAGAACAAATTTTGTTAAGATCATTAGAGTTGTGATAAGGGGAAAGCGAGGAAAAGCCGTTCCAGTTCTGTTCAGTGCAGATATTCAAAGGCATATAGCTATTTTATTGGATAAAAGATCTGAATATGTTCCGAAAGAGAATATTTACTTCTTTGCACTGCCAAGTTCACTATCACATTGATTGGATATAAAATTCTAAATAAACATGCTTCTAATTGTGGAGCAAAAAATCCATTATCAATCACATCTACCCGTTTGAGAAAACATCTGGCTACTCTTTCACAATTTCTGAATTTATCAGATAGTGAGATTGAACAGCTTGCTACCTTCATGGGTCATACTCCAGGAGTCCACAGAAAATCATATAGGCTTCCAGATGACGTAATATCTCAATTATTATTGATTAGGGAAAAGGGATGTGCTGACGAATATAAGGGAAAGACGTTGGATGAAGTAAATATGGAGCAAAACTTATTGGATGATGAAAGGGAAAATAGTGATGTCGTTAATGCTAATGACCTTGAATACGTTGAAGAAGATGTTCCCATACTCAATCCCAAATCAACAATCAGTGAAATTGTGCAACCTCATATTATCGCGAAAAATAATGTTAAACGCATTATAGTTCCTTGGAGCAATCAACAAAGGAAAATTGCAAAGGTTTTCTTTAAAAACCATATTAAAGAAAGAAAACCGCCAAAAAAACAAGAGTGTGAAAATCTGAAAACAAAACATCCCGACTTATTTCAAAATAAAGACTGGGTAAAAATTAAAGTTTTTATCCAAAATCAATACGAAAAAGAGAAAAGGAACAAATAACAACAAAACATTTATTGAGATTATAATATTTAATATGTTCACGAATTCCTCCTAATTTATTCATTATATTTATGGTGTTTGAGACGATATTTTATTTAATCTTAATTAATATTATTTTTTATTCTTTATTTAGAAAATATTTTTTTACGAACGCATTGGAAACATGTAATCTTATCACATTGTATAAACCTTGATAATACATGAGATGTAATATTTCACAAAATAAAAAATATAAAATTCTCTTAGCTTATTTTTTCAGTATTCCAATTTCCTACATTACAAAGCATTTTTTGTTTTCGTAAATCTGGCAGCGTCGCCAGACGCAATAAACCAAGTATATGATGCAGCAATGTTGGTTCAATAAACGGTCGCAATAATACATGGTAAAAGAAAAAAAAACATGAATATTATAAAATTGTATTTCTGTAACTTTTTAATTATATTTGGAACCGTAATTGAATGATTAATAAATATACATCATTAGTTTCATGCTATCTCAACGTTTTATGGATGACGCAATAAGGTTGGAAATTGTAAGGAAGCAATAATAATAGCTGGATATATATATATATATATGTATATATATGTATATATATATATATATATATATATATATATATATATATATATATATATATATACATATATACTCCAATTCTTGATTCTTGATCCAGCTGGATTTATTTAATTTTGATATATTCTTGGGGTTACGACTCGGTGATATAGAAAAAGTTTAAAGATATTTCCAATAATTCTTATTCTTTTGTTAAATAAGGGGGGATATACGTTTCGACCAACTTTGTGGTCTTTTTCAATATAAATTAAAATTGTTTCTATTAATGTACAAAAATAATAAACTTAGGAGTCATTCTGTAATAAAATGTAAAAAATTTACTTATACTAATTATTGAATGGCATTTTAAGGATAAAATAAAAAACATAAAGATTCCTGACAACTACATAATAATCTCTCTTGATATAGTGTCACTTTACACAAACATACCAACAGATTTAGCACTAAAAATAATCGACAAAAAATGAAACGACATTAAACAATACACAGATATCCCCAAAATAGAATTTAAAAACGCCATTAAATTAACACTCAACTCAACCTATTCTACATATAAAAACAATTTTTATCAACAAACATATGGTTGCGCCATGGGATCATCCATCTCTAGTTGTATTGCAAAACTCGTCCTTGAAGATCTAGAAAACGAAATTTTACCTAAAACCAATTTTCACTTACCCTTTTTCTTCAGATATGTTGATAACTGTCTAACAACAATCCCAAAAGATAGAGAAGATTATATATTAAAGTTATTTCACTCATATCATAATAAAATTAAATTTACAATAGAAACAGAGCAAAATGGAATCATTAATTTCCTTGATTTAACTTTACACCATAAAAACAATTCTTTAAAAACTGAATGGTATACGAAGAATACATGGTCTGGAAGGTACCTACACTTCTACTCTATACATCCTTTATCGCTAAAAAATCCGTAATAAACAGCCTAGCCGACAAGGCAATAAAATTATCAGACACACAATTCCGGGAAAATGCAATAAATAAAGCCAAAATTGTCTTTAAACAAAACTGTTACCCTGAAAAGTTAACCAATGCTATTTTCAAACATAAAATCTCGTCCTTATATAATACAATTAAACATTCAAAAATAGCTCACACTTCCTTATATAGAAAATTTATCAAATAATCTAAAAAAAGTCTTCAAGAACCAAAATATATCGGTAAGTCATAAAGCACAGAATCTTTTAAAAAATACATACAGTAAATTAAAAACAAAAACGGAAAAAACAAAATAACCCACTCAGTATATGAAATACCATGCACTAATTGTAATTGTGTTTACATAGGACAAACAATCCAACATATTGAGGAAATAATTTAAGGACATAAATACGATAAAAGAAATAAAACTGCTCTAACAAATCATGAAAATGACAATAAACATAAATTCAATTATAGTGACATAAAAATTCTAACTACGGAAAAAAATAAGTTGAAACGAGAGATCTTAGACATGCTTCACATTAAAAGAAACCCTAACACAGTCAGTTCTAAAACCGAAACAAAATATCTTAGCAATATTTATAGCAATTTTCTATAAACGAGACAACCACACAACGCATCCAGTACATATTAACAATTTCAACTACCAAAACGAACGCTTCCCATGCTTACCTTCACGAATATAAATATTTTTTACAAAAAATTGGACCGACGTTATTAGTTGGTGCACTGAAAAGTATAAAATAATATTAATTCTATTGGTGCTGTTACTTTTGAAGTTGTGCAGTTGCAGGTAGATTGATAACTTTTGGCACCAACTTCGCAAGTACCAGCCCCAATAGAATTAATATTATTTTATACTTTTCAGTGCACCAACTAATAACGTCGGTCCAATTTTTTGTAAAAAATATTTATTTCACACTTTTGAGTGTAACATTAGGCACTGAAAAGTATAAAATAATATTAATTCTATTGGTGCTGTTACTTTTGAAGTTGTGCAGTTGCAGGTAGATTGGAACTTTTGGCACCAACTTCACAAGTACCACCACCAATAGAATTAATATTATTTTATACTTTTCAGTGCACCAACTAATAAAGTCGGTCCAATTTTTTGTAAAAAATATTTATTTCACACTTTTGAGTGTAACATTAGTCACCAAAATCGTTGAACGTTCACTAATACCAATGAAGATAGTACTTATCCTATTACCCACGTATATTCCTTGCTTGTAGTTGTTATTATTGAGATCTCAGAACATCGCTGCGGAAATACGCTTGAATATTTTAGTTGTTACCATTTTAACACCGATTTTACTCGAAAACCGTAACTCTAAGGGAAAAATGTTCAATATAAATGTTGCTACAAATAATTATGTCTTTCATGTACTGCAAACAGATTTTCAATTTTCGACAGAAATCGCCCTCTCCACATACCGAAAATAGGTATATTTGAGAATTTAAAATGTCTCTATGTCGAAAACCGTTACTCTTTTGAAAAAATGTTCCATTTAAACGTTTCCGGATATTGTCCTATCTGTAATTATATCAACGCAGATTTTCAATTTTCGACAAAATTTGCCCCTTCCACCCCCTTCGGGGGCGGTTTTCGGAGGGAACGAGATGTCGGATTCCCGTTTTTATGAATATGGGACCATTTCTCAAGCCTCCTCTTTCAAATGAATCAAAAATCATCAAAATCGGAGTACGTTTACTATATGAAAGGCGCGCACAAACCAAAAAAAAAAAAAAAAGCACACAATCGAATTGTATACCTCCTCCTTTTGGGAAGTCGGTCAAAAATCGTTGAAAGTTCACTAATACCAATCAAGATAGTAGGTACTTATTCTATTACCCACGTATATTCCTTGCTTGTAGTTTGTAGTTGTTATTATTGAGATCTCAGAACATCGCTGCGGAAATACGCTTGAATATTTTAGTTGTTACCATTTTAACACCGATTTTACTCGAAAACCGTAACTCTAAGGGAAAAATGTTCATTATAAATGTTGCTACAATTAATTATGTCTTTCATGTACTGCAAACAGATTTTCAATTTTCGACAGAAATCGCCCTATCCACATAGCGAAAATAGGTATATTTGACAATTTAAAATGTCTCTATATCGAAGACCGTTACTGTTTTGAAAAAATGTTCAATTTAAACGTTTCCGGATATTGTCCTATCTTTTATTATACCAACGCAAATTTTCAATTTTCGAGAAAATTTGCCCCCTCCACCCCCTTCGGGGGCGGTTTTCGGAGGGAACGAGATGTCGGATTCCCGTTTTTATGAATATGGGACCATTTCTCAAGCCTCCTCTTTCAAATGAATTAGAAATCATCAAAATCGGAGTACGATTACTATATGAAACGCGCGCACAAACCAAAAAAAAAGCACACAGTCGAATTGTATACCTCCTCCGTTTGGGGTTCGTCGGTCAATAAAAGATTATAAGACACATAAATAGTTTTTATTCCTCATCCAAAATGAAAAAAAGAAAAAAATAAACACTAATATGGCTAAAATGTAAGAAGTGTCAAAGAACATAGAACATTTTTTAGAATGATATTTAAAGTTTATTATCCAATAACCATGGTTATCGATCCTTATGTCATAGGTATGTTGTCTCAATTTTTTTTTTCAATAATTTGTATAAATTATTTTTTACATTGTATTACAGAATGACTCCTTATTATTTTTGTACATTATAGGAAACAATTTTAATTTATATTCAAAAAGACTACAAAGTTGGTCGAAACATATATCCTCCCTTATTTAACAAAAGAATGAAAATTATTGGAAATATTTTTACACTTTTTCGAAGATATCAAAATTAATATATATATATTTGAGTAACTGCACCAATATTAAAGAACATGTCTTAGTTGGAGATATTAATATAGATATTTTGTCTGATAATCAAATTACCCAAGAATATTGTGAGCTGCTGATGCAATATGGTTTCGTGTCCTACATCAATGGTACTACTAGACCACCTAACAGAAATGATCAACAGAAGGGATCGTGTATAGACCATATATTTGTGAAATCAGATCAATCAGAAGTTGTTTCATTTTTATTAGAAGATCCTATCACTGATCATTTCCCTATTCTAGTGAACATTATTAGACATTTCAAATGCAAGAAAGAAGAGAGTAAGTATAAGTTAATTAATTACAAGAAATTAAGTAGGCTGAGTAAAAATGTTGTATATATAGAGAACGTAATGATCAATAATGTAAATGAGATGACTGATCAATTAGTTGATAAAATTAAGTCACTTATTAAGATTTCGACATTTGTAAATAGACCAAAAAAGCGCTTGAAAAGTAGATCTGACTGGATAACACCGGAATTAATAATTGCTTGTAATAAAAAAAAGAAATTGTGTAGTTTAAAAAAGAGATTCCCAAATAGGTTGGATATTAAAGAAGAATATAATGCTTTTGTAAAATCTCTTAATAAAAAATTAAAAATAGCAAAGTGTAAATATGATAAAACTAATTTCAAAAAATTCTGTAATGATGCAAAGAGTATGTGGAATTTTGTAAATAGTAAATTAAATGCAAAAATTAAAAAAGATAGGGTAAATATAAATGAAATATTTGATACTAACAAAGAAGTATTAAAGGACGGATTTGAGATTGGTCAGGAGTTCAATAATTATTTTACCACGATCGCTAAGTGTCTTTCGGATAAAATAGTGTCTGATTCTATGTATGTTCCACTTAGAGTTTGGAATAATAAGTCATTGTATTTAGAGGAGACAAACGCAGGGGAAATAGTAGATATTATTATGTCAATGAAAAATAAGAAGGTAGGTGGGATTGATGGAATTACCATCGCTGTTTTAAAATGTATTGCTTTGGATATAGCTGAACCCTTGGCAAAAATAATTAATAAATGTATGCTATCTGGTATTTGGCCTAATCATTTTAAGAGAGCAGAGGTTGTACCAATATATAAAGCTGGTGATCATAAATCAACAAGTAATTATAGACCAATATCCTTATTATCAAATTTGGCTAAAATATCTGAAAAAGTGATACACAAAAGACTTAATGATTTTCTAGAGGGAGAGGGAATGATAAATGGGAGACAATTCGGATTCAGAAAGAATAAATCGACTAATGATGCCTTAAATTATGTCAATAACTTCATATGTAACCAACTTGACAATAGCAGATCGGTAATAGCAATATTTCTCGATCTAGCGAAGGCTTTTGACACGGTAGTACATGAACTTCTATTGATTATATTGAATGATATAGGTATAAGAGGGATTGTTAATGATTTGATGCGTAACTATCTATCAAATAGATTTCAGTGTGTTCTCATTAATGGTGTTAAAAGTTCTTACAGCTTAGTTACTTGTGGAGTCCCTCAAGGTTCAATTTTGGGTCCATTATTATTTAATGCCTATATTAATGGGTTATTGAATCTTAATTTACCGGGTGTTATTGTATCTTTTGCGGATGACACAGTCATTATTTGTAGTGGTGAGAGTTGGGATGAAGTTACAGCCAATGCCAAACATTCTTTAAAAATTATAAGGAAATGGTTTAATTATCACAAAGTGTCTTTATATATGTCAAAATCCAGTGTTTTATATGTGTCTCTATATGCGGATAAGCTCCCTGTTACAGACGGACTCACAATACATGATGATGTTTGTTATAATAACTTAAACTGTGGATGTGATAAAATAAAAAGGGTAAATGAAGTTAAATACCTTGGTGTTATACTAGATGAAAATTGGAATTGGAAGAAAAATATTTTTAGTACTGTTAAAAAAGTAAGATACCTTCTTTTTGTTTTCTATAAAATGAGATATATTCTTGAAAAAAATGATTTATTAAAATTATACCATGCTTTGTTCTGTAGCGTCCTATTTTATGGAATTATTTGTTGGGGTTCAGCTTATTCAAATACATTAGGGCCGATAGTAAGAATACAAAAGCGTGCTATCAAAATTTTAACTTTTGGTAAACAACACAACCTTTTTAGTGAGACACGATTGCTGAACATCAATCAAAAATATATTTTGGAAGCACTAATAAATAATTATTGTAATCTACGGGAAGAGTATACTATTGCTGAAGCATGTTTATTTTCTAGACACAAATCGCTTACAGTAAGTAAAACTAAATTAAATATTGGTCAAAAAACTAGTTTATATCGATCCAAACTTGTCTACAATAGATTAGATAACAATCTAAAAAAATTAAACTTCTCTAGAGGGCGTATTAAATTTCATATTAAGAGTTGGATTTTAAATAATTTGAAGTTATAATATACATAGATATTGTTATATTACTTAAAAATCTGTTTTAATATTTAATACTTCCTATATCATGTGTCTTTCTTTACATTTGTAGTTGTATTTATAGTTTTGCTGCATTTTAATTTTATTATTTGTTTATTTATTGTATATTAATATGTATATTTAGATTATGTCAAGCTTGTAGATTTTAATACATTATTAAGTTAAGGTCTACACACAGATGCTATTTGCATCTCGGTAGGGGATTGTTGGACTTTATTAAGTCAGACAATCTATTAAAATACTATTTTTTAATCAAGATTTGTATGTTAACCTGAATAAAGATTATTATTATTATTATCATATATTGTTTTTGTATTCTTGACTGGTTTTATAATAAATAAAAAGATGTTCTTGGGGATGCAGTCATATAATCAATAAAATTCTTTTCTAATTACAAATGGGCATTTGTAATTGATGGCTATGAAATTTTTCCAGTTTTTGGCTAATTTATTCTAAATTCACGATTTTTGCCCTGAAGAAGAGAATAAACATTCTCGAAAGCTCGGCTTTAATCAAAGAATTTTATTGATTATATAACTGCATCCCCAAGAACATCTTTTTATTTATATATATATATATATATATATATATATATATATATATATATATATATATATATATATAAAATGTAAAGATAACTATAGTCAGTATTACTGATAATATCAAAATATATATATATATATATATATATATATATATATATATATATATATATATATATATATATATATAATTTAAGATTTCTGTATTTCAAAAATGAATGAGTATATAATATATAATAATGGAGATGCTCTACACCTTTGTGCTTTTATTTAGTCGGACACAACCACCCACTAGAAGCGGATCATGTGATTTCAAGCTTGTTAGCTTTCATCAGCGCCACATAAGTGGAAGCTGTATCCAACTAACTTGTGTGGCGCTGATGAAAGCTAACAAGCTTGAAATCACGTGATCCACTTCTAGTGGGTGGTTGTGTCCGACTAAATAAAAGCACAAAGGTGTAGAGCATCTCCATTATTATATATTATATACTCATTCATTTTTGAAATACAGAAATCTTCAATTATATATATATATATATATATATATATATATATATATATATATATATATATATATATATATTTTTCTTGTTGATGGTTTTTGAGCCAGCTGGATTTATTTTATTGTGTTGGATTTCTTGGGGATACGACTCGAAATGAATTGGAAAAATGTGAAATTGTTATGAAACAATTATGTCTTTATTTAATGTAATAATTGGAAAAATATATATACGTTTCGACCATAAACTTTGTGGTCTTTTTCAATATGTTTATATTATTCAACTAAATTAAATAAATTCCTTAAAAATAGAAACTAATAAATGGTCATTCTGTAATGAAAAAAATTTTTTTTTTTAAAATTAGAATTTATAACAGTTAAAAAACATATACAAAACAACATACCTTTGACATAAGGATTCGAAAAACCATGGTTTCCACAAAATAATCAAAACTAAAATATCATTCTTAATGAAAAACTTCTTCTTTGATTGTCAGTTACATTGTTAATTAAATTTTTATTGTTTTTATATCCATTGTGCTGAGGTTTCTCTCGAGATTAATAATGATTGTAGTGTTTCAGTTTCTGAAATGAGATGCGAGTGGAGTGGTACGATATTAGGTAGATGAAACATTTGGTATTTGTTGACGTTTTTGTGAGCATTGGTAGCGTACGGTGGGTAGTTAGAAATTGTTGTTTTATATTGGATAAGCTACGTTGATGTAATGTTATTCATAAAAGATTACTGTAAATATTGCTGAGATATTTTGTGTCGGTTCTAGAGTTCACTGTATTTGATTTTTTTCTGATGTAAATCATTTCCAAAATTTCCCGTTTAAATCTATTTTTTTCGGTAGCCAAGATTTTTGTTTCGTTGTAGTTGAAATTATGTTTTTTATCGTTTTCGTGATTTGTTAACGCAGTTTTGTTTCTTTTATCGTATTTGTGTCCCTTTATTCTCTCCTCTATATGTTGGATTGTTTGTCCTATGTAGACTTGATTACAATTATTGCATGGTATTTCATATACTGAGTGGGTTATTTTGTTTTTTTCTGTTTTAGTTTTCAATTTGCTGTAGATGTTTTTTAAGAGGTTATGAGCTTTATTGCTTACTGGTATATTTTGGTCTTTGAAGATTTGTTGTAAATTATTAGATAGATTTTCTATATAGGGGAGTGTGAGGTATTTTTGATTTTCCTGCTTTTTTGGCTTGGAAAGTTTATTTGTATTGTAAAAAGTTGAGATTTTATATTTGAAAATAGCGTTTATTAAACTTTCGGGGTAGCAGTTTTGTATAAGAACAGTTTTTGCTTTATTTATTGCATTTTTTCGGAATATTGGGTCTGATAACTTTATTGCTCTGTCTGCCAGGCTGTTTATAACGGTTTTTTTTTGTGATAAAGGATGTGATGAGTAGAAATGCAAATATCTTCCGGACCATGTTTTCTTTGTATACCATTCAGTTTGTAACATATTGTTGTTGTGGTATAATGTTAAATTAATTAACAATGTAACTGACAATCAAAGAAGAAGTTTTTCATTAAGAATGATATTTTAGTTTTGATTATTTTGTGGAAACCATGGTTTTTCGAATCCTTATGTCAAAGGTATGTTGTTTTGTATATGTTTTTTAACTGTTATAAATTCTAATTTTCAAAAAAAAAATTTTTTTTTCATTACAGAATGACCATTTTTTAGTTTCTATTTTTAAGGAATTTATTTAATTTAGTTGAATAATATAAACATATTGAAAAAGACCACAAAGTTTATGGTCGAAACGTATATATATTTTTCCAATTATTACATTAAATAAAGACATAATTGTTTCATAACAATTTCACATTTTTCCAATTCATTTCGAGTCGTATCCCCAAGAAATCCAACACAATAAAAATATATATATATATATATATATATATATATATATATATATATATATATATATATATATATATATAAATAAAAAGATGTTCTTGGGGATGCAGTTATATAATCAATAAAATTCTTTGATTAAAGCCGAGCTTTCGAGAATGTTTATTCTCTTCTTCAGGGCAAAAATCGTGAATTTAGAATAAATTAGCCAAAAACTGGAAAGATTTCATAGCCATCAATTACAAATGCCCATTTGTAATTAGAAAAGAATTTTATTGATTATATGACTGCATCCCCAAGAACATCTTTTTATTTATTATAAAACCAGTCAAGAATACAAAAACAATATATGATAATAATAATAATAATCTTTATTCAGGTTAACATACAAATCTTGATTAAAAAATAGTATGTTAATAGATTGTCTGACTTAATAAAGTCCAACAATCCCCTACCGAGATGCAAATAGCATCTGTGTGTAGACCTTAACTTAATAGTGTATTAAAATCTACAAGCTTGACATAATCTAAATATACATATTAATATACAATAAATAAACAAATAATAAAATTAAAATGCAACAAAACTATAAATACAACTACAAATGTAAAGAAAGACACATGATATAGGAAGTATTAAATATTAAAACAGATTTTTAAGTAATATAACAATATCTATGTATATTATAACTTCAAATTATTTAAAATCCAACTCTTAATATGAAATTTAATACGCCCTCTAGAGAAGTTTATTTTTTTTAGATTGTTATCTAATCTATTGTAGACAAGTTTGGATCGATATAAACTAGTTTTTTGACCAATATTTAATTTAGTTTTACTTACTGTAAGCGATTTGTGTCTAGAAAATAAACATGCTTCAGCAATAGTATACTCTTCCCGTAGATTACAATAATTATTTATTAATGCTTCCAAAATATATTTTTGATTGATGTTCAGCAATCGTGTCTCACTAAAAAGGTTGTGTTGTTTACCAAAAGTTAAAATTTTGATAGCACGCTTTTGTATTCTTACTATCGGCCCTAATGTATTTGAATAAGCTGAACCCCAACAAATAATTCCATAAAATAGGACGCTACAGAACAAAGCATGGTATAATTTTAATAAATCATTTTTTTCAAGAATATATCTCATTTTATAGAAAACAAAAAGAAGGTATCTTACTTTTTTAACAATACTAAAAATATTTTTCTTCCAATTCCAATTTTCATCTAGTATAACACCAAGGTATTTAACTTCATTTACCCTTTTTATTTTATCACATCCACAGTTTAAGTTATTATAACAAACATCATCATGTATTGTGAGTCCGTCTGTAACAGGGAGCTTATCCGCTTATAGAGACACATATAAAACACTGGATTTTGACATATTTAAAGACACTTTGTGATAATTAAACCATTTCCTTATAATTTTTAAAGAATGTTTGGCATTGGCTGTAACTTCATCCCAACTCTCACCACTACAAATAATGACTGTGTCATCCGCAAAAGATACAATAACACCCGGTAAATTAAGATTCAATACCCCATTAATATAGGCATTAAATAATAATGGACCCAAAATTGAACCTTGAGGGACTCCACAAGTAACTAAGCTGTAAGAACCTTTAACACCATTAATGAGAACACACTGAAATCTATTTGATAGATAGTTACGCATCAAATCATTAACAATCCCTCTTATACCTATATCATTCAATATAATCAATAGAAGTTCATGTACTACCGTGTCAAAAGCCTTCACTAGATCGAGAAATATTGCTATTACCGATCTGCTATTGTCAAGTTGGTTACATATGAAGTTATTGACATAATTTAAGGCATCATTAGTCGATTTATTCTTTCTGAATCCGAATTGTGTCCCATTTATCATTCCCTCTCCCTCTAGAAAATCATTAAGTCTTTTGTGTATCACTTTTTCAGATATTTTAGCCAAATTTGATAATAAGGATATTGGTCTATAATTACTTGTTGATTTATGATCACCAGCTTTATATATTGGTACAACCTCTGCTCTCTTAACATGATTAGGCCAAATACCAGATAGCATACATTTATTAATTATTTTTGCCAAGGGTTCAGCTATATCCAAAGCAATACATTTTAAAACAGCGATGGTAATTCCATCAATCCCACCTACCTTCTTATTTTTCATTGACATAATAATATCTACTATTTCCCCTGCGTTTGTCTCCTCTAAATACAATGACTTATTATTCCAAACTCTAAGTGGAACATACATAGAATCAGACACTATTTTATCCGAAAGACACTTAGCGATCGTGGTAAAATAATTATTGAACTCCTGACCTATCTCAAATCCGTCCTTTAATACTTCTTTGTTAGTATCAAATATTTCATTTATATTTACCCTATCTTTTTTAATTTTTGCATTTAATTTACTATTTACAAAATTCCACATACTCTTTGCATCATTACAGAATTTTTTGAAATTAGTTTTATCATATTTACACTTTGCAATTTTTATTTTTTATTAAGAGATTTTACAAAAGCATTATATTCTTCTTTAATATCCAACCTATTTGGGAATCTCTTTTTTAAACTACACAATTTCTTTTTTTTATTACAAGTAATTATTAATTCCGATGTTATCCAGTCAGATCTACTTTTCAAGCGCTTTTTTGGTCTATTTACAAATGTCGAAATCTTAATAAGTGACTTAATTTTATCAACTAATTGATCAGTCATCTCATTTACATTATTGATCATTACGTTCTCTATATATACAACATTTTTACTCAGCCTACTTAATTTCTTGTAATTAATTAACTTATACTTACTCTCTTCTTTCTTGCATTTGAAATGTCTATTAATGTTCACTAGAATAGGGAAATGATCAGTGATAGGATCTTCTAATACAAATGAAACAACTTCTGATTGATCTGATTTCACAAATATATGGTCTATACACGATCCCTTCTGTTGATCATTTCTGTTAGGTGGTCTAGTAGTACCATTGATGTAGGACACGAAACCATATTGCATCAGCAGCTCACAATATTCTTGGGTAATTTGATTATCAGACAAAATATCTATATTAATATCTCCAACTAAGACATGTTCTTTAATATTGGTGCAGTTACTCAAATATATATATATATATTAATTTTGATATCTTCGAAAAAGTGGAAAAAATTTGGTTGCCTGTAAAGTCGGTATACGGGCGAAAGTTTTACGTGACAACGACTTTGAGTGGTAAAATAATTTTAATGTGAATATTCATTCGTATAGTAGGAAGAAGGATGAAATAATAGTAACAATTTAAAACATTTATTTATACAAAGAATTATATTTAAAACATTAATTTATTCTAAGAATCTCGCACTGAATTTCATATTAACAAAATTTTATTTTTACCTTTACACATACATACGTATTTATATACAAATATACATACAATAACTTGCAATACATTTGCGTACAATGAAACAGCGTTTACTACAACTTAACTTGTTCCTATCTGAGTGATTTTGTTGAGGATAGGGCGATGATAGGAGAAATATGAAATGAAAGGAAGTGTTTCTATTGTTGCCTATTTTCCTTAACGAACCAATCCGATATGACCTGTAATTGTGCAGCAGTGATGATTTTAAGGTCATTCTTGAACCACAATCGGTCGCAAACAGAGCAAGCGTGGCCAAATTCGTTGTCCAGAAATGTAGTTTTAAACCTCTTTATTGACGACGACCATTTGATATTCCAGGTTGATTGTTCCGGTTGCACTGCTGTGTGAGTCGGTGGAGTACTTATTTGTGAAACAATTTGAGCAGCTCTACTCTGTCTGTAAGCACGTTGTCGCTGAGCGCTGGTCTGGGCAGTAACTGTTCTTTCCACTACCACAGGAGCAGACACTGTGGCTGACTCTAGTGTGCCGGTGTCAAGAGCTGAGTTGGCGAGTCTACGTTGCTTGCATCTACGTTGTCTTTCGGCGGCTGCTTTTGCAAAATCTGCTGCCTCTGCAGGAGTTCTTTCCGCGGCCTTACGTTTTCTATACATACTTTGTCGTTGCGCTTTGGCGTTATGGGGTGTGTGTGGCACAGCGAAAGGTATGGCAGACGTTGGTGACACGATATCATCAGTCTCCATCGGTGTACTGGACGTTGAAGGAATTTGTACATCTGGCTCCATTGTACTAAAATTGAACAAATTAGAAATTATTGTTTCTCATATTTTTAAATGTTTTCAAATACAGTGTAAACACTTTATAACATCATTCTTTATAACGATAAACTCTCTATAACATAGAAAAGATCACAATTTGGTTGGTTTAGTTTTAAAAAGTTACTAATATAAATAATTAATTTGAAATTTCACAAAATTTGTGTATGTTAAATTCATTTTTTATTTCAAATTTTTGCATAAACATTGTTATTTCAATTTTTTACATAGCAAGTCGCGCTAATTTTTTCAAGTTAAACAAATTATTATTGGTTGAGAAACGATTTATACTACTTTTTTGATTGAAAACTACCACAACATTGTGATTACTACAACATAACCTATTCACTTATGTCTTAGTCATTTATTTCATCATGTTATATTATCAGTCTGAAATTATTTACCTTTGCTGTTTGAATTGTTGCGATGGACGAAACTACCTTCACATTATCACTACACAATCGTTTTACAATTAACTGGCAACGTGTAAACTTGTATGCAGGCGCCTAAGCGAAATAGAAGCGCAAGACATGAACCGGTGTGTATGCCTATCTCTCTCGCTCTGTCTCTCTCGCTCTGTCTCTCTCGCTCTTAGGCGGGCTAACTGTGCTCGAGTGGAAGGGACGCGTGCCTTTCACTTTTTATGTCTGTCTCTCTCGCTCTTAGGCGGGCTAACCATGCCCGAGTGGAAGGGACGCGTGCCTCTCACTCGCTCTCATTGTGAGCGCATAACGTGAGCGGAGCGTAACGCAGTTTCTTGAAGTGTCACCCGGCAAACCAATTTATAAGACGTTGTCACGTCAAAAATATTTCCAATAATTTTCATTCTTTTGTTAAATAAGGGAAGATATATGTTTCGACCAACTTTGTAGTCTTTTTGAATATAAATTAAAATTGTTTCCTATAATGTACAAAAATAATAAGGAGTCATTCTGTAATACAATGTAAAAAAATAATTTATACTAATTATTGAAAAAAAAATTGAGACAACATACCTATGACATAAGGATCGATAACCATGGTTATTGGATAATAAACTTAAAATATCATTCTAAAAAATGTTCTATGTTCTATTTTAGCCATATTAGTGTTTATTTTTTTCTTTTTTTCATTTTGGATGAGGAATAAAAACTATTTATGTGTCTTATAATCTTTATCGATTAATATTAAATGGCGATCGTGGTAGCCGGATATAAGGTCATGTGATGCGTGTTGTGTTTAATTTTATTGACCGACTTCCCAAAAGGAGGAGGTATACAATTCGATTGTGTGCATTTTTTTTTTTTTTTGTTTGTGCGTGCCTTTCATGTAGTAAACGTACTCCGATTTTGATGATTTTTGATTCATTTGAAAGAGGAGGCTTGAGAAATGGTCCCATATTTATAAAAACGGGAATCCGACATCTCGTTCCCTCCGAAAACCGCCCCCGAAGGGGGTGGAGGGGGCAAATTTTGTCGAAAATTGAAAATCTGCGTTGATATAATTACAGATAGGACAATATCCGGAAACGTTTAAATGGAACATTTTTTCAAAGGAGTAACGGTTTTCGACATAGAGACATTTTAAACTCTCAAATATACCTATTTTCGCTATGTGGAGAGGGCGATTTCTGTCGAAAATTGAAAATCTGTTTGCAGTACATGAAAGACATAATTATTTGTAGCAACATTTATACTGAATATTTTCCCCTTAGAGTTACGGTTTTCGAGTAAAATCGGTGTTAAAATGGTAACAACTAAAATATTCAAGCGTATTTCCGCAGCGATGTACTGAGATCTCAATAATAACAACTACAAACTATAAGCAAGGAATATACGTGGGTAATAGAATAAGTACTATCTTCATTGGTATTAGTGAACGTTCAACGATTTTCATGACTAATGTTACACTCAAAAGTGTGAAATAAATATTTTTTACAAAAAATTGGACCGACTGTATCAGTTGGTGCACTGAAAAGTATAAAATAATATTAATTCTATTGGGGCTGGTACTTGTGAAGTTGGTGCCAAAAGTTACCAATCTACCTGCAACTGCACAACTTCAAAAGTAACAGCACCAATAGAATTAATATTATTATATACTTTTCAGTGCACCAACTAATAAAGTCGGTCCAATTTTTTGTAAAAAATATTTATTGACCGACGAACCCCAAACGGAGGAGGTATACAATTCGCCTGTGTGCTTTTTTTTGGTTTGTGCGCGCGTTCCATATAGTAATCGTACTCCGATTTTGATGATTTCTAATTCATTTGAAAGAGGAGGCTTGAGAAATGGTCCCATATTCATAAAAACGGGAATCCGACATCTCGTTCCCTCCGAAAACCGCCCCCGAAGGGGGTGGAGGGGGCAAATTTTCTCGAAAATTGAAAATCTGCGTTGGTATAATTAAAGATAGGACAATATCCGGAAACGTTTAAATTGAACATTTTTTCAAAACAGTAACGGTCTTCGATATAGAGACATTTTAAATTGTCAAATATACCTATTTTCGCTATGTGGATAGGGCGATTTCTGTCGAAAATTGAAAATCTGTTTGCAGTACATGAAAGACATAATTAATTGTAGCAACATTTATAATGAACATTTTTCCCTTGGAGTTACGGTTTTCGAGTAAAATCGGTGTTAAAATGGTAACAACTAAAATATTCAAGCGTATTTCCGCAGCGATGTTCTGAGATCTCAATAATAACAACTACAAACAACAAGCAAGGAATATACGTGGGTAATAGAATAAGTACCTACTATCTTGATTGGTATTAGTGAACTTTCAACGATTTTCGTGACTAATGTTACACTCAAAAGTGTGAAATAAATATTTTTTACAAAAAATTGGACCGACGTTATTAGTTGGTGCACTGAAAAGTATAAAATAATATTAATTCTATTGGGGCTGGTACTTGTGAAGTTGGTGCCAAAAGTTATCAATCTACCTGCAACTGCA
This sequence comes from Crioceris asparagi, assembly GCA_958507055.1. Lineage (NCBI taxonomy): Eukaryota > Metazoa > Arthropoda > Insecta > Coleoptera > Chrysomelidae > Crioceris > Crioceris asparagi. The sequence goes on along the minus strand of CAUEHI010000250.1, from coordinate 160,662 downwards.
CAACTTCAAAAGTAACAGCACCAATAGAATTAATATTATTTTATACTTTTCAGTGCACCAACTAATAACGTCGGTCCAATTTTTTGTAAAAAATATTTATATTCGTGAAGGTAAGCATGGGAAGCGTTTGTTTTGGTAGTTGAAATTGTTAATATGTACTGGATGCGTTGTGTGGTAGTCTCGTTTATAGAAAATTGCTATAAATATTGCTAAGATATTTTGTTTCGGTTTTAGAATTGACTGTGTTAGGGTTTCTTTTAATGTGTAGCATTTCTAAGATCTCTCGTTTCAACTTATTTTTTTCCGTAGTTAGAATTTTTATGTCACTATAATTGAATTTATGTTTATTGTCATTTTCATGATTTGTTAGAGCAGTTTTATTTCTTTTATCGTATTTATGTCCTTAAATTATTTCCTCAATATGTTGGATTGTTTGTCCTATGTAAACACAATTACAATTAGTGCATGGTATTTCATATTCTGAGTGGGTTATTTTGTTTTTTCCGTTTTTGTTTTTAATTTACTGTATGTATTTTTTAAAAGATTCTGTGCTTTATGACTTACCGATATATTTTGTTTCTTGAAGACTTTTTGTAGATTATTTGATAAATTTTCTATATAAGGAAGTGTGAGCTATTTTTGAATGTTTAATTGTATTATATAAGGACGAGATTTTATGTTTGAAAATAGCATTGGTTAACTTTTCAGGGTAACAGTTTTGTTTTAAGACAATTTTGGCTTTATTTATTGCATTTTCCCGGAATTGTGTGTCTGATAATTTTATTGCCTTGTCGGCTAGGCTGTTTATTACGGATTTTTTAGCGATAAAGGATGTGTAGAGTAGAAGTGGAGGTACCTTCCAGACCATGTATTCTTCGTATACCATTCAGTTTTTAAAGAATTGTTTTTATGGTGTGAAGTTAAATCAAGGAAATTAATGATTCCATTTTGCTCTGTTTCTATTGTAAATTTAATTTTATTATGATATGAGTGAAATAACTTTAATATATAATCTTCTCTATCTTTTGGGATTGTTGTTAGACAGTTATCAATATATCTGAAGAAAAAGGGTAAGTGAAAATTGGTTTTAGGTAAAATTTCGTTTTCTAGATCTTCAAGGACGAGTTTTGCAATACAACTAGAGATGGATGATCCCATGGCGCAACCATATGTTTGTTGATAAAAATTGTTTTTATATGTAGAATAGGTTGAGTTGAGTGTTAATTTAATGGCGTTTTTAAATTCTATTTTGGGGATATCTGTGTATTGTTTAATGTCGTTCCATTTTTTGTCGATTATTTTTAGTGCTAAATCTGTTGGTATGTTTGTGTAAAGTGACACTATATCAAGAGAGATTACTATGTAGTTGTCAGGAATCTTTATGTTTTTTATTTTATCCTTAAAATGCCATTCAATAATTAGTATAAGTAAATTTTTTACATTTTATTACAGAATGACTCCTAAGTTTATTATTTTTGTACATTAATAGAAACAATTTTAATTTATATTGAAAAAGACCACAAAGTTGGTCGAAACGTATATCCCCCCTTATTTAACAAAAGAATAAGAATTATTGGAAATATCTTTAAACTTTTTCTATATCACCGAGTCGTAACCCCAAGAATATATCAAAATTAAATAAATCCAGCTGGATCAAGAATCAAGAATAGGAGTATATATATATATATATATATATATATATATATATATATATATATATATATACATATATATATATATATCCAGCTATTATTATTGCTTCCTTACAAATTCCAACCTTATTGCGTCATCCATAAAAGGTTGAGATAGCATGAAACTAATGATGTATATTTATTAATCATTCAATTACGGTTCCAAATATAATTAAAAAGTTACAGAAATACAATTTTATAATATTCATGTTTTTTTTTCTTTTACCATGTATTATTGCGACCGTTTATTGAACCAACATTGCTGCATCATATACTTGGTTTATTGCGTCTGGCGACGCTGCCAGATTTACGAAAACAAAAAATGCTTTGTAATGTAGGAAATTGGAATACTGAAAAAATAAGCTAAGAGAATTTTATATTTTTTATTTTGTGAAATATTACATCTCATGTATTATCAAGGTTTATACAATGTGATAAGATTACATGTTTCCAATGCGTTCGTAAAAAAATATTTTCTAAATAAAGAATAAAAAATAATATTAATTAAGATTAAATAAAATATCGTCTCAAACACCATAAATATAATGAATAAATTAGGAGGAATAAAAATCTGTTTTAATATTTAATACTTCCTATATCATGTGTCTTTCTTTACATTTGTAGTTGTATTTATAGTTTTGTTGCATTTTAGTGGATACAGCTTCCACTTATGTGGCGCTGATGAAAGCTAACAAGCTTGAAATCACGTGATCCGCTTCTAGTGGTGGTTGTGTCCAACTAAATAAAAGCACAAAGGTGTAGAGCATCTCCATTATTATATATATATATATATATATATATATATATATATATATATATATATATATATATATATATATATCAATAAAATTCTTTGATTGAAGCCGAGCTTTCGAGAATGTTTATTCTCTTCTTCAGGGCAAAAATCGTGAATTTAGAATAAATTAGCCAAAAACAGGAAAGATTTCATAGATTTCCTGTTTTCCCATTCTCGAAAGCTAGGCTTCAATCAAAGAATTTTATTGAATATATGACTGCATCCCCAAGAACATCTTTTTATTTATTATAAAACCATTCAAGAATACAAAATCAATATATATATATATATATAGTAGTAGTAGTAGTATTGTAAAGTGTAATCTCAATTGAAACAAAAATACTCCAGTGCTTCTGGGAGTCAAAGAGTGACTTAGAGAAGAATGCGAGCGGCTGCCAATTACCGTTGACTAGCTGTCGAAGTACTGCTTCGATGGCAACACTTGAGACTTCGGTAACGACAGCCAAAGCTGCTGCAGGTTCGGATTGAACCAATAGCGTAGCACGCGAAAGTTTATCCTTGCAGCGTGTAAAAGCGCCATCCAGGTCTGGGGTCTAAGGAACAGGACGGCTGCCAGGTGTCTTAGGACCAGCAAGGAGGGCATAGAGCGGTTCCTGGTCTTCTGCCGGGCTTAATATAAATCGAGGATAGAAGTTAATTAAACCTAGAAATTGACGTAGCTGGCGCATAGTGGTTGGCTTGGGAAAGGATTGCTCTGCGGCGACACGCTCGTTGAAGGGGCATATGCCATGAGCGGGGACGGTAAAACCAAGAAAAGTCAGCTCATCTACGCTGAAGACACACTTTGATACTTTCAGTAACAATCCATGTTCAGCAAACCTTGTAAACACTGTTCGTAGGTGTTGTTCGTATTCATCCTTATCCCGCGACGCAACAAGAACATTGTCTATATTCGCAAAACAAAATTTAAAGCCTCGAAGCACTTCATCCATGAACCACTGAAAGATTTGGGCAGTATTACGAAGTCCGAAGGACATTCACGGAAATTCATAAGAATCAAAAGGTGTCACGATGGCGGTCTTCGCAATGTCATCTGGGTGTACGGGTATCAGGTGATAAGCTTTGGCCAGATCTAACTTGCTGAAGACAGTACATCCTTCAAGCTGGCTTGTAAAATCTGCTATATGACGAACGAGGTACTTGTTAGGCATAGTTCGCACATTCAGGGCTCTATATTCTTCGTACGGACGCCATCCATCACCTTTCTTGGGAACTAGCTGTAAGGCGTAGGCCCATGGGTTGTCATCAAACTCTCGTTGAGCTATAGCTAGGCGATCGGGGGCGAGGCGGCGTGGTCTGCAAAACATTGGAGGGCCAGGTGTGGTCTTGATGTGGTGAAGTGTATTTTGCAGCACGGGAGGACGAGGTGCACCAGAGGAGCTGGTAATTGGAGGAAACTCGCCGAGTAGCATGTGGTAGCAGGACGTTCCAAGAACAGCGCGCACAGATTGAGTATGGGCTAGATAACCGGGAATACGTTGACCAGAGCAAGTTAGGCCGGTGACGAGGCGCTGGTATCGAGGGTCACCAAAAGATTAAAAAAGTGCGATAGAAAGTCCACACCAATTATAGGTTTGGTGACGTCCGCTACTACAAACTTCCAGATAAAATTGCGTCGAGGTCCGAAGTTAAGTGACAAAGTGATCTAGCCGAAGGTAGGTATCACTGTTCCGTTAGCTGCATAGAGGTCGTAATCAGTACGCGGCCTCGATCCCCGGAGCTGGGCACGAGGGTAAACACACAAGATCCGGTGTCTACGAGAAATGCTACTTTTGTCGGGGTATCCGTAATCAAGAGGCGGCGAGAGGATGGTAGGCAGTCACTTGTCGCCACTAGGTACTGCCACGATCATCATGCATGTCTCTACGAGGACGAGATTCAGATCGTCTTCTAGATAAGCCAGGCCTCGTTGTAAAGGATTGCGACCGACGATGCTCGGTAGTTAGAGCAGCGACTTATCGAGAGAGTTCATTAAGTCGTGATCCAAAGGTGGCGATGTATGCGGGTTCGATAGGTACAGGTACAATGCTCGCGACGTGCTGCTTTGGAGGTGCGACCTCATTAATTTTGTCTGCTAGCTCTGCCAATCTATCCAAGTCCGGTTCGGTAGAGGCAGCTATAATAGCCTGGTAGTTAGCCGGTAGGCGAGAAGTCCAAATAGATCTCAAGAATTCGGATGGAACTTCCGGGCCGGCTAGAGAACGTAAGTGTCTGAGAAACTGTGATGGCTTTCGGTCTCCTAGTTCTTCGCGCAATAGCAATTTTCTGGCACGCTGCTCTTGTGACACGGACATACGACGAATTAGTTCATTTTTTAGTCGAATGTATTTGTCCTGATTGGGTGGATTACCGATTATATCACTCACCTCTGCTGTTTGGCGGCTATCCAGGAGGGACACAACATGATAGAGAACCAGAGTAACGGGTTGTCGGGCCACAGCGGTGGTGCCCTAAATCCAATTCTATTTACCTGCTGTGGGGCTTTGTCTGTTATAGCAATTGTCATATTAGGTAGGGCTGATGGGCTTGCCTATTGGACGTACCTTGTTGGGCTTGTTGCTGCTGTGACTCGATACGCTCGGCCTGGGTAGACTGCAACTTCTCCTGTAGTTGCTGTTGTGCCTGCTGTTGTTGTTGCAACTGCTGTTGAAAATGAGCCTGCTGTTGTGCGACTTGTTCTTGCATTGCTGCAATCTGAGCCTTCAACTCATCCATGGTTGTAATTTGTACTACACTCTTTCTTAACAGCTCACCGTAAATGCACTTTGCACTTCTTCGCGAACACCAACTGTTAAAAATCAATCACGTCGGGAAATCACCACTATAGGATTTTAAAATTTATTATGTTTATTAAATCACTATATATGTACAGAAAGTTGAATAGTTCACGAAAGGAACTTGTTATTGTTACAGTCATCACAAAAGAAAAGTTTTAATCCAGTAAATTAATATATGTATCGAGCACGCTTATTTTTCTTGTACCCAGGGTTAGAAGCACAGAATACTAATAAGTAAAGGGTGTTCGAGCAGCGGTTCAAACCAGTCCCAAACCGTCAGACGCCTGCGCACTTCACTTTACGATGAAATAATTTATTCCCAACTACTAGTAAGATGTTCGAGCATTAGTTTGACGATTTCCAAACTCAGTTTGAGACAGGCGTAGTTGAAGCGGATTCTTCTTCTTAGAGTATAGTGTTCTCTGTTGTTGCAGAAATCCCTTTCAGAGAACACCACCACAGCCCTAAACTAAACCCTGGTTTTGTGTTTTGTCCATCAGTCTTTCATTGATGTTCTCTCTTATCTTTGGTCATAAAACATATCTATCGGCATAGTCATTTATTCTATGACGACAAAATTTTAAGAAAGTGGAAGGGGTAGTTTGCAAACTGCAGTTTGGTGTTCGAGCAACAAAATCCCAAACCACTTGGAAACTGTTTCAAACCGCAGATGCGCATTTTAAACAGTTATCAAACTGTCCCAAACCACTGCTCGAACAGCCTTATAGTTAGAGGTTACTGGCCGAATCTGGCGGTTGCGTGATGGCGGCTAACGGGTTTTCCAGTCGGTGCGTTCGACCAACCTCCGGTGGTAGTAAAGCGCTCGAATGCGCTGCATGAATTTTGTGTTTATATAGCTTGCTTAGACCATAAGCACAAGAAGTTTTACGGACACTCTTCCATCTTAAAGTGTTAGTATATGGTTAATTTTCATCAGTAAAACCAAGAACATATAATGGGAGGATGAGTAACCCTGCATCATGTGCTATAAGCAGCGCAACACCCCGAAATGATATATGATAAACCTACGTTTTTGGTTGTCTATGATCGTACTATGACATCTATGCGCTTTTACCAGAGAAAACTGCTTTTACAGTAATTGGTCTTTTACATAGTCGGACAAACCAGCAGGTGGATTTTCATTCACGAACTCGAGTCGAGTCAACGTTTTAAGCGATTCTCATCTCTACCTATTCGGTAGCTCCCGAGCTCCAGTGGGACCAGAGAACACTATCTAGTGCATATGTAGTGGGACTCTGATTCACGAACTCGGGACATTACATAGCGAATCGACGTCTTAGCGATTCTTATCTACTCACGTCACGGATATGAAAGTTATATTAGACAGTTAAAGCAATGTCCAACACGTAGACGTAAACGTAAAAGATTGCAAGTGAGCATGCGCACTAGCATTTTTTCCTGCGTCTACGGCCAGAGAATATATACCTACAAGAGAATGATAACTTCCATGTAAATCTTGGTGACTATGTTTTGACCTTGAAACACTAGCGCTGTGACGGCTGCCCCGCTAACTTTGTAGTGGCGGCAAATTTAAACATACTGATGGCGGCAAATTCGAATGTTACAAGCTAGCTTAGAATTAAAGAAAGGAATGGAAACCTTCAGAAATTGTTGAAGAAAGTTTATAGAAAATTTTCGAGACTTTTCATTTAACTTTTCATGATAGTGACCAAAAAAAGTAATATGAATGCTGGAAATGTTTTTTCTATAACTCTACTCCAACAGTTTCTGAAGGTTTCATTGCTGTCACTATTTTTTTTTTAATAAATGGATTAATAGGGCCATAAAAACTGAATAAATTGTTAGTAGTTCATTCTTTAATATTACATAAGTTTATCACATATAAAGTATACAAAGTAAATTTTTCAAAATAATTAATTGTATCATTTTTAAGATATAGTTACAAAGAATTTCAAATATATAAGATATATGAGCTCCCTAATATAAAACATAATAACACCCACAATACACAGACGAATATCAAGGGCTTCATTTTTGTTACGTCCTTCTTTCTCTGTTGCTCCTCATTGGACATATAAATAAAAAAGAACAAATTTTAAAAATATTATATAAGAAAGAAAACACAAATAATAATATACAATAGATATTCTACTATATTCACGGTAGATATTACTTACACATTCAATGTGCTCTCTCATGATGCCACCAGAAACCAAATTTTTTAAATGCGTTTGAAGTGCTTCATTTTGGCATCGTCCTACTTTCATGGTTCCACATTGGACATAGAAATAAAAAAGAAGAAATTTAAAAAAATCTCTATAATACAAATAATAACATAGAATAGATATATTAGCTATATACATACACTTTTAATGTGATCTAGCCTTACGCCACCAGGAGAAGGTAACTAATTACCTATCTCAAATATATTTGAAGTGCTTCACTTTTCTTTCGTCCTTCTTACGTTGTTTCTCATTGGACATATAAATAAACAGAACAAATTTTAAAAATATAATACAGGCAAGTAACTAAACACAAATATTAATATACAATAGATATTTAACTGTAATATCAGCTATATACTTACACATTTAATGTGATCTCGCCTTACACCACCAGGAGCAGGTAAAGAATTACCTTCTTCAAATGCCTTTGAAGTGTTTCACTTTCCTTTCCTCTTTCTTCTTCCATTGTTCCTTAGCAAACATACGATTTTGCCTTGTGCACCACCATTTCGCTGCAATAAAAAAGACATCACTAGAAATCTGCGATGAAATTATAGAAATATGGTCAAGACAGGGACCACAAGAGAGCCAATCAAAATTGAAAGTTCTCTGAAGTGCCTCTGTTATAACCGTTTTTATCTTCGGCAAGTATGCTCTTTTATTCAGGAAGTCGTCTGTGAATGTCAGACAAGAGCCTACACATTCCACCAGCTGCACCGACGGATAAGTTAGTCTCTCTTTGGCCTTATTCTGTTCTTTATCTTTAATTAATATATGACAAGGATGTTCACTGTCAACTACTAACAATTGATTGCAAACATTGCACTTAATTCTGGCAACTAGTCTTCTGGCAATGAAACCAGCAATGTATGCCACGGGACGAGAGACTCTGCCGCCATTCGCCAATGCCTCTTTAATTGACTCTGCTGTCGCAGAACCGTTCTGAATCATTTCTTGAACTTCCGTTAATAATTTGTCAATTTCAATGATATCTTTGGTGTCAGCATGTGCATCTTCGTTCATTAGTAACGCGTTTAAGTCGTGTATCAGTTCTATGTTGTCGAATTCACAATTAGTGCGAGCCATGTCAGAATATGCGAAGTTATTAATTATGACTTTTTTGAAAGCTCCAGTATACTGTCGGCAAGTTGGGTTGCTATTTCCACCGCAATTGGATCGTACTACACCGTTGAAATTCTCGAGGGGGTCTTGGTTGAGTGCTCTGGTTTCTAGATAGGAGAAACCTTCTTTTTGAAGATCCACCCAGATATGGTGAATGGCACGGAGGGTGAACAGCCAACCAGTTTGTGAAGGAGGGGAATTGGACTTTGTGTGCCCTGCATAAGACCATGTCCTGATAAGGTCTGCGGCCATTTAAAAAAAATGAAGATGAGGACTTGAAGAAGTCAGTCGTGTTCTCAGTATTTTGCCTCTATAGGGAATATCACCTTTCGCGTTCATTGCATCGAACAACTTGTCCATAAACTCTACCAGGAACGCCGTGACCATAGCAGATTCATCGCCTTTCAGGCAACCTGTGAAATAGAAAGATACAAAGATATTAATTATTAATTAAATTAATATTAATTATAATATATATACACTGTGTCCAATTAAGTCGGAACCATATGGAAAACTTTTTTATTATAGGTTTTATGAAAAAAAGTTATTTTTGATAAACAGTTCTGCATAGTCCAAAACTTGAAATTCAACCATCAGATATCAATTGTTTTAATCCGTATACGAGGTGAGCCGAAAAATATGTTTTTTCTCAAGAGTACCTTTATTTTTGAAAATATCGAAAGTTTTTATTGAAAAAAGTTGATCATAATTGAAAACTATTGTCAGATACCCAATATTATCCATCGGCTATAAAAAATATTTTTTGGTATAAATAAAATACACAGGCAGATTTTGTAAATTACATATCAGCTATTTTATTGAAAAAAATATTTATTAAAATTATTGTGAACAATTCCAAACGTCTTGAATTTATTTAGAATTTTTGCAACAGTCGATTGCTGAATATTTCAATTCGGATGTCTGTTGATAAAAATAGCTGCTGCTTCTCTATGAGTTTTATAATTATCTCCGACAATAAAAATTAGTTCAATTTTCTCGTTTCTAGTTAATAGAGCCGCAATTTCTTGTATTTTCTAAGACGAACTAGCGATTTGACAAGTTAGTGCATCCTAGATTAAATATTTATCGGTAGACGTAATGCTAATACACAGAAGTTAATAAAAATAATAAAATATGTTTTTTTTTCAAGGCGGATGAATAATATTGGATATCTGACAATAGTTTTCAATTATGATCAACTTTTTTTAATAAAAACTTTCAATATTTTCAAAAATAAAGGTAAATTAATTTTGATCAAAATTCATATTTTTCGACTAAACACGTACACGGATGAAAAAAATGGAACAGAAAACTGTGATAATTTATTTACCATGCTTATATTCAGTCTCAATTTGTCTAGCTATTCTAAGGCTGAAAACCTGAGCAGCAAGTTTAACCTTCATTAGTGATTTCCCTTTTGGATTCAAGTGTTCATCTGTGATATAACTCAATCCTTGAAACACAGCCTGGCGATCACCAGCAACAGCGTTTTGTAAATGTTCCCATTTAGCTACCCCTATTCAACAGATGAAGATAGTATGTAAGTATAATATCAATAAGAAGAATAACATCGTGAAAAGTATACTTATACACTAACAAGTTAATCTGAAAGCACAAACCTTTTATTATATGTTGTACCACAGCCCCTTGTAGCTGAAAAGGCTTTTTCATCCAGTTGTTCCGCGTACACTTGAGGAGATGACAAGGGTCATAGACCGTGTATATTCGGCGACCATCCAAAAAAAAGTATGGGGCTGCTTCAGTTGCTCCGACATTTTTCAATGCTTTCACATTGTTGGAGCCCATGTCGCATACAATTGAGATCACTCTTAACCCAGCTTCTTCACACGCCCGGATAACGTCGCGCAAAAATAATGCAAGGGGATCACTGGATGTTTGCGACAGACCGTCTCAATCCTTGCACCATAAATATAAGAGCATGGTTTGCGATCTGGAAAATAGAAGAATAAAGAATTGTTAGTAATTCACATGTTCGATCAAAATTATAATTAATGTCTTACAAAAACTAGAACCGACTTCATTAGATAATGCATTAAAAGTTAGAAAATAATATAGATTCTATTGATACTGGTACTTTTGAAGGTGTGTATCTATAAAGGTAGATAGAAGACTTATAGAATTATTATTAGTTTAAATTTTTTAGTGCATTATCTATGAAGTCGGTTCTTGTCTTGAAAACAAAATTATTTAACAGTTTTGAGTGGCAATACAATAGTAAAGTACCATTAAATATGTTCAATGATTTATTTTTATTACAAAACTCTTACATTCCAAGGGCCATAACTCGCAAACCGAGTTTTTGGGAAATGTCCGATTCAAAGGCTTCCAGAAAATATTTCTTCTTTCTAAATCTTTCCAGCTCGGATAGTTCACAACATTCAAGCAACACTAAGTAACATTAGGAATAAGCATTTGTTATTATACTCACCTACCAATTAACATTTATTTTTCCGGGTCATGGAAAGCGGTGAAAACTTACTGCCGCATTCTCATCATTGGCACAGTTGAGCACAAAACACTTGTCCTTTTTCGGAGCCATATCTGATGAATGCTCTAATCAATTCTCAGGCTCTAATGCTTGAGATATCTCAAGTAAATAGTATAAAATGTCACTCTTTTATAAGTTCACTCCGGGAAATGGAAGTTGCAGGTGAGTATATATTCTCTGGATGGAAATTCCAACATTAATTGGTATAAATCGTGATTAAAAGAGTTTCACTCTCAATATAAATCACGATTCAATTCAAGTCTGTGTTATCGTGACAATCAAAACACTCAGTTCTCAGATAGACACAGAACTAGAATGAACGCCATTTTTAATTCGTATTCAACGGTTCCCGACATTCTTCGGAATACTTCGGAAGAGCGACACTGGCGCTCTAACGGGTGCTACTTGCAACATTTGATCAAAATTTTCCCATAAGAGTTACCACCACCTGAAGATACGGCTGACGTGAAGATACGCATGTTTACCTAGCTTATATTCCTACTATAAGCTGTTACTTATTGTGTTCTCATGATATTTGCCGTTAAAACTTCGATATTAAATGTAGCTCTTTATAAGAAAAATATTCTATTTATAGAATTATTAAATCGCTTAGGTGCATTATATAAATGCAAAATAACTTTTATTTAAATCTCTTGATATTGGTATTTATGTACAAGTGGAAAAATTTCGATGCATTTATAGAGTAACTTTATGTCTTGAAATTGAGAAAGTAAATTCAAAATCCAGCTACGCCACAGGATTCTACTCTTGAAAGTATCTCAAGAATGTTAAAATAAATTTATATACAGATAAATATGATATAGGCATCCATCAAATACTGCACTGAAAAGTATAAAATAATATTAATTCTATTGGTGATGGTACTTTTGAAGTTGTGCAGTTGCAGTTAGATTGATAGCTTTTGGCACCAACTTCACAAGTACCATCACCAATAGAAGTAATATTATTTTATACTTTTCAGTGCATCAACTATAACGTCGGTCCAATTTTTTGTAAAAAATATTTATTTCATACTTTTGAGTGTAACATTAGTCCCGAAAATCGATGAAAACGCTAGATCAAGAACAAATTACTATTCTCAATCAAACAGTCAACAATTTTGAAGATATAACTAGAAATATAACGAAGAATGAAATTTCAATACAGTCACATTTACTGCAAATAGAAAAAACATTAACCTATATGCAACTTTCAAATCTTCACAAAAACGAACATTTTGCTATGCAGACATTTCTCACACAAATATTATCATTACTTAGAGATATATACGAAATCCTAGAAAAAATAGAAATATCAATATCTTTTTCAAAATTTAATACTTTCCATAACTCTCTAATAACTCCTCACGAATTATTAGAAGAGATCAAATTAATATCTATTCATTTAACTAATGTTAAATTACCATTTGAACCCAAGCTTGAAAATATACTAAATTACGAAAAAATACTGAATATCAAAAGTTATAGCAAAGGAAACCAAGTCGTATTCATAGTAGAAATTCCTTTAATGGAACTAGAAAACTATAATTACTACCACCTCTATCCCTTACCTGTCCCACAATCTAATCATTTTAAAACTATCATACCGAGAGCAAATTTCCTTATCCTTAATGAGCACAAATACGTCTTCCTGAATACCAGATGCCAAGAAATTTCATCTGACCAACACATATGCCACAGTGTCAACCCCATCTTTATTAAAGAAAATGTACCCTGTGAAATTCAAATGTTGCAATATGCAAAAACGATTATAAATTGCACAGAAATCCCAATTGAAGTAACATCAATTCAAGCCAGGAAAATAGAAGAAGAAAAATGGATCGTTGTCGTTCCAAGAAAAACAATAGCACAACATCAATCCGAAGAAAAAATCATACTCCAAGGCACATATCTGTTAGATATCAACCCGCCATGCGAAATCCATCTGAATCAAATATTGATAAAGAACCGGAAACCAACAAGAACAAACTATAGAAAAATTCAATTACCAAAAACCAGCTTCGCTACAGATAAACAGACAGACAAAAAGGAACAAGAAGAAATGAAACCTCTTAACATCGACCACCTAAACTTAGATACGATGAAAATATTTTTTACAAAAAATTGGACCGACGTTAGTTGGTGCACTGAAAAGTATAAAATAATATTAATTCTATTGGTGGTGGTACTTTTGAAGTTGTGCAGTTGCAGGTAGATTGATAACTTTTGGCACCAACTTCACAAGTACCACCACCAATAGAATTAATATTATTTTTTACTTTTCAGTGCACCAACTAATAACGTCGGTCCAATTTTTTGTAAAAAATATTTATTTCACACTTTTGAGTGTAACATTAGTCCCGAAAATCGTTGAACGTTCACTATACCATATCAATGAAGATAGTACTTATCCTATTACCCACGTATATTCCTTGCTTGTAGTTGTTATTATAGAGATCTCAGAACATCGCTGCGGAAATACGCTTGAATATTTTAGTTGTTACCATTTTAACACCGATTTAACTCGAAAACCGTAACTCTATGGAAAAAATGTTCATTATAAATGTTGCTACAAATAATTATATCTTTCATGTAGTATCGAAAAATTTTCAATTTTCGAAAGAAATTGTCCTCTCCACATAGCAAAAATACATATTAAACATGCGTCTATCTCGAAAACCCTAACACTTTTGAAAAAATGTTCAATTTAAACGTTTCCGGATATTGTCCTATCTTTAATTATACCAACTCAGATTTTCGATTTTCGAGAAAATTCGCCCCACCACCCCTTCGGGGGCGGTTTTGGGAGAGAAGGAGATTTCGGATTTGCGTTGTTATGAATATGGGACCATTTCTCAATCCCCTTCTTTCAAATGAGTCCAAAATCATCATAATCGGAGCTCGTTTACTATATAAAAGGCGCGCACGATCCAAAAAAAAATAATAAAGCAGACAGTCGAATTGAATACCTACTCCGTTCGGGGTTCGTCGGTCAAAAAATGTGAGAACCGCTCTGGAAATACAAAATCAACGAATCAAAGACATAATAAACCAGTGGACTTAGATAGTGTTAGTGTGTGGACTATATTGCTTTATATAATTGCCACTTTTGTTACTATGTATTTCATTGCAAAATTTATATATCAAAAATATTGTAAGAAAAGAGAAGACCAACCCCAAGACATTATCATCTGAACTTCACCGGAGTTTCGTTCCACGTCGGGAGGAGTTACGGGACTAACAAATGAACTATAATGCATATCGTGCAGCTTTAAAGCTGAGTCAGTACATTTTATATTATAAATATAGCTAAGGTAAATGTTGTAAACCAGTTGGTAGAAAATTATTCTTGTGTTTATTTGTAACGTTATTCCGTAAATAAAATTGTTAAAAAGTCTTAGTGATTTTTTAAAAAGTAAAAAATCAAAGGAGAAACTTTAACTCGCGTATCTGTATGTCAATAAATCGATTTTGATCTAGTTTTTCTTTCAAAGGAGACTTGATTGAGAGAGTTTTTAGTTGAGGGTATTGATTCTATTAAATTATTATACAGTGAAACCATTTTGATAAAAATTACCATGCAGAACATTCATACTTGATTATTTGTCAGTCCCTTATTAACGAAAGAGAATTATCAACATCGGTGCACGTTTATTGACCGACGAACCCCGAACGGAGGAGGTATACAATTCGACTGTCTGCTTTATTTTTTTTTATTTTTTTTTTGGTTCGTGCGCGCCTTTTATATAGTAGACGATCTCCGATTTTGATGATTTTGGATTCATTTGAAAGAAGGGGATTGAGAAATGGTCCCATATTCATAAAAACGTAAATCCGAAATCTCCTTCCCTCCGAAAACCGCCCCCGAAGGGGTGGTGGGGGCGAATTTTCTCGAAAACCGAAAATCTGAGTTGGTATAATTAAAGATAGGACAATATCCGGAAACGTTTAAATTGAACATTTTTTCAAAAGTGTTACGGTTTTCGAGATAGACGCATGTTAAATATGTATTATTGCTATGTGGAGAGGACAATTTCTTTCGAAAATTGAAAATTTTTCGATACTACATGAAAGATATAATTATTTGTAGCAACATTTATAATGAACATTTTTTCCATAGAGTTACGGTTTTCGAGTTAAATCGGTGTTAAAATGGTAACAACTAAAATATTCAAGCGTATTTCCGCAGCGATGTTCTGAGATCTCTATAATAACAACTACAAGCAAGGAATATACGTGGGTAATAGGATAAGTACTATCTTCATTGATATGGTATAGTGAACGTTCAACGATTTTCGGGACTAATGTTACACTCAAAAGTGTGAAATAAATATTTTTTACAAAAAATTGGACCCACGTTATTATTTGGTGCACTGAAAAGTAAAAAATAATATTAATTCTATTGGTGGTGGTACTTGTGAAGTTGGTGCCAAAAGTTATCAATCTACCTGCAACTGCACAACTTCAAAAGTACCACCACCAATAGAATTAATATTATTTTATACTTTTCAGTGCACCAACTAACGTCGGTCCAATTTTTTGTAAAATATATTTTCATCGTATCTAAATTTAGGTGGTCGATGTTAAGAGGTTTCATTTCTTCTTGTTCCTTTTTGTCTGTCTGTTTATCTGTAGCGAAGCTGGTTTTTGGTAATTGAATTTTTCTATAGTTTGTTCTTGTTGGTTTCCGGTTCTTTATCAATATTTGATTCAGATGGATTTCGCATGGCGGGTTGATATCTAACAGATATGTGCCTTGGAGTATGATTTTTTCTTCGGATTGATGTTGTGCTATTGTTTTTCTTGGAACGACAACGATCCATTTTTCTTCTTCTATTTTCCTGGCTTGAATTGATGTTACTTCAATTGGGATTTCTGTGCAATTTATAATCGTTTTTGCATATTGCAACATTTGAATTTCACAGGGTACATTTTCTTTAATAAAGATGGGGTTGACACTGTGGCATATGTGTTGGTCAGATGAAATTTCTTGGCATCTGGTATTCAGGAAGACGTATTTGTGCTCATTAAGGATAAGGAAATTTGCTCTCGGTATGATAGTTTTAAAATGATTAGATTGTGGGACAGGTAAGGGATAGAGGTGGTAGTAATTATAGTTTTCTAGTTCCATTAAAGGAATTTCTACTATGAATACGACTTGGTTTCCTTTGCTATAACTTTTGATATTCAGTATTTTTTCGTAATTTAGTATATTTTCAAGCTTGGGTTCAAATGGTAATTTAACATTAGTTAAATGAATAGATATTAATTTGATCTCTTCTAATAATTCGTGAGGAGTTATTAGAGAGTTATGGAAAGTATTAAATTTTGAAAAAGATATTGATATTTCTATTTTTTCTAGGATTTCGTATATATCTCTAAGTAATGATAATATTTGTGTGAGAAATGTCTGCATAGCAAAATGTTCGTTTTTGTGAAGATTTGAAAGTTGCATATAGGTTAATGTTTTTTCTATTTGCAGTAAATGTGACTGTATTGAAATTTCATTCTTCGTTATATTTCTAGTTATATCTTTAAAATTGTTGACTGTTTGATTGAGAATAGTAATTTGTTCTTGATCTAGCGTTTTCATCTTTCCTTGGTTTTTGAAAGGAATGTTAATCGCTTCATCATATTTTACAGCATCTTCTTGATCTAAGTTTCCAGTGAAAACTTTGATAAGACTACCTAAACCGTTTATCAAGCCTCTTCTTTTTCTAGAATTTAATAGAGGGTTTATTTGCAGCATCTGATTATGTACTTTGCTTTGCAGAGATGTAATCAAATTACTGAAATTATAGTAATCTTCCGAAAGTTCTTTGGAATTCTCTATTTTTAATTTGAACTCATTAAATAGTTCGCTTATATAAGTGAAATGTTTTAAAATAATTGAAATATCGAAAACTTGACTGAAATACCAATTATCTATAGCATTTTGAGCATTACCGATTTTGAAAGGGAGAAGACCTGGATTTTCGTTCAATTCATGAAATTCGGGATATGCGAATTCAGTTCCTAATCCTCCGCAGTGGGTGAAGATCCTGAAATCACATTTGGGGGTTTCAATTCTTTCATATGGATTATTTGAATTTTATTGTTCTTTTTATTTTTCACTTTTTCTTTATGATGTTCTAATATTTCAAGAATTTCGTACGGCCCTAAAAATTTGTTTTCACGTCTGTTCCGTCTGTTGTTGTATTTATAAACTGTTTGACCTACTTGAAATTCAGTTTGTTCTGAGCCTCTGTAATTTCGTTTTTCAATAACTTTTTCTTTCTTCTCAATAATTTTTTTGGAAATATTTTGATATAAATGTTTCATCTTATTTCGGTGTGTTGCTACATAATCTGAATAAAATGATGTTTGAATTAACTCTGATGGATCGCGAGATTCTGTATGACCAAAAGTCAGTTCGTATGGGGAATAGTTAGTGGCTGAATGGAAACTACTAGTGTAGGCTATAATTGCATAATTCATAAGTTCGGAGATGGTATCTTTTGGATATTTCTGTCTAAGAATTCTGAGATGTTCTATTAAGCTAGAGTGGAGTCTTTCGATAGGAGCATTGGATTCATGATGAAGTGGTGTTGTGAAATGAATATTAATTTTGTGTGATTTGAGTAATTCTTGAACAATTTCCTTTTTAAATTCAGTACCATTATCGAATATTATTTCTTCTGGCAAACCGTAATATGAAAAATATTGAACTAGACTTTTGCAAATTTCTATAGAAGTTTTTCCTTGAATCTTTATGGCTTGACCTAATTTTGAGAAGGCATCAATTATTGTAAGGAAGTTCTGATTGTCAAATTTGAATACATCTGCGTGAAGTAGTTGAAAAGGTCTACCTACACTCTTTGTTAGATTTAATGGTACATATGCAGTTCTTCTTGAATATTTAGACGTCTGGCAGATTTCGCAATCGTTGATATTGTAACGTGCAAAGGGGAACAGCCGCCGGTATTGGCTACAAAGTAGCGGCATCCGTTTGAAGTAAGCGCGCGATATATGCTGTGGTTGGAAATACCAAAAGCGGCGTTAACAAAGAGGGCGACGGCAGCAGTCGGCGTCTTCTGTTAAAATGCCGACAAAACGAATTTCGAGAAGCGTACAGTGGCGGCTTTCGTGTCAAAGACCAGAAGCCGCCCGAATGCTCTGGATCCTTTATCAGGTATATATATGGGAGAATTTTCGGCAAGAAGATAGAATGAAAAAGGCAGTGTGAATAAATAGAATAGTCCGAGTAAGTTAGAGAGAATATAGTAAAGTTAAGTTGTAATTTATATTATTTTGAGTGTAAATAAAGTTAATAACTCTAAATTAGTCTCACTTATCTGCGAACCCGCATACGCAACAATTTGGTGTTAGAAGAGGGATAAGTGAATGAAGAGGCTTTTGTCTATGGTGAACACCCGTAAGTAGACAGAAAAAATGGAAGAACAACTATCTAAGTTATTCTCGGATTTTTCGAGAAAACAAGAAGAACTGCGACAACAAGAAAAGAAAGAAGAGGAAGAGCGAAGGCTGCGAGAAGAACAGAAAAAAGAGGAACAACTAACTAAGTTATTCTCCGATTTTTCGAGTAAACAAGAAGAACTACGACATCGAGATTCCTAGCAGGTTGCAGGATTGTTCCGAAATGTCCATCAAGAAATCGAGACTGTAAAACAAGAAGTTCGAGAAGAAATTGGAACAGTTCGAGAAGAAATTGGGACAGTTCGAGAAGAGTTTGAGGAGAAGTATCGAAGACTAGAGAAAGAGATGAAGAAGAAACGAGATACCAACCAAGACGAAAGCAGCAAAATGGACACGTCGGCGATCACAACAGCCAATGAAAAACTTAAACCACCAACATTTGACGGCGAAATATCCTGGGCTATGTACAAACGTCAGTTTGAGGCAGCAGCTAATGCAAATAGATGGGATCAGCAGCAGAAAGCAACGGCGTTGGTATTGGCTTTGCGAGGAAAGGCGCTTGAAATACTTCAAAACATTCCAAACAAACTGATTATTCGGCTGTTGCGGGCGCCTTGGAACTAAGATACGGCAACAAATATCTTATCCAAGTGTATCAGAGCCAGCTGAAGAGCAGAACTCAAGGTTCAACGGAGTCACTGCAGGAATTCAGCAGTAGCATTGAGAGCATGGTACGACTGGCTTATCCACAGGCTCCGGACGAATTCATCGAGCAAATTAGTGTCCAATACTTCATTGATGGAGTTCGAGATATCGATATGCAGCAAGCGTTGAGACTAAGTAGGCATAACACCTTAGCCGAAACAGTTGTCCAGGCACTGGAATACGAAGCTGCCAAAAACGCTTCTATGAATCGTCGCAGCAAATTAAGAGAAGTCAGGGTGTCAGACAGAAGTTGGAGGCGATGTTCCAGAAATTCTGCTCTCGAGGAAGCAAGGAGTCTGGATATAGAAAAGTGATTAAGTGTTACAATTGCAACCGAGAGGGACATATAAGTAGAAACTGCAGGCGACGACCCAGATCTGAAGAACGAAATGTTCAGAAAGAGAATACCCGACTTCAGGAAAACTCAACCTCGCCAGTGTAAGGGGGCGAACGCTGGCGACCACTGATTATCAAGCCCCCAAGTTACATTTGTACTCCAGCAAGAAGAGCTGTGAGAGCCTCGTTGTCCAAGGTTTTATCATCGGCAAGAAATGTGATTTGACTATCGACACGGGGGCAACAAGGTCAGTGGTACGCCCCGAAATGGTTTCCAAAAAATCTATCGTGCAGCACAACATCAAGCCAATACTGGAAACTGCAAAAGGAGATTTGATAAATGTTTTTGGAGAGACCACCACCACTTTGGAAATTGGCAATGCACAAGTAAAGATAAATGCAATCGTGGCTGACATAGTGGATGAATTTATAGTAGGCTTAGACGTTTTGGAAACCTTCAATTTTATCACAGTGGACTTTAAAAACAGAATGTTAAGAGTGGGCAACGAGGAAATATTTTTCTCAGCATCTTCGAACAAGAACTGTCCTGTTAAAATAATCGTCACCGAAGATATACGAATACCTGGAAATAGTGAGAAGATCGTGAAGGCGCACCTAGAAGAACAACTGGAAGGAGTTAACACTATGGTTTTTGAACCAAACGAGAACAAAGAGAACGGGGCTCTTTTGGCTAGGTGCTTAGTTAATTCCAACGATATTATTCCAGTGAGGGTAGCCAATTTAACTGTAAACAGAATGACTTTGAAGAAAGGGGAAGTAATCGGTACCTGTTCGCCAGTCTCCCGTGTAACAAGATGTGAGCAAGAGGAATCCGTTTCAAAAGATGTACATTTGTCCCAAGAGCTAATGGAGAGTTTTAAGAAGACCTGGAAACATCTTAGCGAACAGGAAAAGAAAAAGGCCATCGAGTTTGTAAAGCAAGAAGCTGATGTTTTCGTGCAAGGAAAAATTACAGGGCGAACGAATTTAGTCGAACATCGGATCAACACGGGAAATGCTGTACCTATTCGCCAACCTTCACGAAGACTTCCTTTTGTAAAACAACAGCAAGTTAACACCATGGTTCAAGAAATGCTGAAGGATGGCGTCATAGAAGAATCACCGGTTGTGCTGGTGACGAAGAAGGATGGTTCGACGAGGTTCTGTGTGGATTACAGGAGGTTAAATGATGTAACGAAGAAGGACAGCTACCTATTACCCCGAATTGACAATACCTTAAATACCTTAGCTGGATCCAGGTGGTTCTCAACTCTTGACCTGAAAAGTGGATATTGGCAGGTAGAGCTAAACAAGGAAGATAAAGAGAAAACGGCCTTTACAGCTGGAAACGGCCTATATCAATTCAATGTCATGCCGTTTGGATTATGTAATGCGCCTGCCACTTTTGAAAGGTTAATGGAATTAGTTCTGCGAGGACTAACTTGGGAAACCTGCCTGGTGTACTTGGATGATGTAATGGTGATTGGCAAAGATTTCGACGAACATCAATCGAATCTGAAGAAAGTATTCGCCAGGATCCGAAGTGCTAATCTCCAGCTGAATCCAAAGAAATGCGTTCTATTCCAGGAAAAACTCAACTTTCTCGGACACATCGTATCATCGAAAGGAATTGAGACCGATCCAGAAAAAGTCCAAGCAGTGCGAGATTGGCCCAGACCAAAGAACAAGCACGAAGTCAGAAGCTTTTTGGGACTCAGCAGTTACTACCGCCGATTTGTTAAGGATTTTGGGAAAATTGCGAAGCCACTACATTAATTAACCGAAAAGAACTCCCACTTTGACTGGTCACCAGAATGTCAACAGTCGTTTCTTGAGCTGAAAAACCGTTTGACCAGTGCTCCTGTTCTTGCATATCCCTTGGACGAAGGATTGTTCGTGTTAGACACTGACGCTTCACAAAGTGGAATAGGAGCTGTTCTTTCCCAAATACAGGATGGCGAAGAAGCTGTAATTGGATATTTCAGCAAAACGTTGGGAAAAGCAGAGCGAAACTACTGTGTGACCCGGAAGGAGCTGCTAGCGGTTGTACGATCCATAGAACATTACCACAGTTTTCTCTATGGACGGAAATTTTTAGTAAGAACAGACCACTCTGCACACTACAGTGGCTGCTGAATTTCAAAAATCCGGAGGGACAGATAGCGCGTTGGCTGGAGAAACTGCAGAGTTACGACTTTCAAATTAAACACCGAAAAGGAAGAAGTCACGCCAACGCTGACAGCTTGTCACGAATACCTTGTGGCAGTTCCTGTAAATTCTGTCAAAGACAGGAACAAAAAGAAATAGCCACAGATGTTGTACATATCCAACAAATGCAGATTAGGAATGAGGAAACGGAAAATACCGACGAAATCACCAGAGACAACTTTAAAAGAGAACAAATCGCTGACAAAGATTTGACGATAGTACGGGGCTGGCTAGACCAAAAGCGACGACCTGAGTGGCAAGAAATATCCAGATTTGATCAGACAGTCAAGGGGTACTGGGGTCTGTGGGATTCGTTGTGCTTACGGGATGACTTAATCACTCGTAAATGGGAAAGTCCAGATGGTAGGAGCATTGTGTATCAAACCGTTGTACCCCGAACGATGGTAGCTGAAGTACTTCGTGAACTGCATGGTAGTCGCAGTGGAGGCCATTTTGGAGTAAATAGAACATTGGCACGTGTGAAAGAGCGGTATTATTGGATCAACTGTCGAAGAGATGTGGAAGAATGGTGCAGAAGGTGTGACCTCTGTGCTTCTAAGAAGGGTACGAAGACACGATCCCGAGGGAAAATGAAGCAGTATCTGTCAGGTGAACCTTGAGAAAGAATTGCGGTGGACATTGTAGGACCATTCCCTACGACAGATTCTGGAAATAAGTACATTATGGTTGCCATGGACTATTTCTCGAAGTGGCCAGAAGTAGTGCAGATGCCGAATCAGGAAGCAGTTACAGTGGCCGAAGCCCTTCTGGAAAACGTGATTTCCAGACACGGAGTACCCTTGGAGCTGCATACCGATCAAGGTAGAAATTTTGAATCCGAAGTATGGACGCAGTTAATGAGGTTGCTGGGAATACGGAAAACACCAACAACCCCACTTCATCCACAGTCAGATGGAATGGTTGAGAGGCACAATAGGACCATCAATCAATACCTCTCAATATTTGTGGATGAGCACCAACTTAACTTGGATAAACTGGTACCTCTCTTTCTCCTGGACTACCGAAGTTCCCAGCATGAATCTACTGGCTATACACCATCGATGTTGTTGTCTGGAAGAGAAATGAAGCTCCCCGTAGATCTGATGTTTGGCAGACCATCAGCCGACGATCATGCAGAAGTGTCTCTTCCACATTATGTAGCTGACCTACAGAAGCGACTTAGAGTGGTCCACGATTTTGCCAGACAAAAGCTCCAGTTGAAGAGCGACAAAGTGAAGATGAGACTTGACAAAAGGCAGTCATTAAACTATTTTAATGAAGGCGATGCAGTTTGGTTGTACCAGCCACAGCGATGGAGAGGATTAAGTCCGAAGTTGCAAAGACCTTGGGAAGGACCATATCGCATTGTCAAAAAGATTAATGACTTGGTGTACAGGATCCAACTTTCGCCAAGAGCCAAGCCAAAAGTGGTGCACGTGGAAAGACTGAGTCCGTATCGAGGAGATAATCCACCGGTCTGGAGGCAAACGGAAGAAGCTGTTCGGGGCGAACAGCTTTAAGGGAGGGAGCAGTGTAACGTGCAATGGGGAACAGCCGCCGGTATTGGCTACAAAGTAGCGGCATCCGTTTGAAGTAAGCGCGCGATATATGCTGTGGTTGGAAATACCAAAAGCGGCGTTAACAAAGAGAGCGACGGCAGCAGTCGGCGTCTTCTGTTAAAATGCCGACAAAACGAATTTCGAGAAGCGTACAGTGGCGGCTTTCGTGTCAAAGACCAGAAGCCGCCCGAATGCTCTGGATCCTTTATCAGGTATATATATGGGAGAATTTTCGGCAAGAAGATAGAATGAAAAAGGCAGTGTGAATAAATAGAATAGTATGAGTAAGTTAAAGAGAATATAGTAAAGTTAAGTTGTAATTCATATTATTTTGAGTGTAAATAAAGTTATTAACTCTAAATTAGTCTCACTTATCTGCGAACCCGCATACGCAACAATATATTTGGTGATATCTTTTTTCATAGAAGGCCAATAATATTTTTTCTTGATTTTTTCCAATGTTTCGTTAATTCCTCTGTGATTGCATTTACCTTCATGTTGATGTTTCATTATTAATATCTTTTCCTCGTTATCCTTAATAGAATTTACTAATTTCGTACATTTTACTAGTTTTAATAGATTGCCATTGAAGTTTTGGATGAATATTTTATTTTAATCTATATAGAGTGTCTCGTCATTAAAATACATATAATATGTTCTATCGGCTGTAGTATAACAACGAAGAAAGTCCATGATAGCATCATCTGATTTTGGAATTTTCACATGTAATATTTTGTGTTTTTCGAATTGTTCTTCTCTAATATCTATTTTGTTATGAGGGTTTTTTGTGATCATAATTTGTAGGGGTTTGTTATTAATTATTTCATCGAGTATTGGGATACCACCGTTAATATTATCATTTGCATCAATTGAATGTGCAGTTTCTGTGCTTACATCTGTCTGTGCTATTTCAATATCGCTTATTTCTTGGTTAGGTGGTTTTAACTGAATGTTTTGTAAAATTTTGATTTTTTTATTTTTGCTTCTACTTGTTGATGGTTCTGAGTGAATTTTGTTGAATTCTTTCAAGATGTCTTGCTTAATTTCTTCTATCTCTTCTATTCTTTTGCTCGGATGGATCTAAATAATTTTTTTCTAGAAAGTCTGTAATTTCTTGATTAATATCTCCTGGGTTACTATGTGTACTCCTTGTTTCAATAGCATTGATCTTAACTCTTGATAACGCATCAGCATTGGTATTTTGCCTTCCTTTTTTATAAATGATCTCATAATCGAATTCCTCTAATTTCAAACGCCATCTTATAAGTTTACTATTAGGTTCTTTCAAGTTAAAAAGCCAAACTAAGGGTCTGTGATCAGTGTAAATCTTGAATTTTCTTCCGAATAGATATGGTCTGAAATGTTTACAGGCCCATACAATTGCTAAAAACTCTTTTTCAATAGTTGAATAACGGTGTTCGGTATCATTTAGAGTTCTACTTGCATATGCGATGGGTTTGTCATTTGGTACAATTCCTTGGCTTAAGACGCTTCCAAGAAATGACTTAATTTCTTTTCAGGTCTTCGGAATTAGAAAGTTCTTAACTGCTGAAATTTTGTCAGGGTTCGGTTTAACTCCTTCGGGTGTTATGATGTGACTCAAATATTGAACTTCTTTTCTCAAGAATTCGGATTTGTCCATTTTAATTTTGAAGTTTGAATCACGAATTCTTTTGAAAACTTGTCGTAATCTTTCGATGTGTTCTTGTAAAGAGGTACTATATATTACAATGTCATCAAGGTACACAAGAC
Organism: Crioceris asparagi; assembly: GCA_958507055.1. NCBI lineage: Eukaryota > Metazoa > Arthropoda > Insecta > Coleoptera > Chrysomelidae > Crioceris > Crioceris asparagi. Next base: position 135,564 of record CAUEHI010000250.1, on the reverse strand, counting down.
AAATTTCATTTTGAAGTCCTCGTAATATGTTATCCATCACCCTTTGGAATGTTCGAGGTGAATTCTTCAAGCCAAAAGGAAGTCTTCGAAATTTGAAGTGCCCGTTCTCAGTAGAAAAAGCTGTCTTCGGAATGTCTCTGGGTTCCATCTCTATCTGATGAAATCCACTTGCTAAGTCGATTGTAGAGAAATATTGGCTTCTTCCTAATTTATCTAAGATGTCGATGATATTTGGCAATGGATATTGATCACTTATAGTTTTCTCGTTCAGTTTGCGATAATCGATTACAACTCTCTATTTCCTTTTTCCGGATGCGTCCAGTTTCTTCGGTACGATCCATATTGGACTGGAGTAAGGGCTTGTTGAGTGCTGAATTATTCCTTGATCTAGCATTTTATTTATCTGATCTCTTACTTCGTTTCTGTGGATTTCTGGATAACGGTAGTTCTTAGTTAAAATAGGTGTTTCATCGGTTGAATTTATTTCGTGTTTGATTTTGTTTGTGAATGTTAATGGTATTTTCTCACTGTGGAAAATATCTCTGAATTCGAAACATAATTTCTTGATAGCGTCTGACTCTTCTTTATTGCAATGATCTAGTCGAAGATTATTTAAATTTTCTTTGAGTATTTTATCTTCAACAGATTTATGTATAGTAGGTGAATCTATGTTTAATTTCTCACAAAAATTGAGTTCTATTGGATTTATAGGTTTAATTTCTAAAGGTTCGAATATTATGAGATTGTCGTTAATATTCAAAATTGTTGTTATTGCGTGATTATCTATAACATTTACTAATGCTTCAGGCATTTCTAAGATTCCTTGTAAAATAGTATGCTTCAGAATTCCTAAGCCTTTATTTATCTTTACAGGTATTTTTATTACTTTTTCTACTCTAGGTTCTAAATGTATTCTATAATCATTAAATTTCTTATGAGTGACGGGATCATTAGTTTCGTAAATTATTGGAATCTTAGCGTAAGGTGTTACAATACATTTATTTTTAAGATCTATATTGGCTTGCAATTTACTCAATATATCTGCACCAATTAATCCATTGTATTTCTGAGAGAAATTAAAAACGTAAAATTTGTGAAAATCATTGACATTAAAAATGTTAAATGCTGGGATTACTGCAATTTCGTTGTGGGATGTTATACCCTGTGCAGTTTGAATATTAAAATTCTCGAATTGTATATATTCAGTAAAGAAATAATTTACTAAATCCGGATGAATTAAACTCTTTGAACTTCCAGTATCTATGAGAAAATTAGCATTTAATTCTGGAATTTCTATGTATGGTAAATCAGCACTTATATGATTCATTTGAATTACTGTCATTCCTGTTGGATAATTTGATGAGCTAATTGAAAATTTTCCTCTTCAGAAACAGTCGGATAAAATTGTTCATAATCATAAAAGTCTGGGTAAGCATTTTCTTGAAAGGTATATGTATCATTTACAACATTTTCTTGTGTTTCTACAACTTCATCAGAATTTGCTTTGGTTGAATAATTGTTATCTTCTATACCGCCGGCGCCAATCTCATGATTATGTAGTTTCGCATTACTTTGTTAGATATGAGGTCTTGTATTACCAGACGACGTGTCCATAGGGGATAAACGCTTCTCTTTGAATTTGTGCTAGCGTTTGAAAAAATTTTAGAATGGAAATTTGGTATGATATTACGAGGGGTCTGAGAGAAATTCGTTGGAGGTGAATAAATCGGACGGAAATTTGGTTCATATAGATTTGCTTGATGGAAATTTGGTTGATATAAATTTGGTTGTGAGAATCTTGGTGGTTGGGAATTAAATGAGTTTAGTGGACGCATATTCATTGGCTGAGAAGGATATGGTCTCTGAGAAAAAGAATTTGAAAAATGAGGTGGCATCGATTGGAATGTACGTGTTGGTTGGATAAATTGCGAACTTGATTGATTTGTAAATGGACGTACAATCGTTTCAGGTTTTGAATAATTAGCGTTAATTTGCAGTTGAGATTTATGGTTTGTAGTTTGTAAATTTTGATTCCTGCCTGTACTGAAATATACAAAGTTTTGTTCTTCTGTACAATGTGCGAGAGCTTGTTCTGAAGAAGTGGGAATTCCTAATCTGATTACAAGTTGCATATTATATGGTAATCCACAAATAAAAGTTTTCAATGCAAAGTCGTCATAATGTTTAATTTTTATTTGTTTTTCGATAGCATCTGTTATGGTCGAATTCAATTTAGAGAATAGAAGACTCCTTGCATCTTGTACTCTCATTCCAAATTGAATAGGATTTTCATTTTTAAGAGGTTTGATATGTATTAAGTCCTGTATTAAACAATCAATACTTCTTTGATCAGAGAAAGTTAGTGTCAGAGCATCTTTTATTAGAGCCCAAGTATTTAGTTCTGATCGTGAGCCGATTAGGTCTGCTGCACGATTTCTTAACTTACTTAATATAGTGTCAAATAGACAAATGTTAATCGGATCATTCGGATTTGAATTATTCTGGTATGCTTTAATGATATTTTCACAAGAACTTATAAATCTTAATAGCTGTTTTGGGTTACCATCGAAAGGTAAAGGTATATTATCTGCTACAGCGAACAATGACCCAATTAACCTCCCAATAACGAGAGACGAACTTGATGAGGCCCTCTTCGATCTGAGAAACACAGCATCAGGTCCCGATGACATTCCAGTTGATTTTATTAAGAACCTACCTGAAACAGCAAGAATCCATCTCCTGAAAATATTCAATAGTATATGGTTGACTCAAACATTCCCGGAAGAGTGGAACGAATCAATAATTATTCCTGTTCTCAAACCTAATAAGTCGCGTCTAGATCCTGAATCCTACAGACCGATATCACTGACATGCGCGTTCAGCAAATTGTTCGAAAAAATTGTCAACAAACGATTACAATGGACATTAGAAAGCAGAAACTTGATAATTCCAGAACAAAATGGATTTAGACCTCACAGATCAGTTTTGGACAACTTAGTAGATCTAGAAAGCGATGTCCATGAGGCATTATCTACAAAGCAGAAATGCTATGCCATATTCTTTGACCTTAAAAGAGCCTTCGATTCAGCCAGTAGAAACCATATACTAGGACAACTGGAAAAAATTAATATAAGAGGCAACTGTTTAGCATTTATACGGAATTTTCTGAACAATAGAACATTCCAGGTCAGAGTCAATGGTATCTTATCAAGCAAACACCCTCAAAAAAACGGTACACCACAAGGATCTGTGCTTAGTCCAACCCTATTTCTAATTGCCATCAATTCTATCCTAAAAGGCTTGAAGAAACCACTGAAAGCAAGATTGTATGCTGACGACCTCGTAGTTTTCGTAAAAGGAAAAAATCTAGACACTATGGAAGTAATGCTTCAAAAGTTTCTCGACACTCTGGAACATTGGTCACACGAAACAGGTTTCATTTTTTCTGTGACAAAAACTCACAGTATTATATTTAGTTCAAATGACATCAATACACAAACAAAGTTGCAGTTATATCAACAAGACATTGAACTTAGATCTTCTGTTAGATTTCTGGGAATGACACTCGATAGAAGACTGAACTGGAAGGAACATATTTCCGGTCTGCTGCTGGCATGTAATAAGAGATTGAATCTGCTTAAAACTCTTGTGGTCAAAAAATGGGGAGCTGATCAGCGGACGCTTCTTCTTCTCTATAGGACATTAATCCGATCGAAAATAGATTTTGGATGTACTATTTACGCTTCGGCCAGTAAATCGACGCTAAGACCTATCAATACAGTTCAAAACAATGCTCTCAGAATAATATTAGGAGCCTATAGAACAACCCCAATTCAGAGTTTACATAGCGAAGCTGGCGAACCACCTCTTAACCTAAGAAGACAGTTTCTTAGTCTTTCTAACGCTGCTTCAACCGCTGCAAATAGGACGAAATCATCATTTGATTCTACATTCACCTCTAGATATACTAGCCACTTCAATAATAAACCGCAATCTAAGGTACCATTTTATGCACGGATTCGAAAGTTCACAACAGATTTGAATATTACATTCCCAAACGTCCTTTCCGATGACATCAAGCACCCACCACCATGGACTATTAGCATTCCAAAATGCAATGACACCCTCACTCAGTATAACAAATCCAACACCAATATAGAAATCATCAAAAATTCACTACTGGAAATTCTTTCCAACGATTATTCAGACTTTCAAACAATTTTCACTGATGCCTCCAAATCCTCAGAAGGAACGGGATGTGCAGTAGTTATAGGTCAAACTGTTGAAAAATATGAACTCTCACCCCTCAGCAGCATCCACACAGCTGAACTATATGCAATATACCGAGCATTAGTATACTTGAACAACTACAACTATGAGAAATCAGTCATTCTAACGGATTCATTAAGTTCTATTTTATCACTGCGGAGACTATATCCAAAACATCCTATTGAAAAATTAATTAAAGCAGAACTCATCCGCCTCGAAAATTTTTCTAAGATTGTTCACTTCATCTGGATACCATCACACATTGGAATTCATGGTAATGAAGAAGCTGATCGAAACGCGAGAAATGCCGTGACTTGTGGTAGAATTAGTGAGTTTTCGGAGTGCGTAGCCTCGGATTTGAAAGCCTGGTTTAAGAACAAATTATCGACAAAATGGCATACTGAATGGTGTAACTCAAGATCCAAACTGCGTGAAGTGAAAGGTGACATCTATCCTTGGAGATCATTACCAAAAGACCGCCATTCTCAAGTAATTCTGACCAGACTTCGACTTGGCCACACCAGAATAACCCATGAATATCTGCTGAAACGAACCGAAGCTCCCAGATGTGATGTCTGTGATGTGACTCTAACAGTGAAACATTTTCTCATTGATTGTAAAAAATATACATGATCTAGAAATAAGTATAACTTGCCACAAGACCTTAAGACATTATTAGGAGAAACATGTAATCTACTTAATCTTAAAAATTACATGAAGGATATAGACTTATATCATGAGATATAAAATTGTTAAATTTTGATGTACTTTGTATTCTTTTTGTTAATCTAAGTTAAATATTGTAATGTCGCTAATAACCGGAAGGTGGATGCGACTTTTTTCTTTAATAAAAAAAAAAAAAAATATTATTTGGTACTTTCCAGTTCACCTGCTAATAACGTCGGTTCAATTTTTTTAAACAATGTTTATCCAGAAGTAGGTATAATATTTGCAAAACAATTTCCCGACTAGCATGACGTCTGGGTACACACCAACATACGTTTCATACAAATTATATTAATTAAAGTTTTAGTATAAAGTTAGTTTTACTTACAAATAATGAGATCCATTTATTTATATTTTTCTCGAAAAATAGAGAGTCACATACCTACGATTTCTGATAGATTGAGTAAAATATAAGATTCTGTAAATTATTTTCAAAACGTATAGGATAATCGGTGTTAAATATTGAAAAATCTAATAACACATTAACTATTTAATCAACGAAAAGAAAAACGATTAGCTACAACAGAAATTCAAAAATATAAATTTCTCAAATTTATGTTGGCTATCTAGTATGTGGTGTAGGCGAATATAATTCATTATGTGTTAGTGTTGTTGGTTGCATAATTCAACATTTTCAAAATAAATCTCCAGAGGCTTCTTTTTAAACGTTTATAAAAATGTTGGTGCGAGAAATAATTAATTATCAATGACGTATTTTTACTAATCATTAATTATAGTCTATAGTACAGTGACTTTATATTATGATGATTACAAACAGGTAACTTTTTATTCAGTGAAAATTCTCGAAAGTTATAGCTAATAAACTAAGTAGGCAGATTTTTTTGTAGAACTGTCGGTTTTGGGTGCTAGGGACTGTAAAAACAAACAATTTATTTCGTAGGCCAATGTGGTAAATCAATTTAACATAAACTTCTAAGGCTACAATGTATAAAGAATAGATGGTTGGCATTAATTTTTACTAAATTTTATAATTAAATATGTTGGAAACGGCGTAGGCTTCAGTGAAACCATTGATTTCGTAAGACAATCGGTTTTTCTTCCTCAGCATTTAATTATATGAATATATTTAACAGAAAATTGGCTATAAAATTCTAATAATCGTCCGTTTATAAGGTATTTATCACTTTCGAAAATTATCTGCTGAGAACGAAGAACAAAACTCAGAGATATTTGATGTAATTTCTCGTATAATATTATTTTGTACTTTTCATTATATAAACTAATAAAGTCGCTCCCATTTTTTTGTAAAAAAAATTATATCATATTTCTGAATATTTAATTTTTTATCAAAATTGTTGAACATTCACTCATATTTCAATATCAGTTATGGTGTCCACAGCAGAGTCTGATTACCAATCGATTAGTAATCAGTAATCAAAAATATGTATCTTGTGGACACGACTGATTAGTGATTAGTTCATTTGTCAAACTGACAAGATTTGAAATAATTTAATTCTACAATTACACATATTAGATGAATTGAAAATGGAAGATGAAAAAGTATTTTCCATTCAATATGTTTATAATGAAAGAGATTATTTGGTAAACGGAACGATAGATATCCATAATAGAATTGGGAAATATCTGAAATTAAATGTAGGTTATGTTACACTGCTCCAAACTATGGTTTTCTGATAGCTGTCATATTAAAGACGTCAACTTTTTGATTACTGATTACTAATCGATTGGTAATCAGACACTGCTATGGACACGACCAATGATTTCAAAATATACTGACAACAATCTTGTATGATTTTCAACTCGGATACCCTTGTATTTTTGATGTTAGATTCAAATATTGCCGGAAAATAAATCATGGCCTATACAATTTTCAACTATTTTCATGACTTCTGTTGCGTCGTAGAGAAACAGTTAAGAAAACAGTGTGCGGTTTGTAGTTGGTAGATTTTAAAATACAACATTATCATTTCATTTTTTTCATGTTAATAAACAGAACATAAAGATTAGAAGCAAAAGTAAGAAAAAGCTAAGAGCAAAGATCTCCTGATATGACTCTTGAGAAAGACGATAGTCGCTTGAAGGGTATCAGGAAAAGTGCGCTTGCGCGTGCCAGCCTGTTTATATGTATATGAAGGGCCATCCTAATTATGATGGCCATAAGCCATGAAGTCAACTGGCCAATGAGAAAGTCAATGGGGTCCACACTCCATTTTGACTTGGTCTTAGCATAATGGGCAGCTGGGGGAATTCTAATTGGCTTATAATTGACACTCATTGAAAAGGTACTTTATACATATGGACTGATAATAATAATTTATTATCAAATTCCATGTATTTTTCTCAATTATCTCAAATATATCAGAAAGGATACTCACGTTGTACTGAATATTATTGTACAAGAAAATCAGGATCGAACGATTGAGTGTAATAATTATTGATTCGTAGCTAATAATTTAAAAAACTAACAATGTTTGCAACATATGATTTTGCTAACACTTCAAGTTTGATAAGCAAAATTAAATATGAGCAATAAATACGGCAAGTGCCAGTGGGATTTCTATCATAAGGATTCCGTACCTACTTAGATATGGTCAAATCCATAAAAAAATGATAGAAAAATATGACTTTTTTTTTAAATTACGACTTTTGCAATATTTATCGATTTGACTGTGTTGACATTAATACGAGTATTAGGAAGCTAAGAGTAGAATTTAATGTCCCTAAATTCTGGAAATGTTATTTGCTTAAGATTAGGTAATGAAGTTGTATAAGATTTTATTAAAAGTAATAGGTCTTTTGTTGCAGTAATGGCCTTGGAAATTCTGCATAAAATCACTAGATTCATATGAACAAATATGATGAGACCTAGCAAACAATGCCAAAACTTGGCCAGCATCGGCATGGAAGTTTTGTTTATTTCCTGTAGGGATTGAAATAATATGGTTTACAAGATCAGTTGTGTAAACATAATTGATATCAAATTCATGAGACTTTAACTCTTTAAAATTCTAAATTAAATTTGATCAAAAGTTTCTAATTCATATTTTGTAAGATATCATAGTTTCATATTTTATTTAAAAGTATCTGATTCAGATTGATATCTTTATGAATTGAAGAAAAACTTATTCAACTCATTTCCTGTACTTCTTACGAAATTATGCAATTCGAGAATTTTTCGAAGCAAATTCGAGGGGTAAGGTTAACGTCTGTAGGTTTTTACCTGTTCTTTGTGGCAGGAGAGCCATCAAGTCATCTACCCAATGAGGAAATTGTTGAGATTATAGGTAACCTAATCCATTTTGTATAAATAATATTTTGTATGTTTCAGTGCACCAACTAATAAAGTCGGTCCAATTTCTTGTAAAAAATATTTATTTCACATTTTTGAGTGTAACATTAGTCATGAAAATCGTTGAACGTTCACTAATACTCAAAAAGATATAGGCTTAGCCCTTGTACTTGTTATTTATTATTCAGAAATCTCAAAACATCGCGGCGCAAATACACATATTTCTGACTTTACTCCTTTAACTCGAAAACCGTAACTCAATTTGAATATTGATACAGAACCTTTTCTTTAATTTGGCCGTCTCATATTTTCAATTTTCGAAAAAAAAAATGCTCTTCCACCTAGTGGAAATACGAATATCGATTATAACTAATTAGCGACAAAAAAGTTCCACCAAATTATTTAACTTTTGGAAAGTCATTTTCTACTCGGCGGTACCGGAAAGAAGTTGGCGCGGAAATTTTGTTTTTCTCAATGTTAATAATATACATAAATTGCTCACTAAATGCTCATTCTGAAACTGCTGAAGCTGGAAAGTTGATAATCAATAAGATATTCTCAAATTAAATTTGTGTTTGTAATTTCACGAACATGTCGCTTAATAATTAGTATTTTCGGGATTGAGTTGCGCCGAAAAATTGCTCAGCAATTGCTCAATCAGAATATATGAATAGTTAGTTCCATGTTTTTCGATCGATAATTGAATAATATTAATGATTAATAGTTTCTCATACGGTTCTGAAGCTATGACATCATCATGGTATATCTGAATGGTGGTAGTAGCAGAGATAACCAGTACTGGATCAAATTGGCAAATGTGCTTTATTGTTATTATTTTCAAGCTGATGTATATTGGTTGTATTTATTTATTTATTTATTTATTTAATGGTACGTCTTACAAACATCAATTAAATTGATAACAACAAGTAAGAGACTAAAACTACTAAGACTAAAACTAAAACTGCAACCACAGTATCTACCTAAGTTACACTAAATACTACTACTACTAAATCTAATAACTGAACATTCTATTAGTATAGAGAAAAATAAAGCTTTAATCTGTTAACATCTATGTTGAATATGTCAATATTATACTTCATAATCAATATATTGCATTGTTGTTGCATTAAGGTTATCGGAGAATTTTTTGACACATCACAATGAAACAGACCTGAATTTCGTATTCTCAAACCAACTTTAGGAACATGAAAGTGTATGCTATTAACAAAATTGCATGACTTATATTTAATGTTGTTGACTATAAAATACATAAACAACACTGAGTGCATCATCCGGCGTATTTCCAAACTTTGAATGTTAAACTCAGTTAGCATATTTTTGTAAGATATGAGGTATGGGTAAAGATTATTCTTTCTTAAGAAAAGGTACCTCAAAAACCGCTTTTGAACCTTCTCGAGGAGATCAATGTTATTTAATGTATCCGGCGACCAGACCACGGACGCGTATTCAAGGTGAGATCTGACCAGAGCGTTATATAATCTTACTATTGTGTCAGTATTTTTAAAATGTTTTGTGTTTCTTATAATAAAACCCAATGCTCGATACCCTTTATTTACGATATAATGATAATGGTCATTAAATTTCATGTTTGTTTGAAAGTTAACTCCAAGATCTTTGCATTTGTTTCTTCTTTGTAGTGGTTGATTGTGAATTATATAGGTATTATTTATGTAATTTATTTTACGAGTATATGTGATAGTTAGACACTTATTAATATTAAGATGCATCTTATGGTCCAGAAACCAACTAAAGATTGAATCTAGGTCCTCCTGCAATCTTTTACAATCTTCAGCTACAGTGATCGACTTAAAAACCTTGAAGTCGTCAGCGAATAATAAACTTTCTGAGTGCCGAATGCAATCAGGTATATCATTAATAAAAATAGCGAAAAGCAAGGGACCAAGATTGCTACCTTGTGGCACCCCTGACGTTACTAAATAAGGATTTGAGTAACAATTACTGATTTTAACACTTTGTTTCCATTTATTCAAATAAGAGTGCATAAAAAATAGAGCTTTATCTGAGAAACCGAAGTTACCTAGTTTATTCAGTAGTATCCCATGGTCTAGCTTGTCAAATGCCTTTGCACAGTCTGTCATGATAACATCCAGTTGGATCTTCTTGTGTATAGCTTCCATAGCATGTGCCGAAATATTACATAGATTTGATACTGTAGATCTATCTGGCAAGAAACCATGCTGACAAGTAGAAAAACACATTTTAAAATTTAGCATTATATCATCATACAGGATCCTCTCAAAGATTTTTGCTAAAGTGTTTAAAACACTGATGGGTCTGTAGTTCTCAACTTTGTTATGGGAACCGGATTTAAATAAAGGAGTAATTAAAGATTCTTTAAACACTGTGGGAAAACAGTTTGTTTCCAAAGAAAGGTTAAAGATATAACTTAAAGGTTTTAGAAATACATCAACGCAGCCCTTAAAAATGAAGGAAGGTACATTGTCTGTTCCAACAGATTTTCTTGACTTGAGTTTTTTTATGCTTGACCTAACAATTTCCTCTGTAATCACGGTAAAAGAAAAATTACCAGATTTATTATCTGTGTTTATTATAGATGGTTTTTCATAAACGGATGAAAAAAACTGAGCGAAGGCATTCGCAATCTCTTGTGGGTCGTTAAAGCTTTTATCGTTGTAAGACACTTCTGTCGGAATACCATTACTTTTGCTTTGATGAAAGACCAAAACTGTTGTGGGTCGTTGTTTATATTAATTTCAAGGTTGCGCTGATATAGAGAATACTCATGCCTAGTCTGCTTTCTAATGAAGCTTCTTAGACTTTTGTATTCCTCAGTTGCAAACACGGTGGCCCTGCCAGCCTGCACTTGCTTATGTAGTCTATTTTTCTTTCTTATTTTCCTTACAAGGTCAACAGAAAAATAACAGGGAAACTGACGTTTTTTTCCTACTTTAATTCGCTTTAGAGGAATAGCTTGCTTAATACATCGTAATAGAATATTGTAGAACTTCAACAAACAGTCATTTACATTTTTACTACTGTAACAATCGGACCAGTTTGAGGAGTTTAAAAGATGATAAAGTAAAATATAGTCACCATTTGCATAGTCAAAAATATGACCATTTTGTATAAAGCCAGTTTGGTCATGATAGCAGTTACCCAAATCTAATGAGACGCACAATGCAGGATGATATGGATCTTTGGCCACAAGAGGATACACACACTCAGTAACATCTACAATATTCATATTAGTTAACAGTAGATCAAGTATTTTCTGCCTATGATTCAAAATTGCATTGCATTGGGTAAGGCAATTCATATTTAAAAATTGTTTTAAAAGAATACTTATTATACAGCCCTCCGTGACAAAATATGGACAATTAAAATCACCTACAATCAAAATATCTACGTCTTTAATTAAAATTCGCTCAAGGCTATCTAAAAACTTCTCATACACATTCAAATTAACAGATGGGGGCACATAAACGCATTTAGGTCAAATAGTAGTTGTATAGATTTATTATTTTTATTATTTAGGTACATAACTCATCTCTCTCTCTCATACACAGATAATTGATATCCGTGTTAGGTTTTGGAAGTAGTGTTCTCTGGTTAGGTTAATGGTTAATGTCCATGTGTCAAGAAGTGGAAACAAGGAAAGTAAACTTCCTATGCTTCTCTAATTAGAGCATGGAATTACCAAGGAGGCATCGCATTCGGAGAGCAAGTGAAGCCAAATGAAGTCTAAATCAATGGCCGCCAATGGACGTAACAACTTATTCTTTTTTCGACAGTGACTCTTGTATTCAAGTGTCTCGTATTTCACCATTGTTTTAAGATCGTCGGTTTCATTAAAAAATAGCACAAAAAATGAAAATCAAAATAAGCTGTAAACACAAACACGAAACTAATGGCGGTCGACGAAAAATTGGCTTCACTTTCGTTTCACGGCGGCTATACATAGCAGCATCTCCTGTCGTTTACGCACGACTTTTCATTGAAAACACGGTTTCGTAAATTAATCCTTAATATCCCTTTTTAGTGTGACGAATTATTAACTAAATTGTGACTGCAAAACTCAAGAGTTTTACGTTACATAACCTCATTAATCGTTTTTTTTTCGGCTAGTAATTGGTAGAGAGAAGTCATGCTACTGAAGAAAACTAAAGATTGAACAGATTTGAAAAGTGAGTAGTTCATATTTTACTAATATCCTTTGTTCCACTATTTATTGTTTGATATTGACCAGGGTCTAGTTTCAAATCTTGATAAATGCAGTCGAAAGAAGGGGGGAAAGACCCCACCGAACCCCCTGACATTCCGATCCCTAAACACAACAATTTATTTTCTATACATTCCTTACCACCATACGAAGTGTTTGTACAAAGTGTACACAACAAAAATATTGGAAGCTATTGAGTTATTTATATAGCGAAACAGATTTTAGATATCAATTTAGATAACGTTACTAAAATTACTAGAAAAGGTAGAAATAGAATCAGCGTAGAATTTAAATCCCACATAGATGCTAATAAATTGGTCTCAAACGGAGAATTTCTTAATAACAAGGGACTGGAAGCTTTCATTCCAACACACAGAATTTCCTGTAAACGAATTGCTAGAAATATCGACAAAGAAATAACTGAAAATGATCTACTCAAACTAACAAAAGTATCTAAATATCTCTATCCCAACATCAACATCCTTAACGATGGAAGAATTTGTACATACATTCACTTTCTGTTTGCTTCACTTTTTCGGGAACTACTCTTCCACGTGAAGTGCTGATCTGCGGTATTCCATTCAGAATAATCCCCTATGTGAGCCCCGTTGAGCAATGCTTTAAATGTCTTCTATTAGGTCACACAAAAAAAATTGTAAAAATAAATCAAACAAATGCTCCAACTGCAGTAAAGAGAAACATGAGAACCTAAATTGTTAAAAATACTGCATATTCTGTAGAACAGCGGAACACTTCAGCATCTCTAAGAATTGTCAAGAATACTTGAGACAAAAGCAAATTAAAGAAATTATGGCACTAGATAATAAATCATTTTTCGAAGCCAGTGAGATAGTTCCAAGACCGAGGAGCTTCATCCAAAATCTGGATGACTTTCCGGTCCTTCCAAATTCCACGACACCCCAACCAATCGACATCCTCCAAAGAAGAGCGGCATTCAACTTCAGTAACCCCTCAGGCAACAGATATACGGCAATTACTAAAAAATCACTGAAAAAAAACGAAAACTTTCCCCGGGCTATGACTCGGTCTCTCATCAAAACCAACTAAACTATCAGAATGGGAGGACGGCCTCCTCGACTAATTCAGGAAGTAGTACGTTTGCAATTAGAGACACCCCATCGTCAAACGAAGACTTGAACAGTCGATCAGATATGATCAAAATAATCGGTACGATTTTCAAAGAGTTATCCTTTACAGATATGAAAACGGTGCTAAACCTAATGACCCAGCTTATAACCAAAGAAGATTCTGTTAATTCCCAGTACTATGACCCAGAACATTGTAGCTCTACAATGGAATATTAATGGATTATATAATAATCTCGACAATCTTAAAATTCTCAAATACGAACTTAATCCAGATATCATCTTAATTAATGAAACCAGGCTAAAAACTAACTTCCAGTTCAGTCTCAACAACTTCGTTTGCCATAGACAAGACAGAGCAGACGGATACGGAGGCATTGCTACCTTCATAAAAAATGGCATTAGACACAGACCTATTAACTTGAACTCGCGAAACCTACCTCATAACTTTCAAATTCAAGCCTTCGCACTATTAGATAAAAAAATCAACATAATTAATTTATATAAACCACCGAAAATTAAGATCCCCCTACAGGACTGGGTAGACTTAATCAAAGCAATAGAGGATCCAAAACTTATTATGGGTGACTTTAAATATGATAAATCAATGACTAGGATCACATCTCCGAAATACAACAACTCCGCGCGATTTATGTCTTATTTCATCTGACTTGATTCTTCATAGTAGTTGGAAAACCTTTCCTGATTGTGGAAATAGCGACCACCTACCGAGACTATGTTGCATCAACCAAGGTGATGTAGAACAACCATTAGGCATCAACTCAGAAAATAAATTAAATTACAAGTTAGCAGACTGGACTCGTTTTCAGACGTATATAGAAAATTCTTTTTCCATTACCCCAATTCCTCGATACGCAGAATTTCGAGAAATGATAATCAAAGCGGCTAAATCATCCATCCCGGAATATCAACCTAAATCGAAAAATACCGTAGTCACACCCTGGTGAGACAATGAAAGAAAAGAAGCTTACAGACTCTTTAAAGTGAACCCAAATATGATAAACTATATTTCCCTTAAAAAACAAACTGCGTTGTCGAAACAATGTTTTAAACAAAAGAAAATTAATAAATTTAAAGAATTTTGCTCTTCTTTGAATAGAGAAGCCCCTGTAAGCAAAATATGGAAAGTCATCAATAAATTCAGTCAAGGAAAAAAAACTAACCGAAATTTCCAACTCCCACAAACTGCAGTGGCCAGCACAATATTGGACACACTCTGTCCGCCACATACAACTCCACAAACAGAAACCCCATTAGTCGAAGACGACTCGATATCCCCGATATCATCTAATGAAATCCTAAATATATTGCATAATAAAAAGAACAAAGCCGGGAACAAACGGGTCTTGACCAGTTATCCTATACAATGCTGAATGGCCTACCCTTTGAAGGCAGAGAGTACCTCTTAAAACTATTCAATAACTGCCTATCGACGGGATTAACCCCTCCAGACTGGAGAAAATCATTAATCATCCCTATACTTAAAACGGGGAAAAACCCTGATGATCCAAATAACTTTAGACCTATCGCACTTACATCTTGTGTAGGCAAGACATTGGAAGGCATCATCAAAAACCGTTTGGAATGGTGGGCTGAGAAAGAGAGACTGTTTCACCCTCATCAAATAGGGTTCCGAAGAGGTAGAGGCTGTACAGATGCACTAGCATATGATACGGTCAATATCTTCTTATGATGCAAAAAATTAATCAAATTTAAAATTCCGACCGAACTAACTCACTTGGTATACGAATTCCTACAAAATCGCGAGATATATATATATAAAAGACAATAAAGGCCGCATCACTGGCCCAAAAGTCTCAAATTCTGGACTTGCCCAAGGATCACCATTGAGCCCACTCCTCTTCAACTTATACACCAACTCACTCCATACACGAATTCCTGAAGATGTGACTTGTATCCAATACGCCGATGATATAGTTTTTCTAATATCTGGCAACAACATTATCTCTATTATTAAATCAATGAACGCCTTCCTCCAACATATATCAACCTGGTTCAAAGATCACAACTTCATTCATGGTTTATGACTGTTAACGACCATACTAGGTACTTATGAGCCGTATTCAGGAAAATTTCAGGTATTTCGGTGCAGTACTTTTCTACGCCTATATGACTTGTTCTGTATTTTAATTTCATTTTCTCAAAAATGTATTTGTGAATAATAATTAAGTTTCAATTACTTATACAATTTAATAATCTACAAAGTTACTCGTTACCTGTCATAAGCTTATAAATTACCCTTTTAAGCATGAATATTATTATCCCTAAAATTGCAAAGAATATCGTTAGAAATGTAGGTATATAACGGATTAATGGTGACCGGTCTTACTTTTGGAGAAGCCTTGAAAAAAACAATATTTTTGACACAAATACCTCGCTCAACTGTGCAAAAAATAGTAAGTACGTCGGATGATGTAAGAAAGAAACGGGTAGATGCAGGATTATTCAGGAAGGTGGATGAGCATGACGCAGACTTAATTAGGAGGAAAGTCTACCAGTCCTTAATGCGAAAGTTAGAAGACGACGAAACCGGAATTCATTGTTCAGAAACAACTTTAAGAAGATTCCTGAAAACCATTGGATTCCGATACAAAAATGTAGATAAGCGCCAAGTGATAATGGAAATTAAGTAGCAGACTGAGGAAGTGGAGGAGTGAATATCTGACAGCTATCAGATTATACAGGTTGGAGCAAAGGCCTATTTTTTATCTTGATGAAACGTGGTATGACACCCACGATGTTGTTCCAAAGGGTTGGCAGGTGCTTCAACCTCCTGTAAACTGGATGTTCCCCCATCTCGTGGAAAGCGAATATCGATTCTACATTGTGGTTCTATAAAGATGGATGGGTTCGAAATGGATTACTTATATCAGCAAAAAACATAAAGGATTGTTCATTGGACTTTCATGAAAATATGTGTGCTGATTTATTTGAAGATTGGTTCAAGAATAAATTGCTTCCAAATTTGCCTCCTGCAAGTGTTATTGTTATGGATAATGCTCCCTACCATTCAAGGTTGCTAGAGAAGGTACATAATTCCGGCTCTAGTAAAGCAGACATTCAAGAATTTCTGATAAAAAATGATATTTATTTCGAAGAAAATTTTACCAAAAAACAATTGTTGGAAGTATTAAAAATCAAAACATATGACAAAAGATATGTTGTAGATAAAATGGCAGAAGACTTGGGGCATACCGTTTTAAGGCTACCACCATATCACTGCGTTTTTAACCCCATCGAATTAATATGGGCCCAATTGAAAAAGAAGATCCGACGGGAAAATATTATGCCAAAATCGCACCATAATGTACTGGAAAAAAATAAAGAATCATTTGAACGAATTACTGCAGATTCGTGGGGAAAAGCTGTTCAGCACATTATTAAAATTGAAGAACAATATTCAGAATGTATTGTAGTTCCACCATTAATTATTAATTTGCAAGACGACATTGATAGTGAGAGTAACTCTGAATTGTTCATGTCTATATAATATGTATATATATTTTTCAGCTTTTTACTACATCTATTCTATATTTAAATTTTTTAACATATAAAGTACATTTTATGTACATATATATTTTTTCAGGTTTTTATTGCATATATTCAAAATATTTATTTTATGTAAAATATTATATTCTTACAAAATATTAAAACTAGTTTATTTTTCATTGAAGGCACTGAAATATTTGTATGTACAGATGAATTATTTTTATCATGAATATTTTAAAGACGGTCCTGGACTTTACCGAATTATTTCAGAATTTCTACCTGTCAATAAGAATTTACAACGTGATAAATCTTCTTATCTTCATTGCCCTTCTTCACTTCTGAGCAATAATTTGCAAATGAGCCACTATTATTTGGAGGCTACTATACCACTAAAAATCCAAATTAGTAATCAATTTACTTTAAACAGCCAAATTATTTAAAAAAATAATCACTATTCAAAAGTTCAAGAAAGCTTTCCCAGTCAACCTTGGTTGAGAGAAATACCTTTTGAGGACCGTAGAATCATAACCACTATATCTAGATTGAGATCAGGCCACTGTTTGTCTCCGTCACACTTATTTAGAATAAAGGTACGTGACAACGACATTTGCGAATGTGGAGAGGTAGGCGACGCAAACCACATCATCTTTGCATGCCCTCTAAACAATCGTTTTCAGACAGATATCTATCACGCCCTTTCTAAACTCAAAATAACTAATCCAATATCTCTAACCTCTTTGTTACGTAATTTAAAGCAAGATACCTTCCATCTCTTGAGCAAATTTATTAGACAAAATGAGATCAAAATTTGAAACACTACCCTGGATCCATGCCCTGGATAATAACTCCCAATGTCTCCCCTCCCCCAGCAAATAAGGACTATTACTTCGTTGTCGATGTGTAATCTAATTACCTGGAATTCCCCACAAATTACCTTTGTTGTGCTGTTAGTCATGTCTTATGACACCTATGACCACAAAGAATGAGAAGAATTATAACAAATATTTGAACTTCAATAGAGAATAAATAATAGATAACTAGAAATAAATAAGGACGTGAGTGAGATACGGCTTCGAATCGGACTTCATCCCACTCACGAAAAGGGTGTAGGAATACCTACGCCGACTCTGGGTAAATGGCCAAGTAGCCCAACCCAATAAATAAATAGAAGAAGAAGAAGAAGAAGATAACCTCATTAATCTGGAAAATCAGTATCAAAACTCAAAACAACTTGTCTCAGTCTAGGGCTCCGTATAAGCGCAGCATCTGTTATCAATTACCAGTGTTACTTTTGGCTTAGACATGAATGCTTCCAAGATAAGGTAAATTCATTTTGTTGCAATATTTTTGTTATCAGAGACTTCATTTTGGTAGTTGTATATTTCAGAACTTTATCCGTTGATCTACCAGATGGGAAATGTTTGTTTATTGAAAAAAATACTGAAGGAACCACTTATATCAATAAAAGTGTCTCAAACTCATCCTTCGAGATAATGGAGAGAATGCAGAAGTGAGCATTACATTAATTTTATAAATATATTTTGATTAAAAGACAGTCAATGTACCTACTGATATGATTTGCATGTAATCACCGCAAAAAGCTGATGCCGCATAATAATAAAGTTATTTACGTTGTTGAAAAAATATAGTTCAACAAAGTATTTACATGATGGCATTTATCATTTTATATTGTTATAGCAGTTTAATAGAGAATTTATAAAGTTATGTTTTCCAGCCAGGAAATATTATGTGACGTAACATTAGTCGCAGATAATATTGAAGTTCCGGCACACAAACTCATTTTGGCAGCATCATCTATTGTCTTTTATTCGATGTTTTCGAATATCACCGGATATTTTGAGAATCGTATCTTATTGGACGGAGTGCATCACGAAGCTCTAACCGCACTGATCCATTACTTCTACACGTCCAAACTGCTCATAACTGAAGTAAACGTCCGATATCTACTACGTGCATCAGAGTTATTTGTTTTGACTGATGTTCTCCATGCATGTTCTCATTTTCTGGAGGTAAATCACGCTACATTTAAATTCTGTATAGAGTATTTGTATTTCCTTTTTTCTCTTCAGACTCAGCTAACACCATACAACTGTCTAAACATAGCAAATTTCGCAAGAGAACATAGTTGTTCAGAGCTGGTGGATAGAGCGGATGCGTTTATAGCAGAAAACTTTTCGTGAGTTTTTTGAAAAATTTAAAAGTCTAGTTCTCTTTATCATTATAGTTTATTTACATTTAAATATCAGTAATATTTAAAGATGTCTCTAGAAACTCTTCGTTCCATTTTACGTTACGTTCTGTCTACAGTGAAATCGTTTGTTATGAAGACTTCTTGGATCTTCCTCATCAATGGTTCTCCGATATAATTAAACGTGATACATTGGTAGTTCCCAATGAACTGCAAGTAAGTCTTTCTTACTATTATGAATCGATTAAATTGCTACTTATTTGAGTGATAGAATCAAAGTTTATTTTAAACATTCAATATTTAGGAGAGGAGAATTTAACTGAATTATTATTTATCTTAGGTCTTCAATTCTGTCATAGCGTGGATCAAGCATGATATAGAAAAACGAAAACAATATCTGGTGTCATTGATGGAGATGGTTCGTTTTCCTCTAATGTCTCCGAGAGATCTAATTCAGAAAGTGCAAGAAGAACCTTTATTAAAAACAAACATAGACTGTTGGAATTTTGTTATGGAAGCTATGAATTATCATTATATAAAAGGTGAAATATTTAAAATGTATTTTCTAGTGATATAAAGAAGAATTAATCGAATGATCATTTATTTTTATCTGCAGTTTTCCGCCCATTTCTGAATTGCATTTTCTCAAGTTTTATATCTTAAAATATTTTGACAGAAGATAATTGGAACATATTAAAAGGAAATCGAGAAATTAAGATTATTTTTACGTTTTGATTCATATTTATTAAGTATAATAAACTAATCTTGAAATAATTATAATGATTTTATTTTATTTGCAAAGCTTCAAAAAACCATGATCTGAAATTTTCATCAAGAAGAATGAAACCCAGACTGAAAAAAATCATGATGGTTGTTGGCTACAACTATGGGGAATTTTCAATGGAGAAATACGATTTCGAAGAACAGCGATGGCAACAAGGGCCAAATTCTTTTGAAAACAAATTTAACGCCAGCTCTATTATAGTTTTGACTGAAGATAGAATTTATCAGGTGAGGGACACATGCAATCATCTAATAAATAAAAGGTGATAAATATTTTCTACAAAAAATGGGACCGACGTGCACTGAAAATACAAAATAATATTAATTCTATTGGTGCTGTTACTTTTGAAGTTGTGCAGTTGCAATTGGATTGAGAAATTCTGGCACTAACTTCACAAGTACCAGCACCAATAGAATTAATATTATTTTGTATTTTTCAGTGCACTAATTAATAACGTCGGTCCAATTAAAAAATATTTATTCCACAATTTTGAGTGTAAAATTAGTCACGAAAATTGTTGAACGTTCACTAATACCAATGAAGATGGTACTTATCCTATTATCCACGTATTTTCTTTACTTGTAGTTATTATTGAAATCTCAAAACATCGCTGCGGAAATACGCGTAAGTATTTTAGATGTTACCATTTTACCACCGTTCTAACTCAAAAACCGTAACTCTAAGGAAATAAATAATAGTTTTAAAAATTAAAAAACACGCTTCAATAGCAAACCAAACTAAAAATTTGAAAATAAATAAGATAACATTTTAATGTAAAAAAGCGTGGGGTGCTTGATGTCCATTGACATGAATATTTTATGTTGATAGATACTGATATATGTAGTCATTATAAAATTACCTTAGAAAGTACCCCACGCTTTTTTACATTAAAATGATATCTTATTTATTTTCAAATTTTTAGTTTGGTTTGCTATTAAAGCGTGTTTTTTTAGTTTTCTAAACTATTATTTATTTTATAAATTTTTGTACGGTTTGCGATGCAAGAATGTAGGGAGTGAGATATAGACATCATATAGGTATACGAGGACGGTATGGAACCCTCCACTAAATAGTCCCACTCTTAAACTTAATCCCAAATCCTCCAACACACATTCATATCGGATATTCTACAAAAATCCATCCATAAAGCTCAGAGAGGTATAGGTATGAAACCATTCATCAAAAAATCCTACTCGCACGTACACAACTATACGTATGAAAACTTTCATCTAAAAATCCCACTCGCACGTACACAACTTCACAAAACATCCCAACCCACATTCAGATAGAAATTTCCACGAAAATTCATCCAGAAATCAAAAACACACATAGGTATGGAGCCCTCCACCAAAGAGTCCCACTCACACTTACACACAATCACATATCCTACCAACTCACATGCATATTGAAAATTCCAAGAGAATCCATCCATAGAGCTCAGAGATATGGGTATGGAACCCCCCATCAAGGAGTCACACTCGCACCTACACATGAAATTATTGCATTGTCACCAGTCATTGATAGATGTGCAAAGTTAAAAAAAAATCGGATCGCTCAAAGTAGTGCAAAATCGAGCTCAAAGACTTTGATTACATGCTAACAAACATACAAGTGAAGCTAATAAAAGCATGTTAAAAATGTTCTTGACAAATGTGGCTACAAATAATGTCTTTCATGTAGTCTTCACAGATTTTTCGCCTTCTCCTCATAGCAAAAATACATATATTTGAGAATTTAACATGCTTCTTTCTCGAAAACCGTTACTTTTTTGGAAAAATATTCAATTTAAACGTTTCGGGATGTTGTCCTATCTTGAATTATACCCCCTCAGATTTTTGATTCTCGAGAAAATTTGCCCCCTCCACCCCCTTCGGGGACGGTTTTCAGAGGGAAGGAGATTTCGGATTTCCGTTTTTATAAATATAGGACCATTTCTCAAGCCTATTCTCTTGAATGCACCGAGTACGATTACTACATAAAAGGCACGCACAAACCAAAAAAAAGGCACACAGTCGAATTGTATACCTCCTCCGTTCAGGATTCGTCGGTCAAAAAGGGAATTGAGTGACTGTTGAGATTTTTTATTTTATTCTATTGTTATATTTGTTGAACCTTAAAACCAGCATCCAAATAAAACTACCAGCACTTGTATACAGGAACTAATTTTAATGAATAAAATCCATTAACAAATAAATGAAAATTGATATGTGTTTTATAATTATTTTAGTTATCAGTTTCAATTTTATTTGGAATTCTAATTACTTAAGAAACTTTGTGTCAATGAAATAAATTAACGCTTTTGATGAAATGAAAGAGAATTTGAAATACACTTCAAAAATACTAATGATTAATTTATGTATTAGAATTATATTGAAAATCAGAGGAGAGATTGTTTCGAAGGAAATGAGGTAAGCATATATCAAAGTAGTACAGCAGGGTCTAACATTGCTAGCCATTGCGTTATTAGTGCAACGATTTTATCTTCTTTTCTAGTTATCATAGTTCTAGAAGTAATAGCCGTGTCCATAGAAGTGACTGATTACCAATCGCTCAGTAACCAATGATCGTACTCTTGTGTAGTAAACGAAATGAAAGATGTCCGTAATAGAATGGGGTGAATCAAAAGGTTATTTCTGGTTATGTTACATTATTGTTTACTGATTACAGAGACAACTTATTGATTACCTGTCAACTTTCTGATTATTAAGCGATTACTACTCATAGACTTACACGACCATTTATTGAATTTCATAGTAATATAGCAGATACTATTTGTTGTAATTCTATCATAAATTTTTTCATAATCAACGTAATTCCGATGCCTTTGTTATGCCTTTTTCACTTTCTAAACTTTAAAAAATTCATGATTTTCACTTGTATTGACAATATGTAAATTTGTTACATGCACACCATATTCTAATTGATAACAAATTCTTTTCTAAATTATTAAAATTCAACTGGAGATAATTTACAGATTGGTGGTTCGGACACAGAAGAGAGAAATGTGAGCGTGTTCGATGTGGCAAATGAGAAGTGGTCGGAGTACAACAACTTATTGGAAGGTAGAGAAGATGCGGCTGCTACCATTCTAGACAACAACATTTACGTCACAGGAGGGAAGAAAGGAGATTATTATTTAAAGTCATGCGTGAAGTTCGATCTTGAAACTGGGAAGTGGACAAAATTAAATGATATGTTGGACGGGAGATGGGGACATGACATGTGTGCAATGAACGGAAAAATTTACGCCGTAAGTTCCACCGCTGTGACCTGGTTAGGGTTAAATAATTCGATTGTTTGCTTTTATTTATATGGTTTCACTATATTTCGCATCAATCAACTACTAATATCTGTAAAATAACGGTTGAGTGAGTCGAGCAATGTTATTAAACTTTATACTTGCTTTTTTATGTATCAATATGAAATCTCGTCTTATCCTCTTAGGAATATTGATGAAATTAATTAAGTAGACCGACCGTAACCAACACCACTCATTGATATTGATCTATATATTGTCTTTTTTAATAAACTCTTTTTCGCATTCTTTGTATGTATGACAACTATAGTAGATATATTTCCAGAATAACCATAATCGTCATATTGTCGAAACTAACATTACAATACTCAAAATCTGATTAACCAAATGGAAATCAAGATCATAAATGGTTCACGTTTGTTGTGACTTGATTCGGTATGGCTGCATTCTAATCCTTACTGTCCAATTTCATCCATATTCTTCTTGAATATTTTGAAACTTGAAATAATATTTTCAGTTTGGTGGTAAAAATGAAAAATATTTGTCTTCTGTGGAATGCTACTCACCGGAGACGGATTCTTGGATAAGTCTTCCTCATATGACTACGCCTAGGTTATATCCCAGTAAGTTCCAATTATATTTGTTCTGTAACAGCAAAATTCTATCAAACTGTAAATCAACGATTCTTTCTTCTTATGTTTATTGTGATCAACTTTCAATAACCTTCGCTTTTGAATATGTTTAAAGTGATCATAAAATTCTACGTCATCAATTTGAAATATCAGCCCCACCTTTCAGGTCTTCTATTTTGATAATTACACTGCAATCGTAACGTAATACTATCTACACTGACCGGCTTAAAAAAATGCAACACCCAAAATGATGACCAGTTTCAAACTGCTATAACTTTTGAACGTATTGCTCGATTTGAATGAGTATGTTTTTATTTGAAAATATTACTCTTTGCCAATATTTCTGTACGTGCAGTTCCCCTTTTTGGCGCTCTCTCATTTCAGCAATGGCAAAAAACACTAACACGTGTATTTTTCTTACATTTTAAAGCTGGCTGTGGGGGCACCGACAAAAGAAATTAATTTGAAACAAAAGGAGCTTGTAGTCTCGTCTTTTCTAAACACTTCAGTTTTTTCCCAAGTTTCTATAGTCTTTAACGCCACAGTTACAAGCTCTAAAAGATAACGCAGTTTCTTCGGTAGGGCTATCATAAAATAAGCAAGCCATGGAAAACAACGAAATTTAATTAAACAGCGACGTAGTAGACCAAACAAAATTTCAAAAATGGGTAATTCCTCCCTTCGCTTGAATTGTATCCCTTATCGTTCTGGCATACTTCGAATCGAATTTTCAATTCTATTTTTGGGAAGATCACTAGCGTTGTGTTTAAGTCAGGGCTACGCACAGGCCATTATATTCTGCCGATATCCACATCATCGATGTATTGAGACACCATGCGGGCTGGATGAGAGCGTGCATTATCGTGCATAAACAAAAAGTTGTCATCAATAAATAGGCCGAAGGGAACCACGTGTTCATCCAAAATGGCTTCAATATACCGAGCCGCGTTTAGATTGTCATTGATAAAGCAAAGCTCCGTACGGGCTTCGCACCTAATTATTCCCCAAACCATTACAGATCCTCCCCTCTCTTTCAGAGAAGATGCACTGAACATAATGCCCTCCTTCTCTTATCCAAACTCCATCCCGACGATCAGGAGAGTACAAGTCGAAACTTGACTCATCTGAAAACAGTAAACGTAGTGTGGCGAAACGGCCACTGTGCGTTGGTCCACTGGACATGATCTCGTGCAAACTGTAATCGAGTACACGAATGCTGCGTCCATC
The DNA here is from genome assembly GCA_958507055.1 of Crioceris asparagi. NCBI lineage: Eukaryota > Metazoa > Arthropoda > Insecta > Coleoptera > Chrysomelidae > Crioceris > Crioceris asparagi. The sequence goes on along the minus strand of CAUEHI010000250.1, from coordinate 110,331 downwards.
CTCCACCGAAGCCACAGCTTGGGCAACTTCTACATGTCTTGAAAGCATTTTTGCCTAGCAACAGTCAACGGACGTTAATGACACTTAAACGTCACTGAATTGTTTTCGTTGTTTTCCAAGGCGTTACAGAAGAACCTGCGTTATCGTTTAGAGTTTGAAACTTTGGCGATCAAAACATTAGAAACTTGAAATAAAAACACTGACGTGTACAGAAAAGATGAGACAAGCTCCTTGTGTTTCAAATTAATTTCTTTTGTGCACCCCACAGCGAGCTTCAAAATGTAAGAAGAATACAGGTGTTAGCGTTTTTCACCATTCCTGAAATAAAAGAGCGCCAAAATAGAAGAGCACATACTGAAATGTTGGCGAGGAGTAGACCTTTAAAATAAAAACCTCATTCAAATCGAGCAATACGCTCAAAAGTTATAGCGGTTTGAAGCTGGTCATCATTTTAGGTGTTGCGTTTTTTATGCCGGTTAGTGTATTTTTGCGAATTTAATTTTGGTACTTTTAGGCGTGGCTGTGTTGAATAGTAAATTGTATGTTGTGGGTGGATATCCACATCTTCAATCTGCTGAAGTTTTCGATCCAGTCAGCAACAACTGGAACAAATTACCTGATATGCATACTAAACGTTTTGGTTCTGGAGTGGTTGCATTGCATGGGCTTTTATATGTTACAGGTGGCTACGATGGAAAAAAATCACCCCTGTCTATGGAAGTAAGTTTTAATGTTTGATGGCTTTTTTAGAAAACCTTAATATGTAACTATGAGATTCTATAACATTGTTTTGCAAAGAAAAAAGCAATAATTTCTATAGAATACACTCAAGTTTGCATTTAAGAAATCTCTATTGTAAATATTTTTTCTTGAGATTTATGATACTCTCTGTCTTTTTTAAATAAATAACAACATAAAGCGATACAAAAAAATTTGCCATTCGTGAACGTTTTGGATAATTGTGTAATGTCCATTTTATTTTATTTTTTATTTTTATTTATAACTTTTACATTATTCCAAATTACTAGATACAAAAAAATAGTCATATATATTTTTTCTAATTTAATAGGTTTATAATCCCGAAAGTAACACTTGGACGATGCTGCCAAACAAGATGAATAATAGGAAAAATGGTGCTAAAGCTATCACTATAAATGTACATCACTCTAAAAGCTCGGAAGAAGACATGGTCCAAAAATAAAATATCCTGTGACTGCTAACATATTTTCTCTTTCAACCAGAAGCGTATTGATTTTTCTTTTTCTGTTAATAAAACATATTTAGTTTTAATGAACATTTTCTCTCTCGGAAATGTTCGGAAAATAAGACATTAAATAAACATTCAAGTACATATTTGGTATTTGGGCCTCTGCCTTGGCTTCCAATTCAAATGGATGAAACAAAATAGAGCACTAAAGCTCTTTCATTTGACGTGTGATTCGTCGTGAACGTTGTCATCTGCAGGATAATAGCGGTAAATATATTTATAAGATAACTACATTGTTCACTTTTTGGAATAACATAACCAGTGAAATAATTTATTATTGATAGAAACAATATGTCGTGTGATCAGTATTTTATATTAATTAATATCTAACATAAACAAAATTATCAAGAATATCCTTAGGAGATGAACTGAAATTATTGACTTCGTCCACGCATACTCTTCATATCACTTAACGCTTGTGTTCGAATTTATTCCGTCAATTTAATCGCCACAATTCACGTGCAGTGTGAACTTAGTTAATAATTCATAGAGTGAAAGTAGCTGCGTTGTATTGTTTTGTGAGTTTTTGGATTAACTATTCCGTTATAAATGTCGCAAGCGGCACAATTATTTTTATCTAATCAGAGCATCTGATTTTTGAGTCATACTGTATAAATTTAAAGTAAAATATCCAGTTTTATCATTGATAATCTCTCTTCTCAAAACGTATCCTAAACTGTGACTTAGGATATAAGCTATTATATGATCAGTTTCAACGAAATATATCAATTATTTTTCATAAAGTACGCGAACATCGAAAAAGTAAACATTTATTATCATTTGATGAAGCTTTTATATTACGATCAAAATCAAAAGAAATATAATAATTAAATGAAAAGTAATTATTTAACAAAATATGTACAAATTAATTTGTAAAATGTAATGCATATCCATTTCACCACTCTACTGAACAACATAAGGAATTTTGTTGATGAACTGCGAATCATAAGCGGCAATTCTGAATGAAAAGAAATAATCATCAAACTCATTGGCGTAACAAAAAAATATTTTGGGGGTGAATCAATTTCGTAAAATAACTTCACCCTGTACATAAAATACAAACTGAGGATCAGATAGTTGTATTTGCTTGTATACTCAGCTTTAACATTCATGTGAACCCCTTCACCAACAAATGTTTTGGAGAACCAGTGATTTTTTTTTCTACTCAATTTATAATCACTAAATAGGTATCTAATATGTAAATACATTTACAGTCTATTTTTCAAAAGATTCTTCTTGAACTTATCAGTACTGTATTTCCTTTGCTAGTAGGTACTCCCTGAAATCCGCTTATCCAACTTTTGCAAATCGACAGGATTAACACCGCGGGTATTAATCTTGCCTCACTTCCATTCGAGAAATGATGGCAGCAACCATAGACATCTTAACACCTAGACCAAGCATTTCATTCATAACATGTATCTAAAGACGATCTGTTATTGTTAGAGAATTGTTTTGGTATTTTGCATGTGTAAGAGAGAGACAAAATTTTCCTATAGGAAATTTTGGCAACAGTATACCTGTGTAGAAGCGTATAAATGTGTAAAACGTAGTAGCAGCACTCAAATTATGAATGGACAATATTCCGACTAGCGACGAAAGTCGACGAATTCATACGGACGCCTAAATTATATATTCCTGTGTTGCCGCACTTAACTCAGTCGATCGATATCGATTCATGATCCTCTTATTTCACAAATGAAAAATAATTATTTCGTGTTGTAAAATATAAATTTGGTACATAATTTAATCTGCAGGTGTGTCTGAATAATCAATTGTAACTATTACAACGACCACTTTTTAATTACGTCAGAGTGTATTTGATTATTACTTTATAAATCAGAAGTTGCCATGAAAAATAAGAAGTTTGGCAAATTTGTTAATCGTATCGGGCGGACACGAACCATTATGGACCAGAAGAATAATGGTCTTGAGATGTTGGATCGCTCTAAAAGAGGCTATGCGTGGTCTAGGTGTTCAGATGTCTATGGCCGCAACATTTCATACATTTGAGCACCTAGAATTAAAAGTGATCTTTGATTGGTTCCATGTTGTTGCTAATAAACTTCCGAAGTTGAGGCACCTGGAGCGGAGTTAAGGAATGAATAAAACCCCTATGGAGGCGGATGGATCAACAATGATCTTTATTACAGCTATGAACATGTTTTGGGACACGGCTAACCATAAAGTAAAGAAAATAGTTATTTTTATCCTTGCCATAAAAATGGTTGCTCGGCTCATTAAACTTTATCTTTGTAATTTAAAGATTTACAGGCGTATTCATAATCGATACTTAGAATGCTACTAAATTAAGTGCGGAGGTCTAACCTTATATTAATACCGTACTAGCTAGTACATAACTCAGATTGGATTATGAATACGTCTGATGGATGACTCCAAAAAAGGGACCTTTGTGCTCGATAAAGTCTTACAAGAATCTCAGAATACTCTATCATAATTGAGGATGATACGTTCATTATTTGGATTTATCTAGGCTTAGCCACTTAAATTATCTCGATGGACTGAAATACAATAATAAGAAAGAGATGTGACAAAGGACACTTGGTGGTTTATTGCGTCTATGGATGAGAGAGAGAGACAGTTAATTTACAGCTGTATGTACAGTCAGAAGTTAAACACTAACTAAATCACAGAAAAACAAGAACAAATTATGTACAAACAATAAACCAGTGCGTGAGCTGAGCAGAAACGTGCCTTAGTGAAAAAAGTGGTCAACTGCATAAAAGGCATTTTCTAGTAGGTATTTAATTTAAAGTTTGGCGAAATCTGGGAATAGCTGTTATAGATTTAAATTCGTGTGACAATTGATTATACGTTACAAAAGACCCTTAGGATATCAAACATCAAATAATATTAACTAAACCAGTGGGTGTAAGTAGTTTAATAATAAGTATTAACAATTTTTACCAAAAAAGTCGCTTTCTGCATGCAAGGCTCTCTCCAGTAAGTATGATTTCAAAACCTTGCGAAATTCAGGAAAAGATCTTATGGACTTGATTTTAAATGGTAGATGATTGTGCATTTTTTTGCATTGTACAGTATAGAGCTTTTAACCAACTCTGAGCGTGAGGTTGGCAGATAAAGATCATGCTCCTTATTTCTAAGCGGATATTATAGTTGTGAGATGGCCTCTTTGGAATAGAAGATACGTGCTTGCGGATTAAACATACAGATTCAAATATGAATAGGAAAGAATTAGTTAATATTTTTAATTTTTTAAAGTAATCCTGACAGTGAGTCCTACTGCTAAAGTCTCAATGAATACCGACAGCTCTCTTTACGATCACATTTGAGTCGCATAACACGTACCCTAAAATGGAAGGGCGTATCGTAGGTGCGACTCAAAAATGGCATAATAGACTGTTCTAGAAGTAGACAAGTTGAGCTCCTTGGAAACTGATCGCAGCGCAAAGCAGGCAGAACTTAACCTTTTTGATAAAGCATCGATCTGCAAGTCCCATTTTAAACGGTTGTCTACAATAAGCCCCAAAAATTTCACAGATTCAACGGCCTCAATAGTGATGTTATTACAGGGTGGCCAGATAAGAATGCAAAGTGCCGTATCCCGGGAGCTATTCATCATAGAGACCTGCGGTAAAAAAAGTATTGACTAAAGTGACGAAGAGAAGATCATGGAAAATATTTTCAAATTTCCAAGATGGTCACCAGGGGGCGTAAACGCCATCTTAAAGTTGTAATGTGCTTTCATTGAAATCCACTTAGTAAATGTACCAAAAAAATATATGTATTTTAAAGCTACGCTTTACTCGAGTAACTTTCGATTAACGCTTTTTGACGTATCTATTAAAATAAAAAGGTGGGGGTGATTCAAAGTTCTTTTTAAATAAACAGCTGTAACTCGTTAACGACTGAACGGATTTTAGCAAGCTTAATCTTGTTGGTAAAAGAGTTTATTGCTCCATCAAATTCATCTTACTCGTAACATGTCTAATTCTTTGTGATGCCGCTAGTGCTCGTTTTCGATATAATTACATAAAACTGCAAAATTCTCAAAAAAATCAAATGCAATAATATGACATTTTCCTCATAAAAATGTATTGAAATGATACTCAAATAGACTAGTGAAAACCTTATCTCGATATCTTATTCCCAGTCAAAAATATCGAAGAAAGAAAATTTCTTTTTGATAAAGTTTTCATGAGATGCTATTAAACCGATATTTATTCATATTTATTTGTCTTTTTTCAAGATTCATTAATAAAATTTCATAATTTTTAATCATAAATGTAGGTATGCTTATTTCAAACAATTTATCAAAAACGTGTAGGGGCATAAGAAGAAAGGATGATTTTGAAATAAAACTAAGGCCTCCTTAAATGCTCGAATGGTCTTCCATCGAACTCAATGCATTGTTGGAGTTGCTCATGCGTAGACATTACAGCAACTTCAATTTCTGCTCTTGACAGGCTAAGAATGGCCTCTTGTATTCGTATCTTCATGTCGTCTCTCGTTGTTGGTGGAAGTTGGTAAACAATATCTTTTAACCGACCCCATAGATATAAGTCCAGACATGAGAGGTCTGGAGATCGGAGTGGCCAAGGACATTCTCGTCCAATCCACCTCTGGTGATATGTGCGATCTAAATGATCTCGCACATTTCTCGAAAAATGTGCTGGGCAACCGTCTAGTTTCAAAAATATATTTTGTCGTAATTGCAAAGGCACATCTTCTAATAAAATAACATAACATCGTCTTTATTAGATGTAGTATAAACGCTACAATAAGTGGCTACTAATGCGAAGTTTAGCTAAGCTCCTCTAACACTTATAACCATTAGAGGAAAAAAGATAGTGGTGTTATTTGCTACGAGAAAGTAGCGTACAAAAAGAAGAAACTTATCTTAAAAAGTAAGAGGAGATGTCAACGTTAAACATACATATTTATACTAGGTGTTAAATGTAATAATTATAATTTACTATGAACTAAGTAGGTAATATAGTTTGATTTGCTTTCTGAATGAAGTGATACTCATTTTTTTGTCGTGAAGGGGTAGGGTGTTATAAATTGTGGCATTATAAGAGAAGCTTCTCTCAAAAAGCAAGGTGGAGTGTTGAGGTATCCTAATTAAACTATTCCTAAGAGCTCTGTTATGTATATTGTTTGGAAACACTATTTTTTCGTAAAGATACTTAGGCTGAGCATGTAACAGTAATTTATGAATGAAGCTTAAATAATGAAACTTGACTATATTCTCAATTTTCAGCCAGTTCAATGTGCTGAATTTGCCCGAAACGTGATCATACTTTCTTAACCCAAAAATAAATCTAACACAGTTGTTCTGAACCATTTGTATACAATTTTTTACAAATGGCTCTAGACATGGTTAATATACGATACTACAGTAATAAAAAAGTGAAGTTACTAGAGATTCACACAACTTCTTTTTAAGACTGAAAGACAAAACTCGCCTGTTAGCATACAATAGGCGCAGTCTAAGATATGTTTTTTGGAATACCTGACTAACATGATGCGTGAATCTGAGTTTTGTATCGATTTTAAGGCCTAAGATCTTAGTAGAATCGCACAACTGTAATACATCCGAACCAATTGAGATGCTAAGCTTATCACTTACAAGCTTTTTGCATGTATCGGAACAAAATAACATGATTCTTGATTTAGATGAGTTAACCAGTAAATTGTGATTGAGCGAATATTTGTGTATACTGTTAATGTCACTTTGAAGTTCATTTGTAGTGCTTATCTTGCTGTCTGGATGGAAGCGGTGAACTATCTGTGTATCATCAGCAAATGAATAAACATTAGAAAAATTAACATTTGAAGGTAGATCACAAGAGTACATATGAAATAATATTGGACCCAATACTGATCCTTGAGGTACGCCAGAAACGATTCTTTTCAAATCTGATCTTGAATTATCCAGAGTCACACATTGGAATCGATCGAATAGGTAATTTTCAAAGAAACTAAGAGATATACTGTCAAAGCCGAAATATTTTAGCTTACAGTGCAAAAGTTTATGATTCATTTTGTCAAAAGCTTTTGAGTAATCAATAGAAACGAGAGCTGTCCACATCTTTCTATCAAGGACACTAAATATATTATCAGTGATATTTAAAAGGGCAGAAGTGGTGGAATAATTCTTACGAAAACCAGATTGGTTGTCGGGAATGATCTTGCCGCTTTCTAGGAAGTCACTGACCTGAACTTGAATGACTTTTTCCAATACCTTTGATATAATTGGAAGGAGGCTTATTGGTCTAAGATCACTTCAGATGGGTTGGGTATTTTAGGTACTGGAACTGCAATAGCATACTTCCATTGCTCAGAGAAGTAACCGTTTTCGAGACATAGGTTTATGATACCTATGTGTTACGTGAGGCAGAATAACAGGGATATAGATGTTCAACATGTTTAAATCGTCAATACCTCTAGCATTGGATTTAAATTTTTTGATGACAGAAAGTATTACAAGCGGTTCAGTCATTTTGAAGGAAAATTTGTGCTGCCTATTGTAAATATTAGTGTTATTATACTCAAAGACATCATCGGACGACATCCTTTCGTCATAGACCGACATGAAGTAATCATGCATTGGTTTCTCAGGAGTTGTAACTGACTCAGGTAGGTGACTCTTGGAGGAATTGTTTACATGCATATTATTCAATTATTTCCACATTCTTTTGGGATTATTCTGGTCGTACAGAAAATTTAAGTAAGCTTTCTTTTCTCGTCGTAGGTATAGCCTCGAGCGCAAAATTTCTTAAACGTCTGTAAGTTGCAAGGTTATGATCAGATTTATTAAGCTTATAAGCTGCAAGAGCGATATCGCGTTCTTATAGAATTCTGCGTAAGCCATGAGATAACCATGGTGCATGTGGTTTGTTCACACGTATTGTTCTGACTGGAGTTTCACTAACAGCAAATATATCAAAATCATCACAACATATAATATTAGTTACAGAGTTAAAGTCGGCTAATAGCGAACGTACATTTAGATGTCCAATTCTTAGACACATAACAAATTCCAATAAATTAAAGAGTTAAACCAAACTTAAATATTTGTGGATTTTTAGTATTTTGTTTTAACCTAAGGATGTAGTTTTTGATTAGAGGGTACTGAGAGTCCGCAGACTTATGATCAACTGATAAATCTTTCTTGTTGGATTTATTGGAGTTTATGCATTTACTAGTAGATGAGGCACAGTCCGCAAAAGCATGATCACCAGCACAGAACGAACAATGGAGCTTAGATTTGCAGTCTTTATAAAAATGACCAAAACCACAGCTCTTATCGCACTTTATTATCCTGAGATGATCTTTTATGCCAGATCTTTTCCACCCAAGATAGATTGATTGCTTCTGCAAGAGTAAACTACGTAGTTCAGATACCACTCGTCTATGCTGTTAAGCGACATAATATTATCAATGATATCTGCATCGGTTTCTTGGCCGTCTAAACTTGCATTGAAAATACGAAGTCGAGGATTGTACATACTGGGTTCATTTACGCTATACTTTTCACCTAGGGAAGATCTTAAATTTGACTTCAGGTTGTTTCTAGATGTTTCATTCTCACAGTATATCGCAATACCATTCTTGATTTTTCGAGTTGAATTTATGCAACTTTTAATTTTGGCAGGATTAACAGTTTTTGAAATGTCTTTCATTATATCATCATTAGACAGAGTATCTCCTGTCGTTTTTATTAGCAAAACTGATGTTTTCGTTCCATGTTGAGGCTTTATACTAGATGATGGCTTAGATAAAACTTCACTGTACATTTTTTGCTGTGGGTTGCATTTGAGTTTGTTGATTTGTTCTTCTAAGGTATTTATCACGGTTTTTTGCAAGCCGCTAGAATATTGCACTTCTGTAAGTAGTTCATTAATAAGATCTTTCTCCCTGTTTAACACCTCAATTTCTTTTCTTAGTGATGTGATTTGTACTTTGTTATCAAAGTCATCACAAGAACTCGATTTGTTACAATCATCACAGATCCAAAGTAAATTTACACACTCCGCGAGTATTTTTATCCAATTATCTGTTAACTGAACAGAAGCTGGATGATACTTCTGCTTGCATATTTTGCATTTTACTTGTTTCGATGTAACAATGAAATTGTCATCAGATTTCTTACATATATTGACATCAACATCGGGAGCCATTATTTACGATATTTAATGCAAAATGGTAAATAATTGTTTATAATTACGAAGATTTAAAGACACACCTGTTCTGGGAATTTTTCACAAATCTGCCACTACAACTGTTCAAATATCTCAATATAATATTATCCCTAAAAAACATTTCCTATGTAAGACTTTTGGAGGTGAGAGCTATATTCTACAAAACTCGACAAAAAAAATCTCAAATCTTTCGCATACGCTCAGTAAGAGCTCCACACCCATACAACATTTTATGTTTCTTTGTATACGAATTTTGCTATAATGGTACATTTTCATAAAGTTATTCTATCGCTTTTCACCGCCCCCAAAATTCCTTCTATGAAATACAACTTGACGTATTTTATTCATAACTCATAGTTTCACTAAATATGGACTAGCATTTCCAGTCAGTCACCTGCTCACTTTAAATGATAAAATTGTCACTAGTTGCAAACATACTTGACATGAATGCACTATATTCCGTCTTGGAAAAGAAGATGAAATAAAACAGAATTAATATTGCATTTGAACTCTTATTCGTTTTTACGAACTACATGTATATTTTTAACTATATAGTCAAGTTCTAAGTGTTCTGTGGGGAGAAAAAATCAATTTTCTTAGTGATCTAAATCCAAAAATACAAAAGTGCAATACGATCTATTTCTTAATATACAGGGTGTTTCAAATATATTCACAGGACTTGAGGATGTGATAGCTCATCCAAAAATATGAAAAAAAGTTTATATTCACTTACACTTTAAAATGCGTCATTTTCGAGATACAGGGCGTTGAAATTAAAAAAAATCCTGAACCGTTTATCGTACAAGTTTCGAGTCAGAACAACATTTTTGTCATAAATAGTGAAGATTTTGAAGGAGTAGTGGGTGTTTTTCTCCACAATTTCTACGCTAATGGAAAAAGTACGATTTTGAGACGCCAATATTTTCTACACCAAAAAGGTACTGTTGGTCGTGACCTCTAAACATAAAATTGATTTTTCTCGAAAACGGTCGAATTCAGAGCTAACGAGCAATTGTGTTTTTTTTTGTAGAAAACATTGGCGGGTCAAATAGGCATCTCAAAACTGTAATTTTTCCATTGGCGTAGGAAATGGGGAGAAAACACGCACTACTCCGTCAAAATCTTCACCAATTATGACCTAACTCAAAACTTAGCTTATTATGAGTGGAAAATGCTTACAAAAGCTGTTTACTTCAGGATAAACGGTTCCAAAGATATTCATAAAAAATGATTTTTTTTCTTTCAATTTCATCACCCTGTATTTCAAAAGTGGTGCATTCTAGAGGATAATTTAATATTTTTCTTAATTTTTTTGGACGAGCTATCACATCCTCAAGTCCTCCGCATATATTATGAAACATCCTGTATATTAAGCCTAATGAAAATAATTGCTAACACCGTATTAAGGAAACTTAGAAAGGCGTGGAATATCTATAAAACTTATTATGAGTTAAGAAAAAAATTGAAAAACTTATGTTTCAACGTCATGGAAGGAAGTTTGGGGGCGGTGAGAAGCGATAGAATCACTTGATGAAAATGTACCATTAAAGCAAAATTCGTATACAAAGAAACATAAAAAGTTGTATGGGTGTTGAGCTCTTACTGAGCGTATGCGAAAGATTTTTTTGAACCGCTATATTGTAATATTTTGGAAATTCTCTTGAGTATACAGTTCGTTAAAAAAATTATAGAAATATATTTGCCATAATAATCATATTTTGTTAACGTTTCGTTTGGAGGTTTCCAAACTTCATCAGATCTTTAAGTTAGCAACAAACACAAATAAGCTTAAAACCAGTTGGTTACATAACATGTGTTCAAAAACCACGATATAGCCGTTAGTTACAAAGCACACAACATTCTAAAACGAACATACACTAAACTAAAATCTTAAACAGAAAAAAATAAAATAACTCTTGCCGTTTACGAAATACCATGCAACAACTGCAACAGCACATATTGTTATATATGTGCAAACAAGTCAACACATCGAAAACAGAATCAAAGGACATAAATACGATAATATATATATATATAAATAAAAAGATGTTCTTGGGGATGCAGTCATATATTAAATAAAATTCTTTGATTGAAGCCGAGCTTTCGAGAATGTTTATTCGCTTCTTCAGGGCAAACTCGAAAGCTCGGCTTCAATCAAAGAATTTTATTTAATATATGACTGCATCCCCAAGAACATCTTTTTATTTATTACAAAACCAGTCGAGAATACAAAATCAATATATATATATATATATATATATATATATATATATATATATATGTCGCATCTTTCTTTTCAGCGCTTACCAAGAAATGAAATGCAATGTTACAGATCTTGAAGCATATTTGCACAACATTGATAATGGTACCAACACTACCACTATTGTTTAATGTTTAAAATACGATTGGGTTAGTTATAAACATTTTCTCCTAATCTTTACAATAACCCCGTAATCGTCCGAATACCTACGCACTCCTAATCTCCCACCTTGTATTTGAAATGTACCTAGATATTTATCAACAGCGGGCTGCGTCTAATTATAAAAAAAGCTATATCCTGTGATCTGAACCAAAAGCAAAAACAAAAAAAAATATGTACGAGTAGGCAATGTTAGAAGAAATATACCTAGGTATACGAAAACGTCTAATTCCTGATCGCTCTGCCATCTCTCAGTAAATAGATGTATTAACACGTACTGCCCTAAGGATTGCAGTTCTATATATGTCTCTGTTCTCTGCTACTGCTACATCTACCTCATTGTTGCCCTTTAGTTGGAGTATACGTTTGACTAATATTATTAATGCGTTAAAAAGTAGTTTGCATGCTTTTTAAATAATAAATGATTTTGCAATCATGATAATAATTAATTTGTTTCACTTAGGTATTTATCCGATATCTATATCAGTTAGGTATTTAAAAACAGGTAAAATTTTAGCACCGGCAACACCGTAGAGTCTTGAAAATAATAAATTGTGTGTGTGTTCTACTTATTATTACTTAATTATTACAGCATTTTACGAGTTGAAAACATTTTCAAATGATTAATTATCATTGTAGGTTAGTATTAAAAACAATATCTCGTTAATTTCAAGCCATACTTTTAAATTAATCGGGAAAAACCACTACGTGACCTTGAAAATCCAACATTTTTCTGTAAATAATGCTTCTATAGGCAGAAGTGAGAGATACCGCTCTCACCTCTGCAAACTACAGTTTGCATTGATTATATAAATAATTAGCAATTTTTCATTTTTCTATCTAATAATGCTTACACATCTTTAATGGCAATTTGTTTACCAGAAAATCAGCAAACACGGCAACGTTTAGTAGTTGATCAAAGAAAAGGCTGTTCGAACAGTAGTTTGGGACGGTTTGATAACTGTTTAAAATGCGCATGTGCGGTTTGAAATAGTTTGCAAGTGGTTAGGGATTTTGTTGCTCGAACACCAAAATGTAGTTTGCAAACTACACCTTCCACTTTCTCACAATTTTGTCGAAATAGAACAAATGACTATGCCGATAGATATGTTTTATGACCAAAGATAAGAGAGAACATCAATGAAATACTGATGCACAAAACACAAAACCAGGGTTCAGTTTAGGACTATGGTAGTGTTCTCTGAAAGGGATTTCTCCAACAACAGATAACACTATACTCTAAGAAGAAGAAGACGCTTCAACTGCGCCTGTCTCAAACTGAGTCCGGACTAGTTTGGAAATCGTCAAACTACTGCTCGAACATCTTACTAGTAGTTGGGAATAAATTATTTCATCGTAAATTGAAGTGCGCAGGCGTCTGACGGTTTGGGACTGGTTTGAACCGCTGCTCGAACACCCCTGAAATAGGGAGCTATAATTGTTTCGCCCAGGATGCCACACCACACATTGAGATTACAGAAGCCCTGATGTTGGACATCGCTCATCCAGTGAGGATGGTTGTCCGACCCATAGTGCATATTATGCAAATTGATATTTCCATCACTTCTAAAAGTGGACTCATCCGTCCAAAGAATTTCGGATAAAAAAATTATATTTTCCCTAATTATGCCCAACATCCAGTTACAATGATCTATTCGTGATGTGATGTGATTCTTTATTCATGTTAAATACACAAGAGTGATTACACAAGTCAAAAATGATAGATAATACACTTAATCCTACTGTTAAAATTGAAGACATTACACTTAATGCTATACAGACTAAAATACACATACATATTATAGTATTTGAATTTTCCCTTCTATTTCACACTAAAAAAAATTTTTTGTCTATCCAACAGAGTGTGGAACTATAGTATTCCTCTATAGAGTAGAAGGCACTTCTAAGGAGGAACTCTTTTATCTTTTTTTTGAATTGCTTTTTATTCAGCTGTAATACCTCGTCAGGTAATTGATTATAAAGTTTTACAGCATGATACCCAGGGCCATCCTGGCACCTTTCCAATCTATGATAAATAGCCATTAGCTTAGTTTTATTCCTGGTATCATGACTATGGACATCAGCAGGTGATGTGTAATGGTCATGATGATCTTTGATGTATATCAGGTTTTGTAAGATATATTCAGACGGTAATGTCAAAATGTTGTGATCAATAAAGGCTTGTTTACAGTCATCCTGATAGTTCAGACCAGCAACTATTCTCACTGCTTTCCTCTGTACAGAAAAAACCCGCCGAGTGCCACTTGCATGACCCCACATCAGAAACGCGTAGCTTAGATGGGAGTGAAATAAGGAGAAATATGCCTGCCTCATGATTTTTGATGAGACACACATAGTTAGGTTTCTTAGGAGATAGATGTTTTTACTTAATTTTTTTGTTGTTATTTGTGTATGTGCATCCCATAAGAGTTTCTGATCGAGTGTAACACCTAGGAATTTTACGTTGTATTTCATAGACTCAACTTTCTTCAGGGAGAAAACATATGTCTGTGTTTTGGATTCATTGAGGAAAAGCTTGTTTGATGAAAACCATTGCCTGGCCCTTGACTGAGCCTCGCACGACAAGTCTAGAGCAGACTGTCGATTAGTATCGCGTATTTGTTCAGTTGTGTCGTCAGCGAATTGAAAGTATTTTTCGCTTATCGCAATTCTTGGCAAGTCATTTGTGTAAATTAGGAATAAAATAGGGCCTAATATTGAGCCTCGGACAACTCCAGTGGTAACTGCTTGCTTACTGGAGTTAATTCCATTGTGGTGTACGACTTGCACACGGTCTGACAAGTATGACTTGATAAGAGTGATACTTTCGGCTGATAATTTATAGAGAGGCAGTTTCTCTAGAAGAATGTGGTGCGAGACACAGTCAAACGCTTTGCTTAGGTCACAGAAAATGGACGCTGTGTACTCAGAATTCTCAAAACCTTCCATTATGTTCTCCACCATTCGCAAAATTGCTAGAGTTGTATTTTTACCCCTTCTGAAGCCAAACTAATTAGCACTAAGGATATCATTTTGTTCTAAAAATTAGAGATTTGTTTAGCCAAGCATTTTTCAAATATTTTTGACATTACAGGTAGTATGGAGATTGGTCGATAATTATTAGGGTGATTAGCATTACCTTTTTTAAAGATCGGCGAGACTTTGGCAATTTTCAAGCAGTTCGGAAACGTTTTTTCCTTTATACATAGGTTAACAATTTTTGTTAGGGGTATGAGTAAGATATCTTTCACCCCTTTTATTAAAGAAATGTTCAAGTTGTGAATATCCCTGCTAGATTTATTTTTGAATTTATCAATTATTTCCCGGACCTCATTAATTGAAAGTTCTTGAAATGAAAATGTGTTTACGGACAACGACAAATCTCTTAGGTTATCGATCGGGTTTAAGTTTGTGTTTTGGATTTGGTTTTGAATAGTCGCTGCCACGTTCACAAAAAAGTTATTAAAGCTTTGTGCTGTTATGGTTGTTGAGTCAGTTGTTGGTTTATTGGATTTACCACGGTAGTCATTAATGATATCCCACATGCATTTCACACGGTTGGTTGAATTTTCTATTTTTGCTTCATTACATTGCATTTTTGCAGCTTTTATTTCATTTTTATATTCCTTATTCCGTAATTTTCTATGTATTTTTTCGATTTGTAGGTTTTTGTCTATGGATTTCAATTAGGAAGTTTTATTTATATTGTAGGTTTTTTTGGAAAAGACTCATTGAAAGCAAGTTCCAACCTATGGATGAGAGTTTTGAACTTAGTTTCCGCGGATGAGGGAGAGTCAATAAAGCTAAAATCAAGGTTTGATATTTTGGAATAGAAGCCTTTTTGCGTGATTGGTTGGCACACTCTCTTTGTGAACTTGGCGGCTGGCTTTTGCAGGGGACAATTCAAGGTTAGTAGTTGCCCGTCGTGATCTGTTTTACATGGTTTTACTATGGTCATCTCACACTCATCTTCTGAGAAGTTGATAAAAATGTTATCTAAACAATTATTACCATGTTTAGGATCGAAAACAGTCTGTATCAGACCGAAAGTGTGCAACATGCCGGTGAGCTCCCTGCAGGTTTCCTCGTTTGTACAGAATCTAACATTAAAGTCACCCGCTAATATTATTTTATGGTGTATACCTAATTGACCTAAGATTTTCTCAAGAACATCGAGAAAGGTGCCAAAGTCACCCGAGGGTGATCTGTAAATTGATATTACGGAAACGTTATACTTTTTTGACCTAGCTGCACATACCTCAATACATCTCTCCACACTCTGCTGGGCGATATGAGTTAATTCAACAAAATCTGTGTCGTCTTCCAATAATACGGCTGAACCACCACCTTTGGAATTTTTGCGGCAGAAGGAGGCTGCTGTTACAAGATTTCCAATCTTTAAAAAGCTCATCTCTTCTGAGCTTAAGAAATGCTCTGTTACACACATCATGTTGACCATCTTATCACAGGTAAATGCGTCTAACTCCTGAGTAGTACCTCTTACAGATTGGACATTGCAATGGAGTATCCTAATGGAGCAGGAGTTTTGATGCAACGCCTTTACAATTGTGTTTCCCTTCGTCTCTTCACTCTGTTTGTCCTTTGGTGTAGATGTAAAAAATGGTTGACTGATATTCCCTCGCCCCAGACATCAGAGGACATGATTTTGTCTCTATAGTCCATTGGGACTTCAACTTTGAATGAGCCCACTTGTTCGTGCCTTTTTGTTTTCATTTTTTCACAATTTACTTTGAGATTGACGGTATTTTGGAGGTAGTTTCTGATCTGATCATCCTTTACTTGAGGGTCAAATCCAGTGATGAAAAAATATGATGTTTTCTTTGCAACTTCGATATCAAAGTCCGTTTTAGTCCCCACAACTGGGTTTGGGCGTGTGTTTGATTTTCCCTTTCGGCGGTGTGGCTCCATAGTGCCATTATTGTTGTTGCAGGTATCCGCTGACTCTATTCGAGTTGTATCATTCTCACGTTTCTCGATGGAGTTTTGTGATACTTTGTTCTGCCTCTTATTGTTCTCTTTATCTTGTGCTATGCCTGGTTTGGTTTACTTGTTGGATATCGCCTCTACTTCATTATGTCCATTTGTGTTCCGATGCTCTAGAACGTCATTTTTCTTATTGTTAGAGGTTGTAGTCAGATTGTCAGGTTTAATTATAGATGGGAAAGTTTCTATAATGCTTTTCAAATCTTCTAATTGGAGTTGTAAGGGTTCAATTATACTTTTGAATACTTCTGTGACTGCTTTTTTGACAACTAATTCAATATTTTGTGTTGAATTTTCAGAAGTTTTAGAATAGAGTTGGGCCTTCAGGTCGTTGTTCTCTTCTTTCAGTTTATTTATTTCTTCCTTAAATTCATTGTTTAGATCTTTTATTATATTATTCTCAAATATCACTGATTCATTTATTATTGTCATTGTGTCGGCGTCCTCTTTGTCGTCTTCTTCTGAATAATTAATAGATGGTAGTTTTCTAGCTATGCCTTGCTTAAAGACTTTTTGTAAAACTTGGTTGAGGCAACATTTTTTTTTTATTTTTATTTGCTCAGCTGATCTGGAAAGTTTGAAGACAGTTTTCACATTTTACCCCTCTTGTAACTCTCCTATGTTTGCAGTAGCAGCATAGGTTCTTATCATTGCCTGCCATGCTGGACGGTAATGTATTGTCAAAATCAAATTCAATCTATGCAAATATTTTACGTCTGGCTCCTGAACTGTTGAATTTCATCTAGCATGAGTTCTAATCAGCTGTTTATTCACAACCCATCTGTTGATTGTGGTGTGGTCTTGATTTATTTGTTTGTATTTTATTTAAAATATTTGTGATATTATTTTAAAATATAAGTGATATTAAAAACTCACAGATGTAATCTGGTTATGTCGCTGGAAAACTGATTCTCTTCTGTACGTGACCTTATGTCACAAACTTAATATTTGACTGTATTTCTTCTTTAACAATGATTTAGATGAGGAGATATAATTGACCGAAACCAATAAAGACATAGCAGTTTGTAGTTAACTTAAAGATTGAATTCTTGTCTACAATAATGGCTTCTTTGCAGTCGGTCGTCGGTCGAAGTCCTCGTCATTTAAGGCTTGCTGTAAAACCATATGATATGGGTGGAGTCTAAGAGTTTGAAATAACAAACACATTTTGAAACCTGTAAAGTAGTATTCATATGAAATAAAAACTTACCTACGATCCTTTGAAATGTTTAAAATAGTAGTACGTGATATACCCAATGTGAGAGACATTGGTTTCGTACTAACATGGAGATTCAATTGCGTGTATGCTAAAACAGTAACATTATTGTCTTCCCTTGTTCTAGCACTGTGTCTTCATAACTGAGGTCGAAAGCTGCCAGTATTAGGCAAATTTGTCATTAAACGCGGAAAAATTCTCGCATCTCGTAAACACCGATTTGGATATCGAGCTCTGTATACTCTTTGTGCTCCATTTCGAAGACATTCAAAATATACCGCAATCATCTGTTTTTCTCTCCAGTTTTGACTTCTATCTATGGGTTCGGTTAAAAGATATTGTTTACCAAATTTCCCAACAACCAGAGTCGACATTCGTAGTCTGTCATATTATTAAGAATTATAAAATTATGAAATTTTATGACTGAATTCATGAAAAAAGACAAATAAATAAGAATAAAAACCGGATTAAAAGCGTCTCGAAAATTCTATTATAACAAAATTTTCATTCTTCGATATTTTTGGCTAGGAATAGGATATTGAGATGTGGTTTTGACTAGCCTATTTGAGTACACTTTCACTACATTTTTATGATAAGAAAGTCATATTATTGCATTTCATTTTTTAGATAATTTTGCAATTTTATGTAATTATATCGAAAAACGCGCACTAGCGGAATCACTAAGAATTAGACATGTTACGAGTAAGATGGGTTTGATAGAACAATAAAAGCTTTTTCTAAGACTAGGCTTGCTAAAATCCGTTCGGTCGTTAAGGAGTTACATCTGTTTATTTAAAAGAACATTGAATCACCCTCACCACTTTATTTCAATAGATACGTCAATTAGTCCTAAACGAACATTCCTCAAATAAAGCTTAGCTTTAAAAACCATATATTTTTTGGTACATTTACTTGGTGGATTTCAATGAAAAATCACTTTACAACTTTAAGATGACAGTTACGCCCCCTGGTGACCATCTTGGAAATCTGAAAATATTTTCCATGATCTTCTCTTGGTCACTTGCGTCAACACTTTTTTTACCGCAGGTCTCTATGATGAATAGCTTACGAGATATGGCACTTTGCATTCTTATCTGGCCGCCCTGTACAAAAGATTGCAATGTACTTTTATGAAAAAACTTTTGTTTTGTTGAGGCATAGGAGAGTTGAATCGCACCATGATTTAATCGTGACTGTCACTAGATACAGTCCTATATAGTGTCGTAATATCCGGGTTGTTCCACGTGAAACTAGTATCGTCCGCAAAGAGGCAGATTTCACCGCTAATGTCCAGACTAGCAATGTCGTTGATAAACGGCAGAAACAAAATAGGGCCCAGTACTGAACCTTGAGGCCCTCCATATTCAATTGGCTTGCAAGAAGACATCGACGTATCCACCTTCACAAACTGACTCCTGTTGTTGAGATACGACTCAAACCATTCTAGAGATACTCCTCTGAAACAGTAGTACTGCAATTTATTAGTTACTATATTATGATCTACGCAATCAAAAGCCTAAGAAAAATCTCAGAAAATTGTTGCTATAGAGTGACGGTCGATCAGGTTTGAATATACATTATTAAAGAGGGAAAACATGGCATCATTTGTGCATTTGTTAGGTACTTAAAAATCCAAATTGATGGGTTGAAAGTATATTTAAAGAAAAAAGATAGATGCCTTTTTTAAACCAATCTTTCGATGATCTTTGATAATGTGGGAAGGAGTGCAATTGGGCGATAGTTCGAAGCTTGATCTATATCTCCTCTTTTATGCAAAGGAATAATTATTGCCGCCTTAAGACAGTTTGGAAAAGCTCCATTTTGGAATGAATTGTTGATTAAAGTAATAAGATGGTTTAATGTGCATTCCGGTAGGTTCGAGAACATTTTCAGAGTAAGCCCATCAGCCCCAGATGAGGATTTGTTTTTAATGTCATTAATTGTACTGCTAAGCTCTGCTAATGCTACGGTCGTAAAAAAGAAACTGTGTAAGTTCATATTAGCATTAGGGAGAAATGAGAGGGAACCATCGGAAGGGTTATGGTGTTCATTAAATTTTTTGCCACAACTACAAAGCAATTATTTAGGTTCTCGGGTGAATTAGAGATTGTATTAGATGAAGAGGTCTTATTTCTTAAGTCATTCACAATAGACTACATTTCTTTAGCAACATTACCGGAATTGGCCAGCCTCTTATTATAATAAATGTCCTTGGCAGCTTATATAGTCTTATGATAGATTTTCTGTAACGTTTTACGTAGTCATGGTAGAAGACCCTGTGCGATAATTTTTTTAGGTAAGATAATGAGCGCATGTTCTTTGCAGATGTACGTAAGCCTTTAGTAGCCCAAGGTTTATGTTGTTTGATTTTCAGAGGCCTAAGAGGAAAGGATTTGAACGCCAAGTTAGATAAACTTTTTATAAATCTAGGGAATTCGGTATTGACACCATCAGAGAGGACAACCCAGTCTGTTGTGAAATTACGAAAATTTATATCAGAAAAAATACGGCATAATTTGCGCGAAGCATTTTTGCACTTAGATTTAGCCGAAAATTTAGTTAGTATTGCTTCATGATCCGAGAAACCTGAATTAAGGACAGTACAGTCAACGAATTTTGGATCGAAAGATGATACGATATAGTCTATAGTACTAGAACTAGTTTTAGTTATTCTGGTTGGTGAGTCAACACGCATGATTATGCCAAAAGAGTCGAAAATGTACTGAAGAGATTCTTGGAAAAGTCAATATTAAGGTCGCCACATAAAATTAATTTGCTTTTTAAATGCAGGGATTCAAGCAAGCTCAGTAATTTTTGACTGAATATATGTACGTCAGCGTCAGGTGTTCTGTAAATACAAACAATATAAAGATCATAAGCATTATGATAGACGATGGAAAATTCAAATACTTTTTCAGACAATAGATTATCCAATTTAGTTACAGCCGTAAAGTCGCTACTAGTAGACATTATCATAGTACCTCCATGAGATAAGTACTTCTATTGAATCTAGTTACTCTAGCGTAATTTTTGATAAACACAGGCTCATCAATATTTAACCAATGCTCATTTATGGCAATGATCTATGGAAAATTAAGTTCTTCTAATAAAAGAAATAATTCATCTGTTTGTGTCTTAAGGACTGAATATTAATAAGAGAAACACTTGAAATCGTCCAATTTTAGAAAGGGTGCTTGATCCTCTGATCACGTCATTTTAATTAAAAAAATCGATATCTTGTTGGAGAGCCAGTAGAGGAACATTTGCCATGACTGTTCCTCATTTTCTGAAGCTGTTGAAGTCTCTCGGATGAAAAGAAAGACCTGAAGGCAGCGAGATCAGCTTCAACTTCGGCTGAGCCAATACCATATGCGTTGTGGTAGCGATAATATAACTTACGCAATGTGTCCACATTACTAGGAAGTCCCTCTGAAGCTAGAGCTAGCTAGCTAGAGCGGTTCTCCATATACCAGTTCAGCTGCGGTGGTGTGGATATCCTCTTTGAAATCTGCACGCATACCGAGTAGCACAAGTGCTAGCGCTCTAAACCTGGAGATCTATTCTGTACACTAATCGGCAATCGATAGCTGCTTATCGGTATAATTATATATATAGATATGCTTATACATAGCGATATGTCATTTGATGCCAATCCGCAACCAAAAATGATTGTTCTGTGTTGTCACCTTTTGGTGTTCTGTTCAAAAAGTTATCGGGCGGTCTCTTGAGTGCGATAAGTGAAGATCCTTGTGAACGATAACATTTGACAGTCGATGATGTCACGTGGTCTCGCCGTACGACGTGTGTTGTATATGTATGTTTGGCCAGTTTGTTTATGTTCAACTGTTCAACTATAACCTATAACCTCTTGTGCTTTGTTATAAATTGTTGTGAGTTGTGAGCACAGAAATATAATAAAGACTCTATGGTTTTGAGTTTTCTCAAGAGAGATTTTTATAGGTAAGTATCATATCCTTTTTTGAATTTTACGTCTTAAGAGAAACTATTCTATTTTTAGGTTACTTCAATCGTCAAAAGTAAGTAAAAATATATTGGTAACTACTCGTATTTATGTCTCACCTATTTGAGAATTGATCCTATACCCAATATTCTAGGCAGTAATAGCTTTCGCATATAGTATTAGTTAAATTGGAATCTGAATTCCGATTATTTTGTCATGAGTAAGTAGTTATCGGATCGGATCCTTGTGTTACTTTCATCAATTATATACTTTGATATTAATCTTTCTGCAAGTTCTCAGAAAGTAACATGACGGATACTATCCTATAGGTAAGTTACAGAATAATAATCGCATAATCTACACCATTTCCACTTTAATTCAATAAGGTTTTAATTGCATTTGAGAATACAACAAACATAGTGGAGAATATTCAGTTGTATTTGAGAAATGATTTTATCATATAAATATGTATGTAATTCTATTTCAGAATGTATGATTTGAATTTTAGAAATTTCAAATTGCATTTGAGAAAAGTTTCCTAATTGAATTAGCAAGTGGGTAAAAAGGTCGGAAGGTTCAGTGTAATCATCATTCCTAATGTTAAGATTGTGTTATGCATGTACTTTTGTGTTTCTCATTATCTTGTTATATCTTCTCAATTACATTTTACCATTTCTTGAATACAATTGAACTCTTAAATTAATATTTTGACTACTCAAATTTTCATCTATTTGGTGTTCTCTTAAATGAATTTGACTTCTCTCAAATATACAATTGATATTTTTTAAAAATAAACAGTATTCTTTCTCAAATAAAAGTGGAATTGGTGTAGAAGAAACTATTAGTGTAATGATTAATAATTATTGTAGTATAGGTCCGTAAGTACTGCAAACTGCAAGTTATTTTCATTTTGGTGTGTACATTTTACAGTTTTGGAAATTATTATGTTCTAGGTTTTTAAAACATAAGTAAGTGAGGAGTAAATTCCACTATCTACAACAATTTGTTTCTACCACTGAGTAAGTATTTTTTTATATATATATATTTATTTACATATTTACATTGATTATATTATATTCTAGGTTCATAACTAGATATACCATATACTTACTATAAGTGGGTTCCTACTGTTGTTCGAATAAGTAAATAGATTTCAGTTCAGTGTGTTGATTACTTTTTTGTTAGATTTAGGCTTCAAGTAAGTTCAGTTTTATTCATTCTTAAAATTGGTATAGTATTTTTGAGAATATCTAAATAGAAATACAGCAAAGAATATAAAATCATCATGTCTCATAATAATATAACTTTTCAAAATACTTTGCTAAAGAAAGCAGGTTTTGAAAATTTTTAATTCTATTATATTTTAATTTTTTGAAGAACATAAGTTCAGCGCACATCGTACTTATTTTTAATAAATTGTCTATTATTTTAGGATCAATTCATAATTTTCAAT
The DNA here is from genome assembly GCA_958507055.1 of Crioceris asparagi. NCBI lineage: Eukaryota > Metazoa > Arthropoda > Insecta > Coleoptera > Chrysomelidae > Crioceris > Crioceris asparagi. Next base: position 86,822 of record CAUEHI010000250.1, on the reverse strand, counting down.
GCTGGTTTGGGTACTTGGCACTGGATGTGATGAATTTGGAACATCGTGCACGGCGTTTGGAGAGAAGAACGGAACGGAGTGCGTGGAGAGCGAGTCATGATCCTTTTGAGATGCATGATTCATGGATCTTTGGGAATTTGGGAATATTCAGAGCTTCAGCCACCTGAGTACAGACTGGCTCTTCTCTAAAGACTCCCTCATCCCCCTGTTCCAGCCTTTCTATGAGTTCCTACAAAATAAGGTAAATATCAACTAGTGTACCAGAAAAAATTAAAAAAAAGTAATTATTGTACCAGAAAAGGGAAAAAATGTCTAGAATTATAAATTATAATGTAAGTTTAAATTGTTATTATTTATCTAGAAAAGAGAAAAGAAATTAAATTTAATTTGTACGGAGAAATGCAATGTCACAGAGGTGAAGCGATATAAAATTTAAACTAAAGTACGTATGTAAATAACTCCGAAATAACTCACTATTTCTTCAGGATCAAGGTTAGCACATGAGGAACCCTCCCAATAATTTGACCCAAAACGGCTACAAATTTGTTTATCCTGCTCGTTAAGTGCAGGCTCATTATTCGGAAGGCCTCCCGTTCTAGCTCTTGTACCACGGATATTAGCAGCCTTACCAAGAGCTTTGGATTTCATGTCTCTCCATGTCTACAAGAAATTCAGCTCCAATAATGACTGGGAATTTATGATGAAATTAAGCTTAGGATATTTCTATTGTATTAGCTCTTAAAATATTTCCTTTACAATAAATTTAATAGATTTATTTTTGATGTCTTTTAGACATATAGTACTCATGACTAGGAAGATAAGCTTGATATGTATTCAAACTTTCTAGTATGCCTTGAATAAAGATTGTAATTATTAAGAATATAAGTCTGTAAATTAGAAGAATGTTATTATATGAAATTATTATATAAAATGGCTATGTACAGATTTGAACGAATTTGTGGAACCATCTTTATCGTTCTACCTTATATTAAAATCTTCTCTTATAAAAATAGTGTTTATTTTAATTTGCAACAGCTAAGATAATTTTAGAGCTATGACGTCATTGGTCGTTTGTTCAAATGAGATCACTCTATATATTTTTTCATTTTCCTCAATGTTAGAGTGCTCATTTTGTTTTAATGAGAATTTATTGACTGAACTATTAAAAAACCAAAAGTTGGACATCCTCCGAAACTTATTATATCATCTAAAATGTGAAAATAACTATCTGAAAATACAAATATATATAGGGTGATCTATTTGGTAAAACTTATGATGTCAGATCCAGAAATAATTTTCCATCCCTATATATGTATAAATTAATTAGGATAATTTTTTCTGATAAGAACTTTTGTCACTATTCACAATTTATTTCGATTAGTTCATATGTGTCTATTTGATACTCACAGTTTGCCACCTCTCTGCAGTTTTGGGGTGTCCCAACTCTTGCTACATTGCTTTATTTGTGGCTACACCATCATAGCCAAGGTGCGCCCCAGTAGCGAATTTCGGGTGGCTACACATAAATGCTACCAAAGTAAGTTGTTCTTTATTATCTCGGTTGCATCTATTTTGTCTCCTAAGAAAATTGCGTAGAAAAACTTAAATTTACTTTACTGCTTCAAAAATGCGAATCATAATTTACCAATAACATAATATTATTATTGTTGTAACTTTTATACACACAAAAATACATTATATATTTTATGAGAACATTAAACATACTTACATTTCGGCAACAGTATCCATCATTGAAATTTAAATTACCAGAAAACGATCGCAAAACTTACAAACAGAGATCGACCCTCCAAGTTTATAATTCGCAATGATCTTTCTTACACAAATTAGTCGCGCGAAAATGTATTAGTTCATTTCTTAACCGTATATCTCGAGCTATTATTGGCTGAGACAAAAGAATGGATGACTAATAATTGTTTCTCGCGCCATATGACTCCCATCGGTCTATAACGGCCGTTGGGTACAGTCAGCCAGTCAGTTCATAAATATATGAACAAATCCATAGCATGAAATAATAAGGAATATTTCGCGACTTCCCACCCTATCAATGCAAGTTTAAAAAATAGAAGAATATATTTTGAACTGAATATCTCCACCTGTTTTTAGATATGTATATTCAGAATTTACCAATAGACTCTGCGTAAAATATCTTGGATATTCGTTTCCGAGTTACTTATAAATCTAGAAAACCGATTAAGGTAGGTAGGTACTTGGGGCTGGATTGAATCACATTAAAAATGTTTTCCTGATAAATAAGAATTTATTGTAAACAACCATTTCCGATTGATTGAAATTAAAAAAGCTTCTTTCCAAATGTCGGCGTATTTTTCATACCTTCTTCTCTTATCCAACATTACCTACATTTGATTTTTCTCACTATTGTAACGTAACCAAATAATGTTGCCTCTACTATCTGTAATAATATAACATCACCCAGTATATGGACAAATAAATTTAACATGAATGACAATGAATGACATTTCGATCTTCAACTGTTATCGGTAGATTATGTCGATTGCCGATTAGTGTACAGAATAGACCTCCAGGTATCGTTTGGGTGGCATGTGATTGCAGCCTTGAGCTGACGATGCATCCGCTCTACAAGTCCATTGCATGCTGGATGGTATGCGGTTGTGCGGGAACGTTGAAAACCAGCGCGTTTTCCTAACGCTTGGAACAACTGGCTCTCAAATTGTCTACCCTGGTCAGTAGTGATTAGCTCAGGGCATCCAAACCTGGATATCCACCCGGTAATGAAAGCGTCTGCTGTTGCCTTAGCGGTGATGCAAGTCATAGGCCATGCTTCAGGCCAACGGGTAAAACGATCGACTGCTGTTAGGCAGTAGCGATAGTTTGAAGCTGGAGGCAGTGGTCCAATGATATCGACGTCAACGTGGAGAAACCGTTGGGACGGCGTTGGAAACGATCCAACAGGAGAGTGTACATGGCCGACAACCTTGGCGCGTTGACAATTTAAACAGCGTGTCCAAGCGTGACAATCTTTCTGCATTCCAGGCCATACAAAACGATCCGAAACTAAGCGGGTGGTTGCGCGAAGGCCAGGATGGAAAAGACAATGTAGAGAGTCGAAAACACTGCGGCGAAATACCTATGTAACAAAAGGACGCGGGCATTTCGTCGACACCTCACAGTACAAGGATATTTTCGTGCCTGGAACCGGTAGATGCTGAAGTTGAAGAGATGTGGTATTGGGTGAGTCGATGATATTATGTAACTCGTCGTCGGAAGTCTTAGCATGCGTGAGGACATTAAGGTCTATGGGTGCACTAACTGCCTCAACACGGTTTAACGCATCCGCTACGACGTTGCTTTCGCCAGCGTAGTTAATTGTCCGATAAAATCCAAATACCGAAACTGTCTTGGAGAACAATCACTAGGTCTTTGTCGAAAGGCTTAAGCCAGTGGTTTATGGTCACTGTATATGGTAAAATGGCGACCTTCTAACATGTAAAGAAAGTGCTTCACTATGCAGTAAACAGCGTGTAACTCGCGATCAAAGGGACTCCAGTGCTTCTGGGAGTCAGAGAGTGACTTAGAGGAGAATGCGAGCGGCTGCCAATTACCGTTGACTAGCTGTCGAAGTACTGCTTCGATGGCAACACTTGAGGCGTCGGTAACGACGGCCAAAGCTGCTGCAGGGTCGGAGTGAACCAATAGCTAGCACGCGAAAGTTTAACCTTGCAGCGTGTAAAAGCGCTATCCAGGTCTGGGGTCCAAGGAACAGGACGGCTGCCAGGTGTCTTAGGACCAGCAAGGAGGGCATGGAGCAGTGCCTGGTCTTCTGCGGCGCTTGGTATAAATCGACGATAGAAGTTAATTAAACCTAGAAATTGATGTAGCTGGCGCATAGTGGTTGGTTTGGGAAAGGATTGCACTGCGGCGACTCGCTCGTTGGAGGGGCATATGCCATGAGCGGAGATGGTAAAACCAAGAAAAGTCAGCTCTCTACGCTGAAGACACACTTTGATACGTTCAGTAACAATCCATGTTCAGCAAACCTTGTAAAGACTGTTCGTAGGTGTTGTTCGTGTCCATCCTTATCCCACGACGCAACAAGAACATCGTCTATATACGCAAAACAAAATTTAAAGCCTCAAAGCACTTCATCCATGAACCACTGAAAGGTTTGGGCAGCATTACGAAGTCCGAAGGACATGTACGGAAATTCATAATAACCAAAAGATGTCACGATGGCGGTCTTCGCAATGTCATCTGGGTGGACGGGTATCAGGTGATAAGCTTTGGCCAGATCTAACTTGGTGAAGACAGTAAATCCTGCAAGCTGGCTTGTAAAATCTGCTATATGACGAACGAGGTACTTGTCAGGCACAGTTTGCGCATTTAGGGCTCTATAGTCTTCGTACGGACGCCAGTCATCACCTTTCTTGGGAACTAGATGTAAGGCGGAGGCCCATGGGTTGTCATCAAACTCTCGTTGAGCAATAGCTAGGCGATCGGGGGCGAGGCGGCGTAGTCTGCAAAACACTGGAGGGCCAGGTGTGGTCTTGATGTGGTTAAGTGTATTTTGCAGCACGGGAGGACGAGGTGCACCAGAGGAGCTGGTAATTGGAGGAAACTCGCGGAGTAGCATGTGGTAGCGGGACGTTCCAAGAACAGCGCGCACAGATTGAGTATGGGCTAGATAACCGGGAATACGTTGACCAGAGGAAGTTAGGCCAGTGACGAGGCATTGGTATCGAGGGTCAACCAAAAGATAAAAGTGCGATAGAAAGTCAACACCATTTATAGGTTTGGTGACGTCCGCTACTACAAACTTCCAGATAAAATCGCGTCGAGGTCCAAAGTTAAGTGACAAAGTGACTTAGCCGAAGGTAGGTATCACTGTTCCTTAGCTGCATAGAGGCCGTAATCAGTACGCGGCCTCGATCCCCGGAGCTGGGCACGAGGATAAACACACAAGTCCGATCCGGTGTCTACGAGAAATGCTACTTTTGTCAAGGTATCCGTAATCAAGAGGCGGCGAGAGGATGGTAGGCAGTCACTTGTCGCCAGTAGGTACTGCCAACGTCGTTTCCCTGAGACCAACTACAGGGGCCGGTGCACTTAGTAGCCTTCTCGCGAAAACGCCGGTGATACCAACAAAACGTATCTCGGTCACTACCACGATCATCATGCATGTCTCTACGAGGACGAGATTCAGATCGTCTTCTAGATAAGCCAGGCCCCTTTATAAAGGATCGCGATTGACGATGCTCGGTAGTTAGAGCAGCGACTTGCCGAGAAAGTTCATCAAGTCGTTATCCGAATGTAACGATGTATGCGGGTTCGACAGGTACAGGTACAATGCTCGCGACGTGCTGCTTTAGAGGTGCGACCTCATTAATTTTGTCGGCTATCTCTGCCAATCTATCCAAGTCCGGTTCGGTAGAGGCAACTATAATAGCCTGGTAATTAGTCGGTAGGCGAGAAGACCAAATAGATCTTGAGAATTCGGATGGAACTTCCGGGCCGGCTAGAGAACGTAAGTGTGATGGCATTCGGTCTCCAAATTCTTCGCGCACTAGCAATTGTCTGGCGCGTTGCTCTTGTGACACGGACATACGACGAATTAGTTAATTTTTTGTCGAACGTATTTGTCCTGATTGGGTGTATTACCGATTATATCACTCACCTCGGCTGTTTGGCGGCTATCCAGGAGGGACACAATATGATAAGAGAACCAGAGTAACGGGTTGTCGGGCCACAGCGGTGGTGCCCTAAATCCAATTCTATTTACCTTCTCTGTGGCTATGTCTGGTATACCAATTGTCATATTAGGTAGGGCTTGGCTATTGGACGTACCTTGTTGGGCTTGTTGCTTCTGTGACTCGATAAGCTGGGCCTGGGTAGACTGCAACTTCTCCTGTAGTTGCTGTTGTGCCTGCTGTTGTTGTTGCAACTGCTGTTGAAAATGAGCCTGCTGTTGTGCGACTTGTTCTTGCATTGCTGCAATCTGAGCCTTCAACTCATCCATGGTTGTACTTTGTACTACACTCTTTCTTAACAGCTCACCGTAAATGCACTTTGCACTTCTTCGCGAACACCAACTGTTAAAAATCAATCACGTCGGGAAATCACCAATACAGGATTTTAAAATGATTTATGTTTATTAAATCACTATATATGTACAGAAAGTTGAATAGTTCACGAAAGGAACTTGTTATTGTTACAGTAATCACAAAAGAAAGGTTTTAATCCAGTAAATTAATATATGTATCGAGCACGCTTATTTTTCTTGTACCCAGGGTTAGAGGCACAGAATACTAATAAATAGTTAGAGGTTACTGGCCGAATCTGGCGGTTGGCTGATGGCGGCTAACGACTTTTCCAGTCGGTGCGTTCGACCAACCTCCGGTGGTAGTAAGGCGCTCGATTGCGCTGCAACTTATCTCGCTCAAAGCTATGTGGCGATAGTTCTTGCAGCTACGAAAGCATGGTAGAAATCCGCGTCTTGATAACCGTAGTATTATTTTTTGAATATTCCGCCTATCAATTTCACGGGAGCTGTCTTATAAGAATCTTGTGTTTATATAGTTTGCTCAGACCATAAACATAAGAAGTTTTACGGACACTCTTCCACCTTAAAATGTTAGGATATGGTGAATTTTCATCAGTAAAACCAAGAACATATAAAGGGAGGTTGAGTAACCCTGCATCATGTGCTATAAGCAGCGCAACACTCCGAAATGACATTGGATAACCCTACGTTTTTGGCTGTCTGTGATCGTACTATGACATCTATGCGCTTTTACCAGAGAACACTGCTTTTACAGTAATTGGTCTTTTACATAGTTGTACAAACCAGCAGTGGGATTCTCATCCACGAACTCGAGTCGAGTCAACGTTTTAAGTGATTCTCATCTCTACCTATTTGGTAGCTCCCGAACTCCAGTAGGACCAGAGAACACTTTCTAGTGCATATCTAGTGGGACTCTGATTCACGAACTCGGGACATTACGTAGCGAATCGACGTCTTAGCGATTCTCATCCATTCACGTCACGGATATAAGTTATATTAGACAGTTAAAGCAATGTCCAACACGTAGACGTAAACGTAGAAGATTGCAAGTGAGCATACGCACTAGCATTTTGTCCTGCGTCTACGGATACGGCTGACGTAAAGATACGCATGTTTACGTAGCAGTTGAAACTTATCTTATTGAGCCGAGCAGGTACGATTAGACCCGAAGGAAACAATGAAATTAGTTGGGAGCGACTCTTAACACTTGACAACATAACCTCCTATTTTATTCAATAACTTGTTATCGTTTGCCTTATGATCGTATGATCGTTCGTTTATTTTCTTATTTTACAATGGAAGTAGCACCCAACAAAAGGATACACTTCTCTCAGGAAGACGATTTACTTTTGTGTAGGGAAGTCCTGGGCCAAAACCCATACGAAGATCTCGCAAGTTGGAATTTATACCATTTTATCAGACTGATCACTATCATCTTAAAGCGCCTCTAAAATTAATATTTCTTCCATATCTATTATTTGTTTACCATAGGTAATAGATTGGTTTTGTTTTCATTGATTACGGACTCCAAAACTGAGGTTATGAGTTATGATATACGTTCTCGAGACACGTTTACGCTGATGCTTTAACTTGGTTTATCTCCGATGATTTCTGCGTTTACGTGGGTGAGATACGTCTACGCGTTTGACATTGATTTAACTGTCTATTGATGACCTCGAAACACATTTGACGTGTGTCAATCCCAATTGTCCAGTACTTTCAGATTAGCCAACATTTTGGATCAAAATAATAACCGTCTATTTCTGACTGAAAATTGATAGTGTCAAATCTTAAAATTTCCTATATTATTATAATCAGAGAAAATCATTTATAATGCCGTAAGCTGTGATATATGTTAATTTTATTTTAGGTAAGCTTTTTCAATTGTAACATGATTCTATAAACTAATATTATATTTCTTTCAGGTGAATAGGATTGTTTGGAATGCCCGCTTCTGATTTAATCTACTTTTGTGAATCCAAGCATATCCGATTGGATTGGATATGTTAAATTCAATTAATTAATGGATCAAGTTTCAGGACAGCAGTAGAAGATATTTGAAGAGAAGGATTAACGAATAAGCAAGTCATGTGAGTAAAGTATCGTTTTGATTTTTTTATATTTATGAATTTTGCTAGCACGTTCTTAGCTCTGGTATACTTTACATTCTTAATTATCCTGTATTCAGTATTCATATTTTCGGTTTAACTGATTCTTGGTTAATTTTAACTCATCATGTCTGGTCCTTCTGCAAAATTGATTCCGAGATTCTTCTGCACAAATTTATATTGTAGAGTGACTGTGTCGCTGAAGATAATGTATTTTTTTCTAGAGAGAATGGAGAGTACGCAGATGATACTCCTGAAGTCAACTATACGACTACTAATGTAGCATATTAGTAGTGTATTATTAAATAAATTAAAGGTATTCGATCGCTTATTGCCACAAAAGTTTGCTTTCAGATGAAATAGGTACTTTGTCAGCATTTGTTTGTGACTTAAATAACATGAAAATACCGGATTGAACTATTTCAGTGAAAACTTAATTGATTTAGTGGATCTATGCATAACTTTTTATATAGTTTTTAGACAGCTAATGGCATTGAGTTAATCTAGAGAATGGTTCTTAAAAAATATGAAGGCTTTTTATAAAAATTAGGTTTTGTTAAAATCATATTCTCAACATTAGCATCAACTTAGCAGCTTAAAAGGTTTGTTCTATTTAGATAAATTTGAATATCAACTGAATCAATTTCTCACTTCAGATTGTCTTTCTATTTTATAATGTGTTTAAAAATTAAAATATTTTTTTTGTTTCATAAGCAAACACAGCAGTAGAATCCAATAATGTAGCTGATACTTCCGAATGAGACTGGTTTATGTTTATAGCACACTGGACTTTTATCAAATGTGAATACAAAAACAATACCGATTTATATAACAAGAAGAAAGATTCTCATAATGCCTTATAACAATTTCTTAAGTACCTGATTCTTAATTCTGTATTTAGTAATGGTCTACACTTGCCATCGATCTGGTCATTGAGGAAATTACATGACTGCTTACGATCATTTATTTCTTACGATTCAAGTAAATTCAATTTTATTCCTTTATTCTGTGTATGTAATATCTTGAAATTATCATTAAATAATGTGATAAATCATAAAATTATTATACTTGAACCCTTAGAAATCTATATTCATAAACATTCAGGTAATCCCCTCAATGGCCAGATAGATGGCATCTCTAGCCTATTACTAAATATATAATTAGTAAGTAAGCAATAGTCGTTAAGCATTGTGAGTCTCATCCTTCTTATTATATAAATAGGCGTAATCGTTGTTCTCTTCGAATTTAGTTCAGTATTCACAATTAAAAGTACGGTGTACAAAATTATTAAAATTCCAAGAATTCACAAAATAATAAGCAAAGAATAGCTATAAAAACCTACAACAGCCTGTTCAACAATTCGAAAACGTTGACGTTGAATAGATATAATTTTTAATAAAAAATTGCATAAAAGAGAGAATAAACTGAATATATTAAGTTATCATCCCTACGATTGCAAATATTGTTGACACCAAATATGTAGGTACACAGTAGAACACAAGATACATGATAATCCCAAAACCTCATAAACGGTAGACGCCAGACGTAAGCAAACAATATGGTGGCGGCTGGTTAACGGAACGGTCGAGAAAGGAGAAACTGCATCCCCCACCATGAAAAACCTGCGCAAGAACATACCTAGTATATTTGTCTTCTTCTTCTTTGAGTGCCGTACTCGTATTTGAACGTTGGCGGCTTCTCTGCCTTGAAAGTATTACCACAGACAAGGAGACCTACAGTTTGACGTGGATTCCGAACCACCGATGTGTCCCAAGATAAATCTTAAAGGCACATCCAGAGAGCTGTACTAGGAAATATATATTCTCACTGGTTTTCCGTTACCTTGCGAGAGGAGGAGAATGCAATGCAACAGAGACTCTGAAATATATCTTCCTTCAGCTTAGGACATAACCTCAATTCCCAGCCGATTAACAGCAAACTTTTGAAATTCCCGCTATTTCAGCTGTCATCGCAAAAGTAGGAATTGGTACCATTGTTCCAGAATAATGGCGGCTCTTAAACGTCAATGATGTTTCTTTCAGTTTACACACAGATAGCATTTCCTATAGCATTTCTTATTTATTAGTATTCTGTAATTCACGGATTCAATAGATCCCGAGCCATAGAATTAGTACTCCTAGAAGGCTGGTATCTAAGGGTGCGGTCGAAAACACACTTCGTTCACTGACAGCAAAAAATTGGTGGTCTAAAATTCACTAACGCAAGCACTGTTGCCACAGATGGCTCGTTCGAGCCAGATATGGCTCGTTTAGGCTAAAACCTGCTCGTTGGCTCCTCTTTATTAAAACCGACTCTTTTTAGAATTTTGTTGATGTTGAGTTTTAATCGAAAAACGTCACTGTGTTACGTTGTGAGTTTTCAGTGGGTTGGAGGTTGGAGCATCATAAATCATAAAGATTACGTACGGAGTGTATTCGTGAATACTTTCCTCCGAACAAACCGCAAGCCAGACCCGTGTCAGAATTGCCAATCGTAAAAGGCGCAAATGCATTCCAAACGCTGTCAGTTGGTGATGTGTCAGTTGTCAGAAGACTAACCTAACTCCTAACTAACAAACTAACCTCTATCATCGGTGCAGCGTGCAGCAGAAGAGTCAGTGTTTTTTGTAACTTGTGATTTGAACTTTGTATCGTATTGTTGATTTTTGTAATTTGTAATAATTGTTGGTTCCTGGTTAATGAAACACTAGAATACGTACCTACAATGGAAAAGTAAGTGAATATTTTTGAACAGTATTACCCTAAAATATGAGCCTTTTCTTCATCTTTTTAAAGGTTTATTATACGAAAACCAAAAGATCAACGAATTGAGGCACAGCCAGGACCTAGTAGTGCTTCTGAACTTCAATGTGATGCTGCCCAGCAGAGCTTAAAAGTTAAACAGCCTATGGTAGAGTCATTTGAAGTAGAAAAGTAAGTAAACATTTCGAAACACATTATTAGTATCTAAAAAGCATCTTTTTTATCTTTTTAAAGAGTTCTTGTTCGAAAACCAAAGAAGCCAGAGCCAGGCCCTATTAATATTCCAAGTGCTGCTGCCGTTGTTGATGTTCAAACCATACAAGAACCCATCGTTGAGACATGTGAAGTAGATCAACAACAAGAAAACGAATCTAAGCCAAAGAAAAAAAAATTATATGACCACAAATTTCAAGACAAATGGACTACAACATATCCTTGGCTAAGAAAAGAACAAGACAAAATATTTTGTACGATTTGTTTGAGACATTTGAAATGCAGTTTGTTTGACGTTAAAAGACATGCATGTACAGACTTTCACAAGAGAAATGTTATCAAGTTAAAAAATACTCCAAAAATTATGAATGTTTTAAAAGACGAAAATGTTTTACGAAAACATCAACTTGGTAAACAAGCAGAACTAAAACTTTGTGTGTTTCTACATGAACACAATTTACCTTTTTTGCTAGCTGATCACTTATCCAGTTTTATAAGGAGTTTATGTCCTGATTCTGAAATAGCCAAAAATATAAATTGTTCTCGAACCAAAGCGACCTACATAACCAATGAATGCATAAGTATTGAGCAGCTTCATAATATTTCAGTAGTGTTAAAAACAAATAAATTTTCATTAATTATTGACGAAACAACAGATATCAGCACAGAGAAGTCCCTTGTCTTAGTTGCTAGGTATTACAATGAGAATATTAAAAAAGCATGTGATAGTTTTTTTGGTTTACTAAAAATCAACAATTCTTCAGCAGAATCTATATTTTTGGCCATTCAGGAATATCTAAATAGACATGAAATTCCCATTAATAACTTAATTGGCTTGGCTGCTGATAATGCAGCTGTTATGAAAGGCAACAAAACGGGAGTACAAGCCCGTTTCAGAGAAGTTTTGCCAAATATGTTTTTTTTGGGGTGTACCTGCCACTCTATACATCTCTGCGCATCGTCCGCGGCCAATAAACTACCAAATAGCATTGAACATTTTATTAGGGATTTATATAACTATTTTTCTAATAGTTCTAAAAGGATTGACCACTTTGCCGAGTGCCAAGTGTTTTGCCAACTTAAACCACATAAACTTCTACACCCAGCACAAACAAGGTGGGTTTCATTGCAAGCAGCCGTAGACAGAGTGTTAGAAAATTGGGAAGCATTAATCCTTTTTTTTACAAATGAATGTTTTAGTCAAAACTTAGATGTTTGTAATAACATTTTAGAATCTTTAAAACACCCTGTTTATAAATTATATTTTTACTTCTTGAGCTATGTACTAGACATTGTTAATACAATGAACTTGGAATTTCAGTCACAAAAAATTAAAATTCATTTGTTACTTGATAGAATTTCGGACTTATACCGGAATGTTTTAAAAAATTATATGAAGGCGGAGTATATCTCGAAAAATAAAGGTAATCTAAAAAATATAGATCCCAAAAATCCACACAATTTTCGCCCTCTTAAAGACATTTACCTGGGAACCAAAGTTGAAATTTTAATAGCTGAAAATCATGATTTAAAAAAAGGTGATATTGAAGCCTTTAAAATAAAATGTTTGGAATTCTATATCGAATTAGCGAAACAAATTAAAGATAGATTTGATTTTGAGAATCCAATATTATCATTTATTTCTTTTTTTAATCCAAAACCGCCATGTCTGGTGAAATCAGTAGTATTATAATTAATTGTAAAAGATTTTTTCCTGATTTAGTATTGGAAGAAGAAAAATTAAATACAGAATGGAGACTGTTACCAGACATAGCAGAGTTGCAAAATATTACAAAAAATAACAATTTTGATATGGAATTATTTTGGAATAATGTTTTTGACTTACAAAACGCTTTAGACGAGCCAATGTTCCCTACTTTAAATTATTTTGTAAAAGGCATTTTGGCGTTACCGCATTCGTCTGCAGCTGCGGAAAGAATATTTTCAAAATTGTTTTTATTAAAAACAAAAGTGCGTAATCGTCTTAATATTGACACTTGCTCCAACATTTTACATACTAAAGAATTGGTAAAAAATGACACCTGCTACTCCTGGACTCCAAGTCCTTCCTTATTAAAGAGAAGTTTCAGGGAAAATGTCAGTGCCAATAAATAAATTTTGTTTCTGATTCTTTATATATTATTATTGAAAAAATTTAAGTTTCTTTATTTTTTGTTTTCGTTTGTATCTTTTTATTTCAGTTATAGCATAGCTAGTAGTAGCTATTAAGTAGTAGTAGTAGTACCTATTTTAAGAATTTATGTTTTTGACATTATATTTATAGGAATGTATAAATATGTGTACCTAATAAATAAGTAAATGAATAATTTGTGTTTTTTCAGTTTAATACATACTTATGTTTTTCACTTTTCCCAATGCAGTTGAAAAAAAAAACCGTTTTAACCTCATTTATGTCTTGTTTCATTTTATTATTATTCGTACATTTCAGAAATAATTACTATTAAATAATATTATTGAAATAGCTCGTTCCATTATAAATTTGGCTCGTTTTCTTCATATCATCTGACTCGGAAAAAAATGAGCTTGTGGCAACACTGAACGCAAGTTTTGTTTGCTATTGGATGCGATACTGCGCATGCGTTAACTTTACTGCAAATGCTAAATTTGCTTTTCCCGTGGAGGTGGTGTAAAAAAGTGCATTGATAGTAGAAGCAGAGAACACTACCTCCAAAGTAGTTTTATGTATAGATGATACAATAAAAATATTTTTTCATTCAAAATAATATATATAATGGAATTAATCTTGTTGGATGAAAGTACCGGGACAAATTATAAAATCAAAGTGACAAAAGAGGAATTTGATGGAGCTAATAATGTTAAAATTATACCTACTGATTTTTGTTGGTTGTTTATGGCGTTGAAAATTAAATGCCAAGGATAGTATCTTAATATAAATCAACAGTTCATTTTCCCTGTAACTAACAGTTTCATTGTTATCTATATCTTAAACAATTTCAGCCGTCGTTCCTTCATTCACGGATTGCGATTGACAGCTTGTCGGTCGGAAACAAATTTGCATCAAATGCTGCCAACGACTAAATTTAATAAAAAACCGCTTGCTGTGTTTACTTCACTTTTATTGCTGCAATTGCTTACAGCGTGTTCTCGATCGCACCCTAAGAGTATATAGGCAGATCTACTCACGAAAAAAGAGAAACAACAAATCCATGTATTGGACAGAAATGCTAGGGTTTAGATTCTATTGCCCATGTATCAAAGAATGATTACAGGAGGGAATGTCAAACGGTACCTACAGGGGTCTCTAAAAAAGTTTTGTTTCACACTGAAATATTTTATAGTATAGTAAGTATAAAACATTTCCATTGTGTTAAATAATCGATATATGCTCCAACATAATAAGAAAATCGCCACTTTTGTATATTTACCTGGTAGATAAATATTACTAAATAGGTATATATGCATATATATACATATATTATTTACATACATACATACATCGTTTTACTATCGATACCTAAAATTTTTATTAAGCCTGTTTATTGGAAAATAAATTCTTTTGTTAAATTAGTCTTGATTTGTTACTAAAGCCAAAATAAAGATACTTCCAATAAATTTATTTTCGATATCAGCTAATATTTAAATATTTTCAAGTCTTCTTTTGCCCTGGTGAGGATAAAAAAATAAAACATAAAAAAATTCCGATGGCCTGTAGCCAGCAGAAAGGTAAATTTCTTAAAATTTGCTTTGTGAAATTCGGTAGTATTTTTTGGTAGAGTTATATATGTTCTCGTGTTATTGAAAATTTTCTCTCTTCTAGATTGTGTTTCTGAGTTGTCGCCTATCGTTAAAAACAGTTGGTTTTTATAGATATTTAATGATCTCTCAGAAATTGGAATATCTAATACGGGATTTTCATGAGAAGTATGGGCAGTTTCCGTACTACTGTCAGTAGAGTGGGCTGTTTCTGTACTACTGTCATCTTCGATTAGTCCATCATTGGGCGGTATTATAAAGTGATTAATTATATTTATCTTAGGTCTTGTTGGATTCGTATTTGCGTTGTCAATGTTAGTTGAGCATTCGCCTAAAATTTCTGTTATAGTTGAGTTGTCTAGTTGTGGAAGGGGGCCTATTCTATCTAATTCTCGCTGAACAATTTCATCGATATCACCTGTATTGTTATCTAGGGATGCTGTTTCGAGACCGTTATATTCATATTGGGGTGGGTTTCGTGATAGAGCGTCTGCAGCTTCGTTTGATTTACCTTTCATATACTTGATGGTGTAATCATATTCTTCAAGCTGTAGTCGCCATCTAACAAGTTTTGAGTTTGGTTCTTTCATTGAGAATAGCCACTGAAGGGGTTTGTGATCTGAATTAATAATAAATTTTCTACCAAATAAGTATGGTCTGAAGTATTTGCAACTCCATACAATTGCAAGCAGTTCTTTTTCGATAGTAGAATAGTTAATTTCTGAAGGATTTAAGGTTCTAGAAGCATAACAGATGGGATGGTTATTCTGAGAGAGAACAGTGCCAATTGCGTAGTTTGAGGCGTCTGTTGTGAGTTCGAAGGGCTTTTCGAAGTCGGGGTAAGCAAGGACTGGTTCTGAAATTAGTAAATTTTTGCATGTCTCGAAGCATTCAATAAATTCTCTTGAATGTATTATCTTGTTATCGTTTTTAAGGCAATTCGTTAGAGGTTTTATTATTTTTGAAAAAATTCTTATAAATTTTCTGTAGTATCCTAAGAGTCCAAGAAATGACTTGATTTGCTTTTGGGTTTTTGGGATTGGAAATTTTCTAATTGCTTCTATCTTTTTGGGGTTTGGCTTAATACTATTCGGAGTAACTACGTGACCTAAAAATTCAACTTCTTTTTTAAGAAATTCACATTTGTCTAATTGTACCTTATATTTTAAATTTTGAATGTGTTCTTTTAACCCTGTACTGAATATAATTATGTCATCCATATATACCATGCAAATTTTGTTCTTTCAAAACTTCGTCCATTACAGGTTGAAATGTGGCGGGTGCGTTTTTCAGTCCAAACGGCATTCTTAAAAATTCGTAGTGACCGTGTTCGACGCTAAACGCTGTCTTTGCAATTGAGTCTTCGTTCATTTCTATCTGGTGGAATCCGCTAGCGAGCAATATTGAAAAATATTGCGATCTTCCTAATTTGTCCAGTATGTCATTAATATTTGGGATGGGGTATCTGTCGTCTATTGTTTTGTTGTTTAGTTGTCTGCAGTCTACAACGAATCTCCATTTTTGTTTGTTCGATGAATCTATTTTCTTGGGAACTATCCATATTGGTGATGAGAATGGGCTAGTAGATTTTCTAATAATTCCATTATCTAGCATATTTTTGATTTGTCTTTGTACTTCGTTCTTATGTACATGCGGATAGCGATAAGATTTCACGTGAATCGGCATTTCCTCTGTTGTGTTAATAGTATGTTTTGTTCGAAATGTAAAAGGTAATTTGTCATCAGATTTGAAGAATACGTCGCTATACTGTTTGCAGAGTTTATGTATAGCTGTTCGTTCCTCGGAATTCATATGACACGTGCTAATGAACTTTTCTACGGATGTCTCTTTTAACAGCGATTCGCGGTTATTCTTGAAGTAATGGAATATTTGTTCACAATTGAAAATCTCATATAGATTAGAATCAAATCCTTAATCCTTAGCAATACTTAAAATTTGCGGAATGATTAATTCTCCTAAATTACCTTTATTTATTATTATTTCTCCTTCATATATGCTGACTAGAATATTTTTAATAGTTTTCTCATGAGCATCTAATGAAAAAGAAAAATTTACATCTGAAGGTTTCCTAAATTTAAAAGGGATTACCACATATTCGTTACATAGCCTTTGATTTGTTAAATCGATGTTGAAATTCATATTCATTAAATCTGTGAGTCCTATAACTCCATCAAAATAATCGTGGAAGTCAAATAAAATGAAGTCTATTTTATAATAGCAATTAAATTCTTGAAAAGCTGGTATTAATGCTTTATATCTGATTTTCTTACTTCCTATAGCTGTTTTGATTTCAGAGGGTGATTGATAAATTGTTTCTGGATAATATTTCTCAATAATGGAAGGTCTAATGATAGATTTAGAGCTTCCTGTGTCAATTAATAATTTTAATTTTGGATTTTTTATTTCTAAGTATGGAAGGGTATTACTAGATGAAATGTTTATTTCTATCAAGGATGTTTATTTTGAGATGGGTCTTGTTAAAAATTTTCTTGAGAATCTATATTTTTGATAGAATCTAAGTTGTGGGACTGTACCTGTTGATTTGCGTAATCGTATTCTAAGTGCATTTGTGAATGAGATTCATCTTGATGAATGTTTGGGTATTAATTATAATCTGATTCTAAGTATGTATCATCATCATATTCATTAGAATATAATTCTTCAAAAGTGTATTTCGGGGAATTATTAAATTGACGATTAGTGAAGACTTGTTTTTGAAAATTTGAGCGATTCTAGAGTTGTCGTCGACTATTTATAGTAGGTGTTCTGGAGGTGGTGGATATTGGCTCTGGTTTTGAAAGTTGTGCCGGAGGAATTGGCTTTGGTGCAAATACATTACGTGGGGGTCCGAAAACTTCTCGATTAGTGAAATATCTCTTTTCTGGCTGAGGTATGGGTTTGATATCTAGTGGTTGGTTAGGCCATATTTGATTTGTTTCGGTATATCTTTGATTGGAAAAGGGGTTATTTGATGTTAAAAAATTTGTTTTTGTTGTTTGCGGGAACTGATTAAGTGGACAATTTTGAGAGGTTTGAGGAAATATTTGTTGTCTTGGTTGGAGTGTGGGATTAAAGTGTGATGTCTGTTTATAATTAATTTGAAAATTACCGTATAATCTTTCAAAGTTTTCAAATTCATTCACATAAGCCATAGCATCTTCTAAAGATAATGGTTTTTTGATATGCATATTATTTTTAAAAATTCCGGTACATCCTGCAATAAAGGTATCTAAGGCAGTTTTGTCGTAATGTTTAATAATAATTATTAATTAATTATTAATAATAATAATATTATTTAATAGTTTCTCTGTCATATTTGTATCATTGCTTATTCTTTGAACAATCTTACTACGTAATAATGGTAAACGGCTGCCAAAATTAAGGAGGTGTTCGCCTTTCTGAGGTCTAGTTCTTGTTAATTCTTGAATTAAACATTCTATGTCCCTACGGTCGGAAAAACATTGTATAAGCGCTGATTTGAGACTTTCCCAATTATTAAGCTCAACACGATTTCCTACTATAGCTTCAGCTTTACCTATTAATTTATCCTGAATGCAATCTATGATATGTTTATTCAATTCACGGTCATTAAATATACCATAAGAAGTTACTAATGTGTCACAACGATTTATAAATTTGTTCAAAGTATCGCTGTTACCATCATAAGGCTGGATATTATCAACTCTGGACTTGAAAAGGTCCCAGTTGACTGTTGGTATTGGTGTGGTCATTTTTATTTCTTTCTTATTATCTAATTCTGAACTATCTCTATCTATTCTACTTTGTGTTATTTGAAAATTATTCAATTGATCTGTTAATTCGTCCAATTCAGACATATACTTAATATATAATTATTTCTTTGTTCTTTCTTGAAAAAAAAAATTGGCAACTAAGCTATCTTTTCTCAAGTCCTTAAACAGAGGGTTGGAAAAGGCAAGAAGAAATTTGGCACTTACAGTTTTTGACGACGGTTGTCCTGTAGTCTCCGCTCCTTCCTCGACTTTTTGTTGCTCGTTGATGGTCTACCAAGAGTCACAGGTTCTCCAGGAATTTCCAGGTTCTTGTGCGATGAAGAAGAAAAGGCTTCAAATCAAGAAAAAGATAATATCGACACCATGCGATAATTTTTCAGACTTCGCACATCCACTAAGACTGCGCCAGTTATATGTTTGTGACTCACAAGAGACTTTTTAAAAAGATTTATTTAATTATATAAATGATCTTATGACAACGAGATGATAAAACAAAAAGCATCTTAAATCTAAGTACAAATGTTTTTATATTATAATTATGCTGACGGATGCACACTGGTTGTTGATCCGCGATGTCAGCGTCTCGGTAGCGGGTTGAAGGTTCGTAACTCTGTTGATTTTTTTTCGAAATTCAAAAGTGTGAAGATCACAACAGATACATTTCTATAAGAAATTTACCTATAAATAACATAAACACCAAAAAGAATAAATATTTTGTATGGCATTGTTGCCTTGCCTAAGGTACAAATTACATAATGTTTTAGTATAGGTAGTCTTAATTTAAAAAAAAATATTGTTTTTTTGATATTCATTCAAATCATGATAAATTTAGAGATTTTGATATTGTATAAATCAAAAAAGAATACTCAAAGGTAGGTATTTACTTTCTCTTTTCTATTTCAAAATCTTCCAAAACGGGAAATGTCTTCAAGTTTGACATCACTGTTCTTAAGAAAAGTACATTAACGAATATATAAGATAGACTTTCGCGCAAGCGTATATCATCCGAAACCCTATCACTGTTTATCTTTCTTCGTGAGGGTCTTCTCACTCTATCAGTCTTCTAGGAGTACTAATTCTATGTCCCGAGCTGATCTGTCAAATTTACTTGGGACCAGAGAGAAGATACAAAAAATTGTATGTTCTCTCTGCTCGGGACCTAATCATCATTATGAAAAGTAGAGTAATATATAGTAATATTTCTGCCCCTTTTCAACACGTTTTTATTAGCTTCACATGTATGTTTGTTTGTTTGCATGTAATCAAAGTCTTTGAGCTCGATTTTGCACTACTTTGAGCAATCCGATTTTCTTTAAAATTTTCACACCTATCAATGACTGGTGACAATGCAATAATTTTATATGTAGGTGCGACTGCAACTCCTTGATGGGGGGTTCCATACCTATATCTCTGAGCTCTATGGATGGATTCTCGTGGAATTTTCAATATACATGTGAGTTAGTAGGATATATGATTGTGTGTAAGTGCGAGTGGGAATCTTTGGTGAAGTATCCCATACCTATGGGTGTTTCTGATTCCTGGATGAATTTTCGTGGACATTTCTATCTGTATAAGGGTTGGGATGTTTTGTGATATTGTGTACGTGCGAATGGAATTTTTCGATGAAAGGTTTCATACTTATAGTTGTGTACGTGCGAGTAGGATTTTTTGATGAAGGAAAATATAAAATAAGTAATAGTTTAAAAAACTAAGAAAAAAGCTTTAATAGCAAACCAAACTAAAAATTTGAAAATGGATATCATTTTAATGTAAAAAAAGCGTGGGCTGCTTGATGTCCATTGATATAAATATTTTATGTTGATAGATACTGATATAAGTAGTCATTATAAAATTAACTTAGAAAGTACCCCACACTTTCTTACATTAAAATGATACCTTATTTTCAAATTTTTATTATTATATATATAACTATTATTTATTTTATATTTTCCTTCAAAATTTGAAAATAAGGTATCATTTTAATGTAAGAAAGGTACTTTCTAAGTTAATTTTGTAATGACTACTTCAGTATCTATCAACGTAAAATATTTATATCAATGGACATCAAGCAGCCCACGCTTTTTACATTAAAATGATATCTTATTTATTTTAAAATTTTTAGTTTGGTTTGCTATTAAAGCGTGTTTTTTTAGTTTTTTGAACTATTATTTATTTACATACTAAGAGTAAGACCATAGACATAATACGTAAGGACGTATGGCGTAATTGAAACATTTTGATATTTTCAACTTACATAAAATTATTTGGTTGTCTGGCGCCGTCGTCTAGGCACTGTTTTTCATTTGAGGGTTTATTTTGTCAGCAATAATGTCTTCTAAAATTAACGATTAAGATTTACAATCTTCTCCGATCACCGTCTGATTTGAATCAGCAGAAATACCCGAACGATACCTGTATTTTAGATATGCTGCCAAGATCGGACATAAAGAAGGTCCATATATCATTTTATTGATTCTAAACCGTTCTATAAAACATGCGCTAGATAAATCTGACAAATTAAACCGATTTCTTATTCTTATTGATCGTCTTCTTCGAAATGTTATAATTTCGCCACTTATATCTTCATGTCACATTTCATGGAAAACTGGTAATAAACTATTTAACGTATCAATATATGAAACTAAAACCAAAATGAGAAATATGTCAAATATGCGCGAAGAAATTAAATATAGTTCTCATTTATAGTTGTTATCTTCAAAAGAACCGTAGCCAATCGGAAGATATGCTAAATAGCCGTCTCAATTTCGTCCAGTCGGCGCATTGACGTCATGCGGTTAGTAGAATTTGAAATTAACGGGACAAGATATGGCTATCTGCGCTTTCAAGTTGCTTTTATTAGGAATAAGAATAATTATTAAAAAACTACTTTTTTTGTTTGTATTTACTAATAAAATATTCTCTATAATACCTATAAAATACATACAAAAATTATGATATAGTTTTAATTATTTTTAATTTTTTTGACAAATTGTTCTTTTGAAGCGATTTATTTAAATTCCGTATTCGGAGGAACATTCTCGATCTGAAGAATAATTGTTTTATTTTTGGACTGCAATCAATATTTGAGGCACAATGAATGAATTTACTAAGGTAACCCTTAGAAATAAGCTGCTCCTTGGAATTTACTTCATTGGAATTTTTTTCCAATTTCTGTATACCTATGCAACATCGTTTCATGAGAAAGTTTAGATAAGCCACCTTCTGATAAATGATCTGTCCATGTAAACAATCCTAAATCGACAGTATTCGTGGAAGTGGATGCTGTTGGTTCAGTTTTTTTTTAACTTGTGACAAATGAAACCCGCAAAATTTTGTAATCCGTCATATGGAATAGCATACAGTTCTGAAACTGAAAGTATTGGTTACTTAAAAGCTCCTGTGACTGTAAGTCAGGAGTTTCGTCTTTCTCCATATTACATTCCACTGAAAGAGAACTGTCATTCCTTCCTAAAATGTATGCCCTCTGGCAATATTCAAATTCTAAGGGATTAGGATGATCATGTAAGCACCCTCTAGACCTGATTACACTACCAAAAATTTCTAATATATCCTGATTAAAACGGTAAGTCAGGATATATTTAATAATATATCTTAGCATAAATTCTTGATATAATAACTTTAATGATGAGTTTGTCATCAAAATGTCCCTTTGGAAAGGCAGTAAACTTTTTCTACCTTTGACCCTAAGAGAAGACATGATATTACTCATTTTGTCTATTAGATCATTTTCAGAAGTCGATGCTTTCTACATGAATAACCCAATAGTTCAAATTTCAAGTTCCTTTCGTAACAATCCTCGTCAAAATGTTTGGAACAAATTCGCCCATTTTTATGTTGACCTTATCTGCCCGTTTACAAGCATTTTCCCATTGTTTGCTAAATTTTCGTCCTTTGGAAACCGAAAAAACATTAAATCGCTGGTGAAGTATTTAGACTGATAGTCTGTGTGGCATCCAGCTTTGGCACAACGCATTTTGCAATTAAATATAATAACGCAATAAGCAGAAGCACAACCTCACACCGACACACAAATCAAATGGGAGTTGAGCTGCTTCGTACGAAAAAGCTAACCACATGACGTCAACGCTTAGATTTAGGCTCCGCCCAGAATGCGCAATATCATATCTTCTATATCTTTGTATCATGATAAAGAACTATACAGTATCCCAACTCTCATGGAAGAGGTGACACCGCGCATACCCAAGCGCGCATGTGGCGGTCATGTTTTAATGTTAAAACCTTGAGAATTCAGATGCGTACGAGTAGAATTTCTGCGGCTATCCTACGTGCTGATACAGTGACGTCCGTGAATTCTCTTTTGTATACTGATTGACCATATTATCATCTCGATTGTATTTTATAATAGAGAGAGAGAGAGAGAGAGAGAGAGAGAGAGAGAGAAATGCTTTATTGTCGAAAAAATATAAATTTTGTAGACAAAGCAAAATAAAAATATCAAAATCAAACAATACACAAACAAAAAAAGTCAAAACTAAAAATTAAATTGAAATTAAATAAATTTATATAATATAAAACAAAAATATAAAAATATAAAGATGTAAAAATATAAGATAGTAAGTATCAGAATGAAACCTACAGCTGTATATTCGGTTAGAAAGTAAGTTAACATACAGCTGTAAATTCAGTCAGAAGGTAAACACTAACTAAATCACAAAACAAAAACAAATTTTGTACAAACAATTAGTATTATTAGTTTTTACAAAATGTCGAAAGGTGGAAATGTGTGTTGCGCAGAACTGTAACAACAAAAGCTACAATTGTTACTTCAGTTTTTTTGATTTCCCGAAAGATAAAAACAGGTACCTTAAATTTACATTTATTTGTTGGTGTTATCGTGTCTACTGAAATATACAAATATAAATAATTAGATATAATTTGTTTGTTTCTCAAGGTGAGAAATCTGGTTACTGGCCTATAATATAATTGATTTGCTGGACAGATTGGAACATGAACGCTCCTTCAAACTGTGTTCAGCACATTTTGAAAATAATGGAATGCTATTAAGATTAGTAATCGTAGATTTTCAAGATAATATCAAAGACACCGTCGAAGAAACTGAACCTTTACAACATTTTGACAATGACTATCAAACCTTTAAAATAATGAAACATATATTTCAGGTTACCTGATCAAGAAATGACTTAGAATTTATGATGCGAAACATGGTCAGTTGATGAGCTTGATGATGACCGAATATTTTGTTATTTCAAAGGTTATCATCAAAATACCAGTTGCTTTGGGGGTTTAATGATACCTGATGTTAACTTTGTAGCAATGATTAGTAAACATCATTTTTTTAGAACATCTTTTCAAGATGTTGTCATAAAATCGAAAATTGTAAGAATGTACCACATGTGATTTTAAAGACCTTTGTGAATGTCTGTCCTATAAGTATTTGTTGAAGTTATTTTTCCGTGTTTCATTATATTATACATTGTGCTATCACACATTCACAAGAAGATAATTACTGTTCACTCTTGCTTTATAGGATTAAGGGAATTAAAGAAAACAATCGTAATATCTCAGATACTCTGCAAGGGTCAACCGCTTCACTCGAACCTCTCCACCATGGTACAGGTCTTATTGTACCATGCTCCCACATTACTGAAGCGGTAAGCGGTGATGACGCTCTTAGTCTGTTTATTATGCATCATCAATAAGAAGTAATACACCTTAGACAGGTATAGACTAAACAGTAATACATCACATCTTTCCCTTTTTGAAGAACCCCAAACGGACGAGGTATACAATTCGACTGTGTGCTTTTTTTTTTTTTTTTTGGTTTGTGCGCGCCTTTCATATAGTAATCGTACTCCGATTTTGATGATTCTTGATTCATTTGAAAGAGGAAACTTGAGAAATGATCTCATATTCATAAAAACGGGAATTCGACATCTCGTTCCCTCCGAAAATTTTCTCGAAAATTGAAATTCTGCGGTGGTATAATTAAAGATAGGACAATATCCGGAAATGTTTAAATTGAACATTTTTTCAAAAGAGTAACGGTTTTCGAGATGGAGGCATTTAAAATTCTCAAATATACCAATTTTCGATATGTGGAGCGGGCGATTTCTGTCGAAAATTGAAAATCTGCAGTACATGAAAGACATAATTATTTATAGCAACATTTATAATGAACATTTTATCCTTAGAGTTACGGTTTTCGAGTTAAATCGATGTTAAAATGGTAACAACTAAAATGCTCAAGCGTATTTCCGTAGCGATGTATTGAGATCTCAATAATAACAACTACAAGCAAAGAATATACGTGGGTAATAGGATAAGTCGTATCTTCATTGGTATTAGTGAATGTTTAACGATTTTCGAGACTAAAGTTACACTCAAAAGTGTGAAATAAATATTTTATACAGAAAATTGGACCGTCGTTATCAGTTAGTGCACTGAAAAGTATAAAATAATATTAATTCTATTGGGGCTGGTACTTGTGAAGTTGGTGCCAAAAGTTATCAATCTACCTGCAACTGCACAACTTCCAAAGTACTAGCACCAATAGAATTAATATTATTTTATACTTTTCAGTGCACTAACTGATATCGTCGGTCCAATATTTTGCAAAAAATATTTATTCTACAACGATTTTAATAATATTATAACTTAACCTAATAATGTTTTAAAGAGATACATTTCCTTTAACTCCGTGACAGCATATATAACAAGTAAATAATGCATACCTAACAACTAGCAACAATACAACAACTATAAGTAGGTACATAAGTAATATAAGTAAAAATAATAATAATGGAATACCTTATAAGTCTACAACAATAAATATTTTTATATCTATAGGTACAGGAGCCGAAATCCTAAAACTCGTATTTTTTTGTGTTAGCCGCTCTGGTACCTAAAATTAGGATATATTTAAACTTCTGAGAACTCGCACAATTATTTCAATCCTTTCATCTTCTCAAGACATGATACAAAATAGCACTTTCTGTATACCTGTACCTTTTCTACAGCTACAGCAATTGAATATTGCCACTAATTTTCAGCACTTTTCTCTTCTGCTATTTTCCATTGACCCTCGACTTTTTTTAGATGAACGACATTTCGGCGGAATTCCTTCCCGTTAGTGTCGTCTCATAATAACGTCACCTCCTGTTCTGTTAACCGAATCAAAGTTGTGGGTTACTTTAGTTGTTTTAATTAAGTTTTTTGAGTACACCTTGTCCCCTATATTAATATCGATCTCTTCAGTTGCCTTTCGTTTTCTATACTCATTTGTTTTTCCCACTTCTTTTTGTATTTGATCTCTGTCCACCATTTCACCATTCAATATACTATGATGTGCCTCGCTGGAGCTAGGAATTTTATCACTAAATTGATGTCTGAAAAATAGCTTACTTGGGTCTTTCCAGTTGTCGAATGAGGAGTTCTTCCTGCCAGTTTGTTTCAAGTGCTTGGCTTATTTTAAGTCTTTTCAGAATATCACGATTTTGACGTTCTACTTCCCCGTTCATTTGAGGCCAGTATGGAATAGAATAATAATTTCTTATACCCCTTTCATTACAAAATGATTTCATGTCTTTATTACTGAATTGCTTCCCATTGTCGCAAGTAATTGATACTGGAAATCCCAATCTTGAAAATATCTCTTTCAAGACAATCATTGTTGTTGCCGCTGTTATAGTTTTCATTATTTTAATTTCTTTATATCGACTAAAATAGTCGATAATAACAAAAAGATGATCTCTACTGGGTAGTGGTCCCATAAAATCTACTGCTATATCGATCCACGGTCCAGTAGGGAGTTCCTTCCTTTTCATTGGATGAACAGACTTTTGTTCTTAATCTGCTTTTGATTGCCACTATACGCAGATGACCTTCGTGAGCGGATTCTAGGACTCCCTGCCTAAGTTTTTGTGGAATTACACGTTTAGTAACTCGTAATAAAATCCTTTCACTTGAACAGAGCTCATCCCTAAACGCTTGACAGTGCTTGATCGGGTCCCTCCATATATTTTGCTCTAGGCGGCTTTTAATTTTTAATACCTCTTCATCTGCCTCGAAATGTTCTTTTATTTCGTTTAATGTTACTGCAACAGGCCGCGAATATTCCACCACTTGATGGACATAATCAAAGTTTCCGAAAGAATTACAAGAAGTTGGTTTACAAAGACGGGATAAGGAATCAGCGATGCTGCTTTTTCATGGACGGTATACAATTTTAAATTTAAATGATTGTAGACGCAACACCCAACGTTCAATGCGGGCGCAAGGTCGTGATCTGGTTCCAAAAATAGTCTCCAATGGCTTATGATCAGTTATTAATTCAAATTCATCTTTTCCATATAAATGCATTTTGAAATGTTCTACTGTCCATACTATTGCTAACGTTAGCCAACCGAGCTTATATCTCCTTCACAGTCGAAGCTTTCCAGAGAGGTAATATTCGCCATTTTCCCTAGTCAACAAATTTGTTTTATCGTTCGTATTCACTCAATATATTATCTTGCCGATGCTGCAAGAAAAATGAAATGGGTCACTGCTGTTGTTGTTTTTTTTCACACATATATATATATACAAATATATACAAAAATATATTTTTACACATCAAGATGAGATCTTTTTATGAAAAGTTATAGACGCTCCGAAATCCGTTTTACAAGGTGAGATCCGAAATCGGATCGCAATTATTAATATGTCAATTAGTTGAGATCCGAGAACTATGGCTACACTGATATTAGGTAGGTACATATCTAGTATAAATATTTGGATAGGATATGGAGTACTGTAACAGTTCCCATTTTTTTGTTTCGACAGTTATATCGGTTTTATGTCGACCGCTCATTATATGGCTTATAAGGAGGCTCGGTGATATGAGAGGCAAGGGGGATCTTATATCTCTCAGCATGTTATGTTTGAGTAATACTAACTCAATTCACTAAATAAACAAGAATATTAACAGTAATAGGAGTTAATCAAATTTATTACATTATTAAATGTAACGTAGAATAATAGTTCTGCGAAGAACAATTAAGTTGAAATAAGTATATTACTATAGTTGAAGATGGGAAAAATTTAGATATTTTCATAAAGGTTATTTATTGTTGTGGTTAATATATGCTTTGGAGTACATACGCTTAAAAATATAAATGAATATACTTAAGAAGTAAGAACAGTAGAGCAAACAACTCTTGAATAAAATATAAATATATAGAGAATAAAACAAAATAGATACATCCAAATGTATCATTTAAATGAAAGTAAATACGTAAAGTGCACAAAGTGCAAACGAGTTAACTTTTTGTTTCTTCTTACACCCAATTGCAGTAAGATTCAATCATTTGTTACCGGTAAAGAGATACAATTGTTCATTTGTTCATTTTCACGTGTAACTACTTTACACAAAGTCATTAAATTCAATGCTTTGTTTATTACTAGAACTATTTCATACTGCAACAAATTCGACATTGGGACAATTGCTTAGTTTAAATCGGCTGGGTCAAGTTAGCTCCCCCATCTTGCACTGTTTCTAAATTGTAGTCTATTTTGCTCGTTTTGTGCTGAATTTTGCCATCATAATTGTGAATTGTGCCTTTTTCCAGATATCAAAAAAAAAATTAAACAAATCCGGGGTCCAGCTTGACCACCAGACCCTTATTCAATTGTGCCCGTTTTGTGCTGAATGGTGCCGGTTTACCTAATTGCGAATTGTGCTTTTTTCTAAATACAAAGAAAAGTAAACAAATCCGGGGACCAGATTAACCACCAGCCCCCCATATTTTTGACTTTTGTGCAATAGTTTTGGCTCATTCACTTGCACTTGTTTTGTGGCGAATTGTGCCGGTGTAATTGTGCTTTGTTCCAAATACCACAAAAAATTAAAGAAATCTGGGGCCAGCTGGACCACCAGTCCCTCAGTTTTTTGACTTTTCTTGCAACATTTTGGGTTTATTGAATTGTGCTCGTTTTGTGCTGAATTGTGCCGGTGAACATTTGATTTGTGCTCTTTCTTTTCTATGCATCAAAGAGTAAGTAGAAACAATCTGGGTTGACCGTTAAACCCCATTTATTTAAATTTTTGCTTATTGAACTGAGATCGTGTTTAGCTTAATATTATTCCACAGGAAGTTGCACAAGCTTTCATTTTATTGTTTATTAAGCGGGATTAATTGTGGGACTCCAATAAATATCTAAGTGCTTACTCCTAGGACATTATTGAAGCAAATAAAGCAATCCTCAAAATAAATATGGAAGATGTAGATACCAACTTGAATAATGTGTATTTATTAAATCAACAAAATATCCACGAATGTTTTTAAGAATAAACACCTACCGAAAGGAACGTGATATGCCCATAAAAAATAGTAGCATCATATCTGTCTGTTTCGATTGGCCGTGACCCAAAAAGTATTCTAATCTCAACAAAACATAGCATAGCAAAAAATAAATCGACAATATTCTTAAACATTAACATACAACAAAGAACACATGATTTAAATAAATGAATCTACCAAAAACACATAGGTACACAAATAAACATAAACAATAGAATAAAACACAATATGCAACCACAGTCTGTTACCTACAATCTATATAGAATTAATTGAGGAATCACGTTTTCTCGAGTATCACAGTGAATTTTTTTCTTGGGAGGTAATCGTATATTTCCCATTTGTCGTTCAGTCTACAGCAATATGAAACAGGGATCCCAAACTATTTTGGACAAGTGACCTCTTTTCCAAAATGAACTGTTACCTCAGACCCCCATGGCCAAATTACCTACTTTTAACACAGAGTGTTGTTTTTCATTCTGACTTAGGTCAATAGAAGAAGACAGAGTGAGAATTAGCAATACTTTAAGTTAGCAGACTATTATGAATAAGGGGGCCTATCTTTAGTTTTTTCCTATTGATACAAAATACCTAGGTACTAAGGTACCAATTGGAAAACATTGCACTTGGTTAAGTGAGTAAAGTTGACTTCATTTTCTCATCAAAATTCAACAAAATAAAAAGACATACAATTCAGTAAATATCAAGTTTAATTTATAATGATTACTACAAATTAAGTACTTACAGAATCTTAAGTAGGTAGGAAACTATATTTAAAAAAGTATTAATTCGCAAAGAGAAAATAAAACATTCAGTGTGATGGATGAACCTGGTGACTATCTACCAATCTAGCTACATCCGGTTCAATATTCCTCGTATTGCACTGACTTGCCTTGCCATGCCAGGCTATTGACCCATATGATATTATCGGTATTACAATCATGACGTACATCCATCGCAGTATTTTTGGGTTACATCCCCAAGTCTTACCAGTCAGATTTCTGCACGCCATTAAGGCCTTTATTGCTTTGCTAGCAGTAGCCTCAATATGCTTGTTCCACAGAAGCTTGCTATCTAGTGTTAATCCCAGATATTTGACTTCAGCCTTCCAGCTTATTATATCTCCACTCAAAGTGAGAGGTTTCATAGCTGGAAGTTTCCTTTTCCTAGTAAATGGAATAATTGTGGTCTTGAATGGGTTTATGCTAAGCCCCACTGACAAGCACCATTGCTCAATAGTTCTGAGGCCCTCCTGCAATAATTCGCAGGGGTGTTCGCGAATTTTCCTCGGACTATTAGGACTATGTCGTCGGCATAGCCTATACATGTGAAGCCAAGCTCCGTGAGTTTGTGGAGTAACTCATCTACTACTAAGCTCCATAGGAGGGGAGATATTACTCCTCCTTGAGGTGTTCCACGAGTAGCTTTAACAGAGGTGGTATGATCACCTACTTGGGCCTCAGCTATTCTCGTCTTCAACATCTCATACATCCATTTGATAACGGTCTTGTTCACTCCTCGCCGTGTGAGTGCCTCCCTGATTGACACATGTGTGGTGTTGTCAAAAGCCCCAGATATGTCCAGGAAGGCACACATTGCGATTTCTTTATTGCTCAGAGAACTCTGAATGACCTCAGTTAGCTCGGTTTCTGTTGAACGCCCCGCCCTGAAATTTATGAAGTGGTTTGTCCTTCAGAATCTCTCTTCTTATGTAGTTATCTACTCCATCGTTTTCAGTAGAAACGATGTTAAACAGATAGGTCGGAAAGATCGGGGATCAGTCCCATTTTTCTTCGCTATTTTCGGTATGAAGATTACTTTGGCTCTTTGCCATATGCTAGGTATAAAGCCCCGTGCTAGGCAGCTTCTTGTAATCTTCAGGAGATGGGGAAGAATCTCCTCCATTCCTTTCTGTAGGAGTATTGGGAATATGCCATCTACTCCCGGCGATTTATAAGGTTGAAAGGTGTTGACTGCCCATTCCAACCTTTGTCTTGTGAATATCTTCTTAGCAATACTCCAATCTTCCTTGCGAGGATTCTTGGTTTGGATTGCTACGTCAATACTACTGAGGGGTTCACTTCCTGGGAAGTGTGTTTTGAGAAGTACAGCAGATCGCTCCACTTCTCCCTCAGTGTATGACCCGTCTGGCTTCTTTAGCGACATTGAGGGGCTGATTGCCCCTTTTGCCATGACTTTTTGCAATCTGGCTGCAGTAGGAGTCGAAGTAATCTTTTCACAAAAAGCTTGAAAGTGAAGCCTCTTGGCCTTCCTGATCTCCTTATTGTATTGTGTGAGCTTCTCGGTGTAGCCCTGCCAATTATCGTCTCTTTTGGCCCTGTTGAAGAGCCGACGGACCTCTAATCTGAGGTTTGACAGGTTTTTGTTCCACCAAGGTGCTTCCTTGCTTGGTCGAGCTTTTGAGAGTGGGCAACTTGATTGGAATGCATCCGTTATCGCCACACTGACCAGTTCGACCTCTTGATCCAGATCGCAGTGTGGGTGTTTGACCCCATTACTTTCGATCTGTTCCAAGTTTTGCTTCAGAAGGGTCTTATATTTAGACCAATCTGTATTTCTAGGGTTACGAGTTGGAGACAGTGAGGTTACTTCCCCCGCAATCCTAAACTCTATAATCCTATGATCGGAGAGAGAAGGTTCCTCCATCACTCTCCAATCAAATACGTTATTCCTGGCAGTAAGGCTGGCAATTGTTACGTCCAGGACCTCTTCTCTTGCTCTCGTGACAAAAGTGGGGGTTGTTCCCACATTAAGGGTTTCTAGATTATTAGCTAAGAGATATTCAAGTAAGCACTCACCTCTA
Source organism: Crioceris asparagi (assembly GCA_958507055.1). Taxonomy (NCBI): domain Eukaryota; kingdom Metazoa; phylum Arthropoda; class Insecta; order Coleoptera; family Chrysomelidae; genus Crioceris; species Crioceris asparagi. Next base: position 55,012 of record CAUEHI010000250.1, on the reverse strand, counting down.
GGGTTGTTGTTCGTGCTTCCCCAAATTACATTGTGCGCATTGGTATCACAGCCTATGATGACTGGCAGTTGTCTGCTATTGCAGTATTGCACTAGCTCTTGAGCTTCGACTGGAGGTATTGCAGGATTGTCTCCAGCAAAATAAGCAGATGCAATAACTATGTCTCGGTTGATGCCCCCAGTGTTGAGGTGTACTTGAATTGGAACTAGGTCCCGAGTCATGAATTCTGAAACACATGTGTAATTGATGTTGTTTGTTATGATCACACAGGCACGAGGGGACTCCTGCCTCTGGTCATAGATCAATTCTGAGTCTTTAGATGCCAAACCTTTAATTTGGCCTGCTTTGCCTGTCCAGGGTTCCTGGATCAGTACAAAATCCAGTTGGGATTTCGCAAATAGCCTTGCAATCACTGCTGAAGCTCCCTTCGCGTGATGCAAGTTCACTTGCGCCACCTTGGAGAAAGGGATGAAGGTGCTGTAGTCTGGGGTGTAGGGGCTGGGTAGTCCAGCCTCTAGTTCCCCCCCCCCCTCCTCTCTTTCCTCCTGTCCCTCATCAAGATCCATCGGGAGGGTAGTCTCCTTGGAGCTCGAGCGGGTATCTGGGTCTCGGGTTATGACCTCGACCCCCGCATGGGTTCGCCCTTCCCCCAGGACTGCAGAGAATTTCTCTGCCGCCCCGGCTTCTTTGGCAGAGCCAGCAGAGGCCTCGACCAGACCTGAGCTAGCAGTTTTATCCTGCACACCGGAGTCCGTAGATGTGGAGGGCATCTCCGCATCTTTTGGACCTCCCGCAGGTTTATTTTTCTGTCCTAGCCCCGAGACAGACACACGTCCAAACCTAAAGTTTAAGAAGCATCCTTCTGCCTTCAGGGCCACTCCTGATTGGTGATCGATCCCAATCATGAGGACAGTACCGGTTCGCTCCTTTTTGGAGTTGAGAACTTTCCAGGCTCTGGTACTGAGCCAGGTGTTCTGTACTTCGACGAGTCGGAGGATTTTCTCCGTCTCCATTTCGAAGCTTCTTGGGAAGTACACCGTTACAGTGACGGGTTTGGGGATGTTTTTCTCCTCCACCGCCACTAACTCGGGTCCTGCCCAAGACCTCAAGGCCGGCACTACTCCAATGAACCAGTCCGCCGGATCCTGAGAACTGCAGTCCACCAGCATCATTCCACAGCGGAAATGTATACCGGTGAAGTGCATTCCCTTCACCTCTCCACTGCACATCTCTTCCACTAGAGTATCCTCCAGTGTTGAGAGCCGCTGTGGTTCAAGGATTACTCTAGGGTAATCCTTGGGTATGATACCCACACGAATAGCTTTTACGGCCTTGGCAGCTGCAGCGTATCCTGTGGCATGCCCGGTTTTTGCTGCAGCTGTTTTCGGCTTTTTAGGCTGAGGCCTTTCCGGAGGAGTGATATGCTCCGCGCCTTTCTTTCCTGTCCCTTTTCCCGTCGGTGTTACCTTCGGGGTCGGGACAGTAGGTGGTATGAAGTGTTGAAGAGCCTGTTTTCTGGCCTCCTCAGGTGCAAGTCCCTGATGGAGGAGTCGCAGGTACTTCTCCTCCTACTCCTGCTCCACTGAGACCCTTTCTCAGTGGATCGTCTCTGCTGCCCGGCTGTCCGAGATTCGGCAGGTCGAACGGCAGACGATTCCTTTGCCGTTTGGCATTTCCCTTTTTTACAGGGAGCCCGGATGAAGAGGTGGAGGCTTTCTCCATCTCTCCTCCGGTGAGTTTGGGATTATATGAAATTTCCATAAAGTTCCCACGAGTAGCTGGGGACAAATCCAAGGTCGAAACCAGTAGAGACCAGTCCTCTATCTAGCCATGCATCCCTCGGCCTGGATTCCCGCCTTGGATTTAGAATTTTTGATGAGGTTATTTCCTCTTGGTCCAGGCGGTTAAGCCAAGGCCCCCCCGCATCACTGGCCCGCGAGACATGACCACAGACGACCAGGATGCGTTGGTTTGACAGGGTGGTTTCGAGGTTAGCTCGAAAGCACACCTGGCATCGTTGTACCTGAGTGCAATTCCCTTAGCCACGACACTACAGCTGGGACAGGTGAAGTTGGTCTGCGGCAGGGTATTCGTGGCTGCCAATTGAGTTTTTAGTCTCAATGAGCCCTATTTCCCCGCAGGCCCCCTTCTCATATAAAAATCATCGTTAGAGGCCCCCTCCTATCCGCCACCTGGAGACGCGCCGGGTTGGCACTTCACTCCTCCCAGATTCTGATTGACAACATCCGGACCAAAACCTGAGGATAAAAATTGTTAATATGATTGAGAAATATTCAAAGGAAGAGATTGAGCTAATGGTTAAAGATCAAATTTCTATTCATGGAAGTGACTTTTTGAAAGTAGTCCATATTGCTGAAAGAATCAATAAAGTTAGAAAAAAGATATCTTACGAAGCTATACTTGAAGTCTCAGCTGGTGTATTTAATAAAATTATGACACTAGGTAAAATTTTTATAGGTTGGTTATCATACAGAGTATTTGAAGATATGAACATACGTAGATGTTATAAATGCTGTAGATATAGTCACTCAAGTACGAAGTGTTTGAATGATATCATTTGTCCATGTTGTGCTGGTAATCATTCTAGTACTAATTGCAAAAAAGACAATCCTATAAAATGTGCTGATTGTGATTTTGCAAATAAGAAATTTGGATTACGTCTTCCAATGGATCATATGGCTTTTGAAGTGAAGAAGTGTCCAAGTTACAATCACATAGTAAAAAAGATGAGAGAAAATATAGACTATGTTGAATATCCGCAACCATAGCAAGCCTGATCAGGATTTAGAAATATTTTTATGTTTAGTTTCGAAAATTATTCAGCTAAAAATGAAATACGTTGTCACAATGTTGATTGCCTAAATAGAAATCTCAATGAGCTAGGTGAATTGCTTATTCTACACTTGAATATTCAAAGTCTTAATAGACATTATGAAGAGCTACTTATAGAACTGAAAGGTCTTACAACTAAACCTCAAGTTATTGTGTGTTCAGAGACTTGGTGTTTGACAGAAATAGGGTTATTCAATATAGATGAATACAAAATGTATTATGCTAATGCTGAACTGACCAAAGCTGATGGTATTGTTGTTTATGTAAGAGATACTCTCAAATCTAGTGGTAGAACGGTGGAGATTGGGTCGATGAAAGTCATGCAAGTTAAGGTGTTTGATGATAGAAGTACGGCTACAATTATTACGGCAATGTACAGAAATCACAGTGTAGATTTTGGATGTTTTTTGAATAACATCCAGACTTATTTGAGTAACTGCACCAATATTAAAGAACATGTCTTGGTTGGAGATATTAATATAGATATTTTGTCTGATAATCAAATTACCCATGAATATTGTGAGCTGCTGATGCAATATGGTTTCGTGTCCTACATCAATGGTACTACTAGACCACCTAACAGAAATGATCAGCAGAAGGGATCGTGTATAGACCATATATTTGTGAAATCAGATCAATCAGAAGTTGTTTTATTTGTATTAGAAGATCCTATCACTGATAATTTCCCTATTCTAGTGAACATTAATAGACATTTCAAATGCAAGAAAGAAAAAGAGAGTAAGTATAAGTTAATTAATTACAAGAAATTAAGTAGGCTGAGTAAAAATGTTGTATATATAGAGAACGTAATGATCAATAATGTAAATGAGATGACTGATCAATTAGTTGATAAAATTAAGTCACTTATTAAGATTTCGACATTTGTAAATAGACCAAAAAAGCGCTTGAAAAGTAGATCTGACTGGATAACACCGGAATTAATAATTGCTTGTAATAAAAAAAAGAAATTGAGTAGCTTAAAAAAGAGATTCCCAAATAGGTTGGATATTAAAGAAGAATATAATGCTTTTGTAAAATCTCTTAATAAAAAATTAAAAATAGCAAAGTGTAAATATGATAAAACTAATTTCAAAAAATTCTGTAATGATGCAAAGAGTATGTGGAATTTTGTAAATAGTAAATTAAATGCAAAAATTAAAGATAGGGTAAATATAAATGAAATATTTGATACTAAGAAAGACGGACGGATTTGAGATAGGTCAGGAGTTCAATAATTATTTTACCACGGTCGCTAAGTGTCTTTCGGATAAAATAGTGTCTGATTCTATGTATGTTCCACTTAGAGTTTGGAATAATAAGTCATTGTATTTAGAGGAGACAAACGCAGGGGAAATAGTAGATATTATTATGTCAATGAAAAATAAGAAGGTAGGTGGGATTGATGGAATTACCATCGCTGTTTTAAAATGTATTGCTTTGGATATAGCTGAACCCTTGGCAAAAATAATTAATAAATGTATGCTATCTGGTATTTGGCCTAATCATTTTAAGAGAGCAGAGGTTGTACCAATATATAAAGCTGGTGATCATAAATCAACAAGTAATTATAGACCAATATCCTTATTATCAAATTTGGCTAAAATATCTGAAAAAGTGATTCACAAAAGACTTAATGATTTTCTAGAGGGAGAGGGAATGATAAATGGGAGACAATTCGGATTCAGAAAGAATAAATCGACTAATGATGCCTTAAATTATGTCAATAACTTCATATGTAACCAACTTGACAATAGCAGATCGGTAATAGCAATATTTCTCGATCTAGCGAAGGCTTTTGACACGGTAGTACATGAACTTCTATTGATTACATTGAATGATATTGGTATAAGAGGGATTGTTAATGATTTGATGCGTAACTATCTATCAAATAGATTACAGTGTGTTCTCATTAATGGTGTTAAAAGTTCTTATAACTTAGTTACTTGTGGAGTCCCTCAAGGTTCAATTTTGGGTTCATTATTATTTAATGCCTATATGAATGGGTTATTAAATCTTAATTTACCGGGTGTTATTGTATCTTTTGCGGATGACACAGTCATTATGTGTAGTGGTGAGAGTTGGGATGAAGTTACAGCCAATGCCAAACATTCCTTAAAAATTACAAGGAAATGGTTTAATTATCACAAAGTGTCCTTAAATATGTCAAAATCCAGTGTTTTATATGTGTCTCTATATGTGGATAAGCTCCCTGTTACAGAAGGACTCACAATACATGATGATGTTTGTTATAATAACTTAAACTGTGGATGTGATAAAATAAAAAGGGTAAATGAAGTTAAATACCTTGGTGTTATACTAGATGAAAATTGGAATTGGAAGAAAAATATTTTTAGTATTTTTTATTATTTTGTTTTCTATAAAATGAGATATATTCTTGAAAAAATGATTTATTAAAATTATACCATGCTTTGTTCTGTAGCGTCCTATTTTATGGAATTATTTATTGGGGTTCAGCTTATTCAAATACATTAGGGCCGATAGTAAGAATACAAAAGCGTGCTATCAAAATTTTAACTTTTGGTAAACAACACAACCTTTCTAGTAAGACACGATTGCTGAACATTAATCAAAAATATATTTTGGAAGCACTAATAAATAATTATTGTAATCTACGGGAAGAGTATACTATTGCTGAAGCGTGTTTATTTTCTAGACATAAATCGCTTACAATAAGTAAAACTAAATTAAATATTGGTCAAAAAACTAGTTTATATCGATCCAAACTTGTCTACAATAGATTATATAACAATCTAAAAAATTAAACTTCTCTAGAGGGCGTATTAAATTTCATATTAAGAGTTGGATTTTAAATAATTTGAAGTTATAATATACATTGATATTGTTATATTACTTAAGAAATCTGTTTTAATATTTAATACTTCCTATATCATGTGTCTTTCTTAACATTTGTGGTTGTATTTATAGTTTTGTTGCACTTTAATTTTATTATTTGTTTATTTATTGTATATTAATATGTATATTTACATTATGTTAAGCTTGTAGATTTTAATACATTATTAAGTTCAGGTCTACACACAGATGCTATTTGCATCTCGGTAGGGGTTTGTTGGACTTTCTAAGTCAGACAATCTATTAGCATACTATTTTTTTAATCATGATTTGTATGTAAACCTGAATAAAGATTATTATTATTATTATTATTATATACAAGATGGCTCATGGTCGATGGTACCTTAGACGTTTACGGAAAACGGTACATAGGATCGTTCGTTTGATTGATCATGTAATTGCTCTGAACCTATCGATCTAAAATATTTTCATCGATGCAGCGTTGCCGCTTATACCAAAAAGTAGCAGCATCTTTGTTATTTCAAATAGAACACCCTATATATTACTGTCCTGCGTTATACAGGCTCGTTCAAAATGTGTGATTTTACTGCTAGATACAAAAAATTAAAAAAATGCGTTTTTTAAATGGAACACTCTGTATATTAGGAAATATCCTGAACGATACTTAAATTTCCTTCGATTTGATGTATCATGTTTCTATAGTAGCCGGAATTCCGAGATAAAAGCAATTGTCTAAAACAATCTAAATATATTTCTCATATTCATCTAGGTTGCTAATAAATGTCATCATAGTACATGACATAATGAAAATTTGACAATTAGTGCATTATTAATAATACTTTTGAATGTTTCTTAACGTAAGTGACATGAAAAAAATTAAATGGAGGAAAATAACTATTTGAACGAAGTACTAATGAAATTGTTTATTCTTCATGGAAAATGTGAGGGAATTATAGCAAGAACGTGCAGAGATTTCAATAAAACGTATCCTGATTTACATCCAATAAACAAGAGGAAGTTTGTAAGATTACAAAATAATTTCATTAATAATGGATCAAAATTAAAAGCGGAACGACATCTACCGAAACCTATAACTTCAGATGAAGACAACATAATGAATGTTTTAGCCTATTTCCGTGCTGATCCCCAAGCTTCCACTAAAAGTGCCGAATATGATTTAGGCTTAGATTGTACGTCTGTTGGAAGGATCATCCATAATCATAACATGCGCCCGTACAAGTTTACTAAAGTTCAAGCTCTAAAACCAGAAGATGATCAAAGTAGGGTTCACTTTTGCGAAACAATCCTATTTCTCATCCAAGAAGATCCTGAATTTTGAAACAAAATATTTAGACAGATGAATGAAAATTTTCCAGAGATGGAATTTTTAATAATAAGGAACGAGCATTTCTGGGCTGATCAAAATCCAAATAATGTCAAGGAAATGGGATGTCAAGAAATTTAGTTTCAACGTATTTTGCCTTGAAAAGGATCACCGAATAAGTTTTCTTATTTACGCTGAACCGTTGAATTCTGAGAAATATTTGGAAATTCTAAGTTCAGTTGTGAACGACTTGGGCAATCTGTCAGTGGAAGAGTATCGTAGCAGTTGGTTTCTGCTGGATGGAGCACCGGTTCATTGCACTGGGGAAGTAACAACGGAGTTGTTTGAAATGTTCGACGATCGCTGGTCCCAACGTTTGGTTCCGTGGCATTGGGCTGCGAGATCAACCGATCTCACGCCACTTGATTTTTTCTTGTGGGGTCATTTGAAGACATACATGACACCAGTACACAATAAACAAGATCTACGCCAACGAGTAATCCACTGCATTGAAGAACTAGATGCCAGTGAAATAAGGAGGGCTACAACTATATCTACAAATAAACGGACATTGAAATGTTTGGAAGCCAATGGTCGGAATTTTGAAAACTTATTATGAGCGTTTTCTAAATTTTAACAGATAATTTATGAAATTATTTTGTGATCGTACAATCTTCCTCTTGTTCATTGCATGTAAATCAGAGTACGGTTCATTTAATTATCTGCACGTTGTTGCGATAATTTCCACACAACTTCGTTTGAATTGTTATTTCATTCATTTCAAATCACTTACGTTGAGAAATACTCAAAGGTATTATTAATAGTGCACTAATTGTCAATTTTTTATTATGTCATGTACTATGATGACATTTAATAGCAACCTCGATGAATATGAGAAATATAATTTGATTTTTTTTGAAAATTGCTCTTATCTCGGAATTCTGGCTACTTAGGTATAGGAACATGATACATCAAATCGAAGGAAGTTTAGGCATCTTTCAGGATATTTTATAATATACAGAGTGTTCCATTTAAAAAAAAAAGCATTTTTAAACATTTTTGTATCTAGCAGTAAACTCACATATTTTGAACGACCCTTCATAACGCAGGACAAATTTCTCTATTCAGAATCCATATCTCGATGACCTACTAACCATCGACCATGAGCCACCCTGTATATATATATATATATATGAATAATAATTTCACGCCTAGCTGGTAAATTGAACCTACATTTCGTAGGGTGCCGCAATAAGAACGAGGTTTGTCGTCTACATATTGCGTTTGTGTGCATTTTTTCCACTATACTGCTCAATCAGATTGATTACCAAACATAGCATCAGTCTCCTAGATATATATCATGATTTCGAGGTTGTTGCCTCTCATCAGTATATCGTAGGGTGAAGAGCCATATTTGATAATCAATCCTTATTTGGAACTCATACTTGTATCAATCTTCGGTATAGAACTGTCGGTGGAGACAAGTATGAGCGATATATTAAGCATGTATAATGGTGGATAATAACAATCGGCAAAGGTTAATAATTAATTAAATAAATGAGGAGCTATCCGTACCAGATGACCATATTAGAATATGAATAATAATTTCACGCCTAGCTGGTAAATTGAACCTACATTTCGTAGGGTGCCGCAATAAGAACGAGGTTCAATTTACCAGCTAGGCGTGAAATTATTATTCATATTCTAATATGGTCATCTGGTACGGATAGCTCCTCATTTATTTAATTAATTATTAACCTTTGCCGATTGTTATTATCCACCATTATACATGCTTAATATATCGCTCATACTTGTCTCCACCGACAGTTCTATACCGAAGATTGATACAAGTATGAGTTCCAAATAAGGATTGATTATCAAATATGGCTCTTCACCCTACGATATACTGATGAGAGGCAACAACCTCGAAATCATGATATATATCTGGGAGACTGATGCTATGTTTGGTAATCAATCTGATTGAGCAGTATAGTGGAAAAAATGCACACAAAAACCTCGTTCTTATTGCGGCACCCTACGAAATGTAGGTTCAATTTACCAGCTAGGCGTGAAATTATTATTCATATTCTAATATGGTCATCTGGTACGGATAGCTCCTCATTTATTATATATATATATATATATATATATATATATATATAAATATAAAGAAAACTATAATTCAGTATTACTGAAATTGAAGATATAATATCAAAATGAGACTGCTATTCACCTTTATGCTTTTATTTCATCGGATACAGTCATCCACTAGAAGCGGATCACGTGATTTCAAGCTTATTTGCTTTCGTCAGCGCCACACAAGTGGAAGCTGTATCCGAAGAAACAAAAGCAACTGAAAGATGTCATAGATGCATGACAATAACCTCTCAGTGGGACGCAATTTGCGCCACCTAGGTATTAATAGCTAGTTACGTTTAACGTAAAGTATATATAAATATAAAGAAAACTATAATTCAGTATTACTGAAATTGAAGATATAATATCAAAATGAGACTGCTATTCACCTTTATGCTTTTATTTCATCGGATACAGTCATCCACTAGAAGCGGATCACGTGATTTCAAGCTTATTTGCTTTCGTCAGCGCCACACAAGTGGAAGCTGTATCCGAAGAAACAAAAGCAACTGAAAGATGTCATAGATGCATGACAATAACCTCTCAGTGGGACGCAATTTGCGCCACCTAGGTATTAATAGCTAGTTACGTTTAACGTAAAGTATATATAAATATAAAGAAAACTATAATTCAGTATTACTAAAATTGAAGATATAATATCAAAATGAGACTGCTATTCACCTTTATGCTTTTATTTCATCGGATACAGTCATCCACTAGAAGCGGATCACGTGATTTCAAGCTTATTTGCTTTCGTCAGCGCCACACAAGTGGAAGCTGTATCCGAAGAAACAAAAGCAACTGAAAGATGTCATAGATGCATGACAATAACCTCTCAGTGGGACGCAATTTGCGCTACCTAGGTATTAATAGCTAGTTACGTTTAACGTAAAGTATATATAAATTTAAAGAAAATTATAATTCAGTATTACTGAAATTGAAGATATAATATCAAAATGAGACTGCTATTCACCTTTATGCTTTTATTTCATGGGATACAGTCATCCACTAGAAGCGGATCACGTGATTTCAAGCTTATTTGCTTTCGTCAGCGCCACACAAGTGGAAGCTGTATCCGAAGAAACAAAAGCAACTGAAAGATGTCATAGATGCATGACAATAACCTCTCAGTGGGACGCAATTTGCGCCACCTAGGTATTAATAGCAAGTTACGCTTCTAGTGGATGACTATATCCGATGAAATAAAAGCATAAAGGTGAATAGCAGTCTCATTTATATATATATATATATATATATATTTATATATATATATATATATATTATATATATGAAAAGATGTAAAGATTTCGCTACTGAAAGATATGTACTAAATGACTTCGGTCTTTACAGTAGATAGATAACACACACACACACATAGCCATAAACTACCAACGATGAAAACAACTACTCGGTGGACAAAAGCCCCATCCCGCATTGAATTATATCATCGCTGGCAGGTGCAAAGGATCGAGATCTATCCCGATACCAATTGCGGTAACTTCTAACACCTTTTTGTTTCATTATCTATGGAACACATCACTTTTGAACCAAGAACAGGATCACTGTGATTTCGACCTTATTAGGATCTCATCAGCTGAACATATGGTTCGGGTTGTGTCCAAAGAGTCAGAAAACTGCTGGTTATACATCGACAAGCGATGCAAACAACAAAACAGCGTGCCGCTTCCAGCGCCACCTAGGAGTTAGAAGTTAAAGTTGAACGCGACCCACGTATCAATGTGAAAAGATGTAAAGATTTCGCTACTGAAAGATATGTACTAAATGACTTCGGTCTTACCAGTAGATAGATGGCTATAATCACACATAGCCATAAACTACACTACTACTACTATAGTTGTTTTCATCGTTGGTAGTTTATGGCTATGTGTGATTATAGCCATCTATCTACTGTAAAGATCGAAGTCATTTAGTACATATCTTTCAGTAGCGAAATCTTTACATCTTTTCACATTGATACGTGGGTCGCGTTCAACTTTAACTTCTAACTCCTAGGTGGCACTGGAAGCGGCACGCTGTTTGGTTGTTTGCATCGCTTGTCGATGTAGAATCAGCAGTTTTCTGACTCTTTGGACACATCCCGAACCATATGTTCAGCTGATGAGATTCTAATAAGGTCGAAATCACAGTGATCCTGTTCTTGGTTCAAAAGTGATGTGTTCCATAGATAATGAAACAAAAAGGTGTTAGAAGTTACCGCAATTGGTATCGGGATAGATCTCGATCCTTTGCACCTGCCAACGATGATATAATTCAATGCGGGATGGGGCTTTTGTCCACCGAGTAGTTGTTTTCATCGTTGGTAGTTTATGGCTATGTGTGATTATAGCCATCTATCTACTGTAAAGACCGAAGTCATTTAGTACATATTATATATATATATATATATATATATATATATATATATATATATATATATAAATAAAAAGATGTTCTTGGGGATGCAGTCATATATTCAATAAAATTCTTTGACTGAAGCCGAGCTTTCGAGAATGTTTATTCTTTTCTTCAGGGCAAAAATCGTGAATTTAGAATAAATTAACCAAAAACAGGAAAGATTTCATATCCATCAATTACAAATGTCATTATTTATATTTGTAATTGATGGATATGAAATCTTTCCTGTTTTTGGTTAATTTATTCTAAATTCAGGATTTTTGCCCTGAAGAAGAGAATAAACATTCTCGAAAGCTCGGCTTCAGTCAAAGAATTTTATTGAATATATGACTGCATCTTTTTATTCATTATAAATCCAGTCAAGAATACAAAATCAATATATATATATATATATATATATATATATATATATATATTGATTTTGTATTCTTGACTGGATTTATAATAAATAAAAAGATGTTCTTGGGGATGCAGTCATATATTCAATAAAATTCTTTGACTGAAGCCGAGCTTTCGAGAATGTTTATTCTCTTCTTCAGGGCAAAAATCGTGAATTTAGAATAAATTGATGGCTATGAAATCTTTCCTGTTTTTGGTTAATTTATTCTAAATTCACGATTTTTGCCCTGAAGAAGAGAATAAACGTTCTCGAAAGCTCGGCTTCAGTCAAAGAATTTTATTGAATATATGACTGCATCCCCAAGAACATCTTTTTATCTATATATATATATATATATATATATATATATATATATATATATATATTTCGAAATTTATATCAAACCTGAGCCAGTGATAGCAAATCGTACATGCAGTCCTGAGCCAGAGCAACAAACCTGAGCCGTATATGTGGCTTTTGCCTTTTAGAAGACTCGTATCTTACAAAAAACTATTGGCGCGAGTTTCCAGTGGTACCCAGTCGTATCCAAAACGAAACGTTCGCTTCTGTCACCTGATAATATAACCGACAAATTTTTAAGCGCCAATTATTCCCTCCGAAATTTGGCTCAGGTTTGTATGAAAGATTTAACTTTTAATTCAGCAAAAAACCTACCGTGGCTCTGTGGTAGCCAGTCACATATACAAATGTATATATGTAAATCTATGTTTGTACCATCAAACCTGAGCCGTCCAGATTTGGCAACGCTGTGATTCTGTTCATACATCATTAATCAATGCACTTATATTCTTTCTTTAAATAATACTAGCAAAGGTAAGAATATATAAATAAAAATGATACATCATGGTATTTATTCCTATTTTTTTGAAAATTTCCAGTTGGGTTGTTTACTAAAAAATTGTTGAATTTATGGCACTGATCATAATATATGAATGTCTGTTTGTTGCATTTATATAAACATCTCAAAAATAAATATTTTATTCAAGATACGCCTTCATTACAAACTAAACTTTTTTTAAAACGAAATTGAAATTCAACTAAAAGATACTTCAGGAAAATTGTATTCGATATATATAAGAGTAACTGGAACAAATTTGATAATATCTAATAATAAGAAATATATTTTCTTTAATCGATTGATTTGATCGAAATCGATCTTTATACTTGTACTTTTTTATGGAAACTAAATAATTCTCGAAAATTTTATTTGCTATTGTAACTTGGATAGGTAGTCATGTACTTACGGTTGTTACTCGTTTATTAGCTATTTATTTCTACTACCATGTTTGCTATAGTTGTTGCTTGTATATTTCATTATGTAGTTCTAGAATTCGAGTAGATTTATTCTCGATCCTTCCAGAAACTATATGTGAGGTACAATTTGTCATACTATTGTCAGTTTGACAAAGACCTAGAACATTATTATGTGCATCTAGATAATCATAGAACATTCTCGATGAGTGTCATATCATGATTCAGATATATAAAGCCGTGACGATCACGGGACAGAGTCAGAGTGAGTCTTATAAAGTCAGTTGATAACAGTCAGTCTGTGGAATCACATAGTAGTTCAGTCTGTAAAGACATTGACAGTTTACATTGTCAAGGTGATAAGTGGTGACAGTTGTACTACTACAGAAGGTCGTGTACAGAGTGTTTGAAAATAAACCATTGGAAGCAATCTGCGAACTTTTGAGTCTTACGCAAGTGAACTCACCCCACAACGTTTAGCACAGGGTTAAACGTTACACTATTATATTTACTCTCTAACTTAAATACTTTGAATTGCCAAATTTTCTAAATATTTTCTCATATTCTGGCTAAACCGTTCCATCTACGTTAAAATTGAACGTGACCATTCTTGTTCATCTTGACGTACTCAAGAGAAATGAATGGTCATACCAGTTTTTTATAAGAATCTATTCATTAGCTAAAATATATGAACTGAAGAATACTTTTTTAACAAAAACAGTGCATCAAAATTAGAAATCAACGGATCAAATGGATCGAAATAAATATAAATCTATTGAATATTTCTTATCAACATTTTCCGTGTAATATAATTATACACAGGGTTAGTTGAAGTGTGTTCACGTCCAATTTGTATTTTGAACTTAATTAGAAAAAGGTGACACATCAATATTATTATTATTATTATTTATTTACTATTGTAATAATGACCCGTTTTCACATTATTTCGTAAATTATGTACAGCGTATGTAAAAACTCAACTGACATATTTTCTCGATATTTTTAAATGGAACAACCTGTATTTTATATCATATATATTTCATAAAATGTTGTTACAACCTTTAGTTTGTTTTAATGATAATAAGATATTATATTGGAAAAATATAAAAATATTAAAAATCATTAAAAAAATCAGGTCTAACTTCCTTATATCAGTATTTTCAGTATCAATAGGAATGCAAGTCACTGCTATATCAACTGAATACTTGCTAAAATAAAATAGCTAATTTTAATATTATTGTTGAAAATGTTCGAACAAGAGTCATATTAAGTAGGCTGTGAAAAAATAGCATAAAAATATAATTTACTTGTCAGATAACCACGTGTTACTATCAGTATCTTGCATTTTGAATAATATCAAAAACTCTGAATAGATTTTCAGTTAACTGCATTTTTGACCGACGAACCTCGAACGGAGGAGGTATACAATTGGACTGTCTGCTTTTTTTGTTTGAACAGTAATCCTACTATGATAATGATGATTTCTGAATCATTTAAAAGAGAAGACTTGAAAAATGGTTCCATATTCATAGAAAAGTAAATCCGAAATCTCCTTCCCTCCGAAAACCATCCCCGAAGGGGGTGGAAGGCTCGAATGAAGTGATCCTGGACGTAAACTCATAATAGCACACACCTATCTATTTTTCTATCGTCATTAAGTAGAACATTGAATTTTAGGGGAATGTTTATTACACGCACTTATGTTTTTTTTTCAGGTAATATAAAGATATTCAAGATCTTTAAAAAATTTCTAACGCGAATGCCTTTTCTAAGAATGACTAAGTGACCTTGGATGTAAAATAATCGTTGTTACTGAGACCACGTTTTGGCTGTCAAATTCATAGTTTTGATAATTGAAGTAAACGTCCGTTACAAAAACCCAAATGAATCAGTATCCAAAAGGTGTCATTTTTGATCTGTTTACTATGTACGGAAGATGTGATAGAATAGTGGAAAGAAATATTTTGAGTTAGGTATCTACCTCCAGTGAATAGGAATAAATTTTCATTCTTAAGCCAAGGTTTATTCTTCTGGAACAAAAATCCTATCAACAGTAGGATTAAAATAATAACCCAAGTTGAACCAAATAATTAAGTGAATGTTTTGATATTTAGCATCGAGTTTACCATTAAGGATACGTTTATTACCTTACCTACAAATAATTTATTCATGAAACGTAAGGACTCGAAAAACAAATTAAAAAAACAAAACTACAAGATTGTGTGTCCACTGTTTTGGTTTCAGCATTCAACAAAACGTTCCTGGACGGCATAATTTGTGGCTCTTCTTATTTCATTTTCTCTATTAAATTCTATAGAGATCTAGGTTCTGTTTTATACAGCTCTTCCTTGACTCTCCCCCACAAGTAGAAATCAAGTGGTGTCAAATTCGGCGAACGTGGCGGTGAAAGTCGCGGACCTCTATTTCCCCACCTCCTATCTTGGAACAAATACTGATTCATTTAAATTTTTGTAATAGAGGTTTTGTACTTTAATTCTTAAACTATCACTTTGACAGCTAAAACGTGGTATCAGTAACAGCGATTGTTTTATGTTTTTAGAAATTCGTAAAATTAAAAAAGACATTCGCATAGAAAATTGTAAGAGCTCTCAAATATCGTATTTATGATTTGAAAAAAAACATAATAGAGTGTTATTCCCCTAAAATTCAATACCTAATGACGATTGAAAAATAGGTATGTGTTTTGTTTCTTAACTTTTGTCATTGACGTATTTAATTTTTTTTTGGAGTGCTCAACAAAACAATTATCAAAATAATGGGCCTACTAAAGGAGATCCTAACATCGGGCTACCGATCAAAAACAACTTTTTTCTTTTCCCGTGGACAATAAAAGATACGAATTTTTAAATAGACATCTGTCATGAGAACTTTTTGCAGTATAATTGACTCAAAAACTATGACAGATAACTTAGAACAACTGAGGATACATAAATAAATCCCCAGAATTCAAATATCTAGTAAATAAACTGGGGTTTCCATTTGAGAAAACATTTGCGGTGTAACCGGTTCTACCATCTTGTAAATATTATTGATTATAGTCAGGATCAAATATTCATATTTTTGTCTCGATTTATAAGTGAAAATCTTCTAATAGACACGTTAAAAAATCACCCTCAATATAAGGGGCAATTTTGTGAATAATAATAATGACTATATATTTCATACAGCAGGCAATAATTTTATAGATGGTGCCAAAGTTTTGTATAATCATGCTAGTAAGAGTAGTATTGAAAATCTAAAATTCATAAACGCTACCTACTAGATTACGCAAACATTTGGCAACTGTAACTCAGTTACTTCAGTTTTCAGAGAGTAAGCTGAAACAACTATCTAGATTCATGGGGCCCTTCAAACACATTGTAATCTTTAGACTTTTCGATAATTCCTACCAGACAGCAAAATTATCCAAATTGTTGCTTCTTGCATCTCAAGGAGGATCAGAAAAATGTAAAACATTGATTTAGATCCCATTTCCGAAAACATTCAAATAGATTATATTCTAGATGAACGATTACCGGATAATGCGGTACAGACTATCAACGATGGGATAAAGTTAATGAGCAGCACGGGTTCGGGCCCAAAATCGATCAATTTTACATGTAATTTCCCATAAGGAACTCTAAGGTCAAAAATAGCGAAATTGGCTCTATCTGACATGCGCAGTAGCATCCTCGCTCTCGGGTCTGCCACGCCCCCTCGGCGGGAAATTTAAATTTGACAGCTGCGCCATCTTGGAAGCGGGGGAAATTCAAATTGACAAATGTCAGCTGGCATGGGATACAAAGAATTTGTCATTTGTGCACAAGCATCCAAGGAACATAGTCATCCAGAAGTAGCAGGTAGCGTTAACATCGCTGAGCAGTTGGATTGAGGATGACGTCATGCTGGCAGGAATGAAATGTTCTCACCAATCTCGCTGAATCATCAACAACCCAAATATAACGACATGCTTCGGTGATATCATAGTTGTGATAAGAGGTTGAATGCTAGACCGCACCCACCGCAAATTGTTGTTAAAGTTACTCAGCTGATTCAACGTAAAGACCGTCTTTTATGATTGTAGATTGTTTATCACACATGTTGTAATAATGAATTAATTTTATAATATCTGTTTACAAGATGTGTCGGCATTGATTTAAATTAATATGTATATTTCTCATAACTATGAAAAAGGTACAAATATCAAGAAAAAGGAGCCAAGTAACTACAAAATAGCTATGTGAGATGTGAAAAATGACAGAAAGAAATGCAAAATACATGAAATGAGCTAGAAAAGTTGTGCAAATATAAAGAAAAATGATATTTCAGCAGGATTGGTAGAGTTAACATCAGGGCGCATGCGTGCACAATGCTATATAAAGGTTGGTATCACAAAACTTATCAGTCATTCAGTCATTGACTTCCGTACGAGTAAGATGTGTTTCTTCAATTATTTAGTAAAACAAATTGCAGCCATATTAGGACTTTTATCATCTCAAAACGATGATAATGAGGCTCGCAAGGGATTAACTGAGTGTCCTAAGGCGCTAAAACGCATTAAAAATGCTATGAGATATGCCAAGAGTATGGGTGAGAAACAGCATCTAGAAGTATGTTCAAGAAATATCCGAACCTTGAGGAATCAGATTAAAGCTTAAGGAAAGAAGGGAACAGGGCTAGTTTCTAAGCCAAAAACTGCAAGAGATCGAGTTTGCTGGAACGAAAGTGAGTCGGCATTTGATGGTCGCATTCGCACAGGAATCATCTCTAACCTCCAACATTAAGACCCCCTCACATTCCTTCAAGACTGTTTTAAACTCTTTAGACCTCGTATAATCAATGCTCTGAGGAAAGATGAAGCCATCAAGGTCAACGTAGTATTCGGAGGCGAGTTTGTAATCGTGAAAGGTGACCAAGTTCAAACGGAATATAAAATTTCACTACAGCCAATTCACCCATCTTTCCTGAGACAGATCTCGAAGAGTGGTTCAACACAAAGGTTATTATTCCCCTTCTCAAAGACTTAGAAGAATTTCAAAAGAGAGATAGTGGATGGGCACTGAAGCTAGTAATGAATTTAGGAGTGAACATTAAAAAATTTACACCCCAGCTGGGCTCATCATATATTGAGCTACCTGAGCAGATTGAGAAGAAGGAAGCCTGCAATAACGTTAAGAACGTTGATGATGCATGTTTCGCCTGGGCTGTTACATATGCCTTATAACCTGCATATAAACATCCACAGAGAATAAAAAGATACCCCCACTATTCATCAGTATTGAAATTGAAAGGAATACAGTTTCCGATGACAATGAAACAGATTCCAAATTTCGAGAAACAGAATGATATATCCGTCAACGTTTACATTCTCCACAAGGAAAAAAAGACATTCACCACATTACCAACTACTTGACCAAGGAAAAGCGTGAGAAACATGTGAATCTGCTACTTATTCAGGACAGATATGATGATACTGAGAGCCCCGTCAAATATCATTATGTCTGGATTAAAAATCTCTCCAGGCTTCTATACAACCAACTTAGTAAAGAAAAGCGTCAAAAGTTCTTTTGCGAACGCTGCCTCCACTATTTTAGATCTCCAGAAAAATTGAATAAACATTTGGAAGACTGTCAAAATATTAATGAAATAGCCATAAAGATGCTCGAACCAGGAAAGAACACTCTTAAATTCAAAAATTATAAAAACAGGGGAAAAGCTCCTTTCGTTGTTTATGCAGATTTAGAGAGTGTCCTGGAGAAAACTGATAATCCCAAGAAGCCGCAACGTCACATTCCAGCTGCAATTTGTTATTATGTCAAGTGATCCTACGACGATTCCCTTAGTTTCTACCGATCATACCGCGGACAGGAATGTATGCAGTGGTTTGCAGATCAGATAAATAGTATGGCTGAAGATATGGCTACTCTCTTTTGGTGCTCGTATGACATTAATATTACACCCGAGCAAGAAGTTGAGTTCAAAAAAGCTACACATTGTCACATTTGTGAACAACTATTTACTAGCGAAGATATAAAAGTTAGAGACCACAATCACCTGATACCTATAAACAACTTTCGTGGAGCAGCACATAACAACTATAACATCAATTACAAGGACAGTCATATGATTCCAGTTGTTTTCCATAATCTTTCAGGTTATGATGCTCACTTCATCATTACGGACATTGCTACGAGGATTGGAGGTAAAGTTGATCTACTCCCCATCACAAAGGAGAAGTATATCTCATTTACCAAACAAATAGATGAGTACCCTATTCAGTTCCGCTTTATAGACAGTTTTTGATTTATGGCATCCTCCCTAGACAAGTTGGCATCATATTTACCGGTATTTTCAAATTTGAAGGCACAGTTTCCAGATTTAGATGACAGGCATTTTTCGCTATTAACTAAGAAAGGTATAATGCCGTATGATTATATCGACTCCTTCGAGCGATTTACCGAAACCAACCTACCACCCATAGATGATTTTTATAATAAGCTGGATAACAAATCATGTCCTCGCCGTTTATACCAACGAGCCCATGATGTTTGGAACAGTTTTATGTGCCGAAGTTTGGGTGAATATGTTGACCTGTATATGAAAACTGATATTCTACTCCTGGCCGACGTCTTTGAGCGATTTCGCGCTAGCTGTCGTAAAACGTACAATCTGGACCCTGTCCACTATTTTACATTACCCAGCTTCACTTGGGACGCGATGTTGAAGCATACAGGAATTGAGCTGGAATTACTAGCCGACGTTGATATGTTCCTGTTTGTTGAACGAGGCATTCGAGGAGGTTTTAGTCAAGTATGTGGCAAGAGGCGGGCCAAAGCTAACAACATGTATTCTAATAACTACGATCCCAACAAGCCTCAATCGTATTTGATGTATTATGATGTAAACAATCAATATGGATGGGCAATGTCGAAATATCTACCATATGGAGGTTTTGAATGGGCTGATAACATTGATGTCGCATCAATACCTGATAATGAAGATGAGGGGTATATGCTCGAGGTAGAATTGGAATATCCACAAAAGTTACATGATCAACATAAATACCTCCCATTTTGTTCACAACATATTAATCCTAAGACACTGAAGCCTTCTAAGAATGTTAACGAGCCGACAAAATTAATGGCTACATTGTATGATAAACAAAAGTATGTCATACATCATGTAGCCCTCAAACAGGCATTGAAGCATGGTCTTGTAGTCAAGAAAATCCAGAGAGTACTAAAAAACAGTCAGCGTGGCTGCGTTCTTACATAGATCTAGACACTGAGCTAAGGAAGAAGGCAGTCAACGAATTTGAAAAAAACCTATTCAAGTTGATGAACAATGCTGTATTTGGTAAAACGATAGAGTACGTTAGGAAGCGAGTAAACATTAAACTTCTAACTGACTGGACCGGAAGATAAGGTGCAGAAGCTTACATTTCTAAACCGGAATTTAATAACTGCACCATCTTCCATAACAAATTAGTTGCGATTGAATTAAAGAAGCTGCAAATATGGCTCCATAAGCCGATTTATGTCGGGCAAGCTATCCTTGACTTGGCCAAAACAACGATCTACGACTTCCACTATGGATATATGGCAGATACTTTCTCTGACTGCACCATACTCTACACTGACACTGATTCACTCATTTATGAGCTTCATCAAGATCCTTACGTGGTGATGCGGCGAGATTGTCATGAACGTTTTGATACCTCAGACTTCCCTAAAAATAATATTTGGGGTATTCCACTGCTAAACAAGAAGGTCCTTGGGATGATGTCTGATGAAAATCATGTTACCCCAATGAGTGATTATGTAGGACTCCGTTCGAAACTTTACGCCATCAAAGTTTTTAAAACGGAGGAAGATATAAGAAAAAAGAGGAGCGAGATGATGGATGAGGGGTATGATGATGTCGAAATCGATGAGATAATCAACAATATGGGTGTCACCCAAAAAGAAAAGGGATAAAATCTTCCATCGTCAAGACAGAAATAACTTTCGGAGACTATGTTGAGTGTCTCGAAAGTTTTAAAAATAAGATGGTCACCCAAAACCTTATCAGATCTGATAAGCATGAGGTCCATTCAATAATGCAGGAAAAAATTGCTCTCAGTCCTGATGATGACAAGCGCTACCTTATTCCTGGAACAGACGAGACACTTCCATGGGGACATTACCAAATATGTGAAGCTATGGATACGAACTAGTTATATTTCAACTTATATATTCTCTAACCTCATCTAATAAAAATAAAAATGTATCTAACTTTTAAATAAAAATAAATAAGTAAGTCTACCCTTTAAACTCTATATAAGCCTCAAAGACGTCAAGTTCTCTTCATTCATTATCCAAAAGTAGAACAGTAAGCATGCCTAGAAAGTGTGTGGGCTGGAGAGAATGCAACTGTTCAGATTGCACACCTGAGCTCAAAGATAAAAGTGAAATATGTGAGAAAGCTGCATTTACAGTAGTATCTAAATACAAACGCGATAGACACGGTATAGGCTACTATAGCTTCACATCCTACTGCTACGATTGCTATGAATTGCATTCTGGTATACAGGAAGCAGCAAGATTTAGGCATATGCAAAACCAGGCGTTAGGATTACCAGAAATTGAAGAAACCGACACATTATCCGCTATATTAATGAAGCATTTTATACTACAACTTCCAACTATCGAGGATTTTCGACAAATTACTATCAACGATTTGGTTGTAACATTACGAATGACGCTATACAGTAATAATATTAGGTATGCAACCGCCATAACACCTGAGGTATTACGCAGCAAAAATTTATGCCTTGGTTTGAAGCAATTCTACTCGACAGATGTATTGAAGAGTTGAACATGTATAAAAATCCCATTTTAATATCCTTATATATAGAATGTGTAATATAATAACCGTTAAATGAAATATATATATGTTACGGCTAATATGCAAACTCGGATAGTTTATTAACTAGCTGAATATTTCCTATACTAACCAAACCATTGGCCATTTTGATAGAAAGCATCATTTCCACTAAAATAGCAGCTATTTTGCAAACTAACCAACAGTCTTGGCTAATTTACTTGAAATTATGAAGAAAACCAAAATAGCTGGATAGTTTATAAACTATCCAATTTAACCTTGCTAATACAAATTCCATAATATCTAGTAACACAAAATAGCCAAAGGTATGGCTAGTTTATAAACTAACCATTGACATAATAATGTCAATGAAACTAACCAACGAATTTACTGGTTAATATAAATTTTAAAATAAAGTTAGGTTATGAAAATGAGATGTTATTATTTTTGTTTGAGTTGCCGGATTGGTTTTTATATTTCACCCTAACAGCAAGAGTTAGTGTTTATAAAATGAATCAAAAGGAAAAATTCAACGCCTTTTTATTAGATCTTTATAATAAGAAAGCACATAATTCCAAACTTTACAGCCAAATTAGCTATAAAAGTGTTGTGGAGAGGTTAATAACCTTACGTGCCAATGGACCATCAAGTGCACAAAAATCTGATTATTATTTCATTAAAAATTTTGATTTATAACGAGTTGATGCACAATATATTCTCAGTAAAAAATCTGGCAAAATATTAGCTTGCATGGACGATTTATTTGATATTATTAAAGAATCTCATCATTCAACTGGGCACGGCGGAAGACAAGTAATAACAAAGCTAATAAATCAAAAATATTCAAATATTACCCAAGAAATTGTAACTTTGTTCATTGAGGGCTGTGAGAATTGCCAGTTAAAAAAGAACAAAGCAAGGAAAGGAATTGTGGTAAAATTGATTTGTTCAAATAATCTAAATTCGCGTTGCCAGGTGGATTTAATAGATCTTCAAGCACGACCTGATCAAGATTACAAATTCATTTTTGTATATCAAGATCACTTAACCAAATATGTCCGGTTACGCCCAATGGAAACAAAAACAGCTTAAGAAACAGCTTACAATCTTCTGGAGGTGTTTACAGATTTGGGTAGTCCATGTGTGCTGCAAAGTGATAATGGGAGAGAATTTGCGAATCAAGTAAGTTTAAGATCATTTCTTTAGTAATCTTACTCTATTTACTTATTTTGATCACAATAATAGGCTCTGATTTTTATTTGAAAGCGGAAACAAATTATTTTTTTCTTTTTCAGGTTATTGAAGAATTAGTTGAACTATGGCCAAATTGTCGAATAGTACATGGCAAACCACGGCATTCGCAGTCTCTGGGTTCAGTGGAGAGGGCAAACCAGGACATAGAAAATAAACTGGCATCCTGGATAAAAGATAATAATTCAACTAAATGGAGTGAAGGTCTTCGATTTGTGCAGTTCTATAAAAATAGGTTAGTGTTCAAGAGCGAGCTTTATTGTTTGATAGTACTTATATAAAGTGGTGACCTGGGAAGTTATGGAGGTTTTTGCCCTTTGTCAATATTTTAGTTTTACGAGCCAAAAATCAAACATACAATAATATATTTATTTCATAGGTGCTTTCACTCTGGAATTGGAAGAAGTCCTTATGAAGCACTATTTGGCATCCCATGCAGGGATGGATTAAACGACCTTCCTGTACCCTCAGAAAAAATAAGTATGTTAAAGAGCGAGGAAAACTACTTCTTCAAAACTCACATGATGAAAGCCCCACTGGAACAAACCAGGATATATCTTCCACAATGTTTGAAATTTCTGAACAATCAGATAATACAGAAGTCGATATGATAGATCAAGAAATAAATGAATCTGTAGGAAGAGAAGTAGAAATAGTTAGTGGTAGAATTAAAAACATAATAATTTATTATTTATGAAAATATGACATTTTAGAAACAGTGGAATCAACTTATATCATAGAACCTACCATTAATACTAGTATGAGCCCATCAAAATAAATTATTATACTCACTTTGCAAGACAAATCTAACTCTTCACCAACATTTGAGAGACGTGAGATTTCAGAGAAAACTTCAAATGCAATAATTAAAATTGAAGAAAACAATGAAAATTTGCGGAGCTGCTCAATGTGCAAAGAAGGTGATTTATGTTTACTTTGTACTAATAGACAAAATACAGAGAATATAAGAAATGAATGCCGCCAAGCTCAAAAAAAGCAAGCTGAAAAAATGCTACAGGTTTCTTCTAAAAAGTTCAATCCTGGAGATGTTGGAATGACAGTACGTGTACCAATTCCAGACGTCGATAGAAGCCGTTCTGATCATAGAAATATTCTGGCGATTATCATGAGTGTCGAAGATCATTTTTATCGACTTGGGACTGTTCATGGAGTGCTGAAACAATTATTCTCACGAAATCAATTTGATTTATGTGAGCAAAATTTTTTGTCTCTTGATGATGTCAAAAAAGACACAGAATTAAGCATTAGAAGTGCTGTGGGAAAACTTTCAGTCTCAGGTGCAACACAAGGGTGTGTAAGGTGTCAATGTAAGAAACGCTGCATGAACAGAAAATGTAAATGCATTTCTATGGGGTACACGTGTAACAGCAAATGTCACAACAGTGAATCATGCTGCAATAAATAATTACCCTCTTGTTATTTCTTACCATGTATTTTATATAACTTTCGTTAGTGAGGCCGCTATACACCTAAAACATTTCTTACTATTAAAATATCCAAGTATGTTGTACTTGTTGGAAAATACGTTATTTTTTCATTAAACATGTTCTTAAATTGCATTTTATTCTTCCCTCATCAAATAAGAAACGCCATGAAAATTATGTCTAATTAGTTTATACACTAGCTAAAGCTTTGGCTATTTTGTGTTACTAGATATTATTGATTTTATATTAGCCAGGTAGCAATGGATAGTTTATAAACTAACTAGCTGTTTTGGTTTTCTTAATAATTTCAAGTAAATTAGCCAAGACTGTTGGTTATTTTGCAAAACAGCTGCTATTTTAGTGAAAATTACGTTATCTACCAAAATAGCCAATGGTTTGGTAAGTATATAAACTATCCAGCTAGTTTATAAACTATGCAAGCTTGCATATTAACCGTAACATATATATTGAACTATTGTTTTATTCAAATTAACCTACTCTAAATAGCAGCTTGAAGTTCAACTGGAAGCCGATAAGGCGGTTCTTTAATAGCCATCAGGCGACAATTTCCTCAAATCAAAGGCACTATACGCAATCTGCTTAATAGGAGACTGCTCGGTTTGTAAGCGAGGCTAACGGACATCCTAAGCAAGTACTTCTCCCACAGTGTGGTAACTGACGCGCCTTCGTGCAGGAAAAAGTCGACCGCCCCCTTTATACCCACAGGAGCCTCGATGAGTTTAATTTTCTATAAAATTCGAGAACAACTCTTTATCGAATATTGTTATAAAAAGTGTTCTAATTTATAATTTCAGCCGGAGGCCGTTTAGGCGGTTCTTTAATAGCCATCAGGCGACAATTTCCTCTGATCAAAGGTGATATACGCACTCTGCTCAGTAGGTGACAGCTCGGTTTTTAAGCGAGGCTAACAGACACCCTAAGCAAGTACTTCTCCCACAGTGTGGTAACTGACGCGCCTTCGTGCAGGAAAAATTCGACTGCCCCCTTATACCCGCAGGATCCTCGACTAGTCTAAATAAAACATACGCCAAACTCGTCTAAATCACCTAGATAAATTTTTATAAACTCACCTATGACCAAACCTCGAAACGATTGTCCGGTGAAAAGTGTGCTAGCTTCAGGCACCATAAATCTCCAAACCAGTCAAAGGTTGACAGCGTTACTATAAAACACAGTTTCCTCTGCCTTCATACTGATGATCTGTGAAATAGAGGAAAACATGAAAATATGTGAAAACCAAAAAATATGTGACGTAATCTCATAGAGATCAACATACACTTGAATACAAATTAAACGGTAATGATACAGTAATTTAAATAAAGTTTAGAATAATAGGCATCTCGAGTTTGTTTTAGATGCAATTAAATAGAAAGTAGTATTCCTCAAAATCAGAACGCAATATACAAAATGATTCCTTAACCTACACCACATTGCACCCCATATTTAACTCCCCGTATTAGGTTATAAGGGAGATGCGTGGTTAATAGCCTTTAAATCAATTAAGCATTTTAAAAACATTTACAAAGAGATAGTCGGAAAGTTGAAAAAATGAAATAGGAAAATACTTGAGGTGAATAAAATTGAGAACCTACTATGAATTGCTAGGTAAGACTGAGTTGATATTGAGATCTATTCAGCTAAGTTAAAGTTGAACGACTGACGGACGTTACATGATGTTTTTTTTGTGGAGTACTCTTTACATAGACTTTTTTGAAACTTTTCTCGAAGTTCTGTCTTTCATATTGATGAAGTTATCTTCATATGCTATTCCATGCCAATCAAAAATGATTAAATGATGTCGTTGACGTCGAGACGAATCCATTTATATCCGTTTCATCTAAATCGAACGACCGGAAGTAACCGACCGGAAGTGGTCATATTATGGCATATTTAGCATTTTCATATAACGTACAACCCAAATATAACATTACTGCTTTGCCGAAAGTTTTAATTTTTGGGTATATTTGAGTGAAACGGGAACATTTGAGGTTGGATGTGAAGCTATAGTAGCCTATACCGTGTGTATCGCGTTTGTATTTAGATACTACTGTAAATGCAGCTTTCTCACATATTTCACATTTATCTTTGAGCTCAGGTGTGCAATCTGAACAGTTGCATTCTCTCCAGCCCACACACTCTCTAGGCATGTTTACTGTTCTACTTTTGGATTATGAATGAAGAGAACTTGACGTCTTTGAGGCTTCTATAGAGTTTAAAGGGTAGACTTACTTATTTATTTTGATTTAAAAGTTAGATACATTTTTATTTTTATTAGATGAGGTTAGAGAAATTATAAGTTGAAATATAACTAGTTCGTATCCATAGCTTCACATATTTGGTAATGTCCCCATGGAAATGTCTCGTATGTTCCAGGAATAAGGTAGCGCTTGTCATCACCAGGACTGAGAGCAATTTTAACAATAATAAAAGATGGTCTTTACGTTGAATCAGCTGAGTAACTTTAACAACAATTTGCGGTGGGTGCGGTCTAGCATTCAACCTCTTATCACAACTATGAAATCACCAAAGCATGTCGTTATTTTTGGGTTGTTGATGATTCAGCAAGATTGGTGAGAACATTTCATTCCTGCCAGCATGACGTCATCCTCAATCCAACTGCTCTGAGATGTTGACGCTACCTGCTACTTCTGGATGACTATGTTCCTTGGATGCTTGTGCACAAATGACAAATTCTTTGTATCCCATGCCAGCTGACATTTGTCAATTTGAATTTCCCCCGCTTCCAAGATGGCGCAGCTGTCAAATTTGAATTTCCCGCCGAGGGGGCGTGGCTGACCCGAGAGCGAGGATGCTACTGCGCATGTCAGATAGAGCCAATTTCGCTATTTTTGACCTTAGAATTCCTTATGGGAAATTACTTGTAAAATTGATTTTGGGCCCGAACCCGTGCTGCTCATTAACTGCACAACAACCACGGACGCTTGTACTGGGAAAAATCATTGCAATATTTTTGTGACCACATAAAGTGTTCTTAGTCCTAAGGAGATTGTTTCATATGTTTTAAATTTGCTCTTGTCTGGAAACATACTCATTATTCGAATTTATAGTTATGCCTTCGTTGATGGTCTGTACCGCCTCATCCGGTAATCGTTCATCTAGAATATAATTTATTTGAATGTTTTCGGAAATGGGAGCTAAATCAATGTTTATATTAAGTCTAACCCCTAATATTTTTCTAATCCTCCTTGAGATGCAAGAAGCAACAATTTGGATAGTTTTGCTATCTGGTAGGAGCTATCAGAAAGTCTATAAAGATTACAATGTGTCTGAAGGGCACCATGAATCTAGATAGTCATTCTCTGAATGCTGAAGTTGCTGAGTTACAGTTGCCAAATGTTTGCGTAATCTAGTAGCGCTTAGTCTATAGTCTATAAAAGTATTGCCTGTTGTATGAAATATATAGTCATTATTATTATTATTCACAAAATGGCCCGTTATATATAGGGTGATTTTTTAACGTGCCAATTAGAAGATTTTTACTTATAAATCGAGACAGAAATATGAACATTTTATCCTGGCCATAATCAACGTTGCCCAATCTAGTGGAAATATTTACAAGATGGTGGCACTTCCGGTTACACCGGAAATCGTACTAAATTTGTTTTTTCAAATGAAAACCCCTGTTTTTTATTAGATATTGAAATTTCGCGCATTTATTTAAGTATGAAAAGCCCCAGTTGCTATAAGTTTTCTGTCATAGTGTTTGACGTAAGTCAATTTTACTGCAAAAAGTTCTCATGACAGATTTAAAGATTCATCTCTCTTATTGTCAACCGGTAAAGCAAAAAGTTGTTTTTGATCGGTAGCCCGATGTTGGGATCTCGTTCAGTATGACCATCATTCTAAAAATTGTCTTTCTTAACCACCCCAAAACAAAAATTAAATACGTCAATGACAAAAGTTAAAAAACTCAACTTTTCTTAATAACACATACCTATTTTTCAATGGTGATTAGTTACAAAATTGAATTTTAGGGGAATTACACTCTCTTATGTTTTTTTAAATAATAAATATGATATTTGAGATTTTTTTGAATTATGTATCGCGAATGTATTTTTTACGAATTTTGTGACCCTGGACGTAAAACATTCGCTGTAACTGATACCACGTTTTATCTGTCAAACTGATATTACAAAGTACAAAACCACTGCTACAAAAATTCAAATGAATCAGTATTCATTTCAAGATAGGTGGTGAGGAAATAGAGGTCCGAGACTTTCGCCGCCACGTTCGCAGGATTTAACACCACTCGATTTCTACTTGTGGAGGAGAGTCAAGGAAGGGTTGTATACAGAACCTAGATCTCTATAGGATTAATTAGAGAAGAAGAGCCACAAATTATGCCGTCCAGGAACGTTTTGTTGAATGCTGAAACCAAAACGGTGGACACACCGAGCATATCTTGTAGTTTTGTTTTTGTAATTTGTTTTTCGGGTTCGCTCTTTTCATGAATGAACGATTTGTAGGTAAGATAATAAACGTGTCCTTAATACTAAACTCGATGCTAAATATCAAAAAAATACTTATTTTTTTGTTCAACTTTAATCATACTGTTGAGTGGATTTTTGTTTCAGTAAGAATAAACCGTGGCTCATTGGAGGTACCTAACTCCGAATATTTCATAATAAATTCACGACAGGTTCTTTCCACTATTCTGTCACAACTTCCGTAAATAGTAAACAGATCAAAAATGACACCTTTTGGATACTGATTCATTTGAATTTTTGTACTGACATTCACTTCAGCTTTCAAAACTATGAATTTGACAGCTGAAACTTGGTATCAGTAACAGTGATTATTTTACATCCAAGGTAACTTAATTATTCGTAAAAACGACATTCGCGATAGAAAATTTTATATATATTTTTTTTATTACGTGAAAAAAACATAAGAGTGTGTAATAAACATTCTCCGAAAATTCAATTTTCTACTTAATGACCATAGAAAAATAGGTATGGGCTATTATGAAAAATATAGTTTCTTATCTTTTGTCATCGACGTCTTTAATATTTTTTTGGAGTGTTAAACAAGACAATTTTCAGAATGATTACTGAAGGAAATTCCAACATCGGGCTGCCGTCGCTGCCGATCAAAAACAACTTTTTGCTTTTCCGGTTGACAATAAGAGAAATTTTAAATAGACATCCATCATGAGAACTTTTTGCAGTAAAATTGATATACGTCAAAAACTATGAGTTAACTTATAACAACTTGGATTTTCATACTTAATTATATGTGCGGAATTCAAATATCTAATAAGAAAACAGGGATTTCCATTTGAAAAAACAGAGTTTTTACAATTTCCGGTGTAACCGGAAGTGCCACCTTCTTGTAAATATTTTCACTAAATTGGGCATACCCAGGTTCAAATTTTCATATTTGTATCTCAATTTATAAGTGAAAATGGGCACGTCTACAAAATCAGCCTGTACCTATATTAAGAAACCAATCAATTGTATAAGGGAATGTCAAAACTCAAATGCAATATTTTCTCAATTTCTTTAAATGAAACACATTTTAGTTACTTTTTTCTTAGATAATCCCTATACCTAAAATAACTAGGTTTGGAGTTCTTAAATCTTCTCAAAATCTTAGGAATGCCTACCATTATTTGTAGTTTGTGTGAATGAAAATGATATACATTTGGAAATTATAATAAAAGAACTATCAATAATCAATCAAAAGTCATTTACAAATATCCATTATCAATTTTCTTTATCTCTAGCAGTGCAAGGTAATATTATGTCAACTGAATAATAGAAATAATAAAATAATTTTAAAGATGGAAATCTTCGAGCACGAGACTAGAATATTTGGCCGGCAGTGAGAAAAATACGTACAAAATATAATTTACTGCAGATAATCATTTAATCATTTAGTTACAATATTAGGAAATTTTTTCCAACAATCATAAAACAAATATTTGTAAAGTTACTGCGAAACTGCAGTTAACTGAAAATCTACTCAGAGTTTTTGATATTATTCAAAATGCAAGATACTGATGGTAACACGTGGTGATCTGACAAGTAAATTATATTTTTATGCTATTTTTTCAAAGCCTACTCAATATGACTGACTTTTGTTCGAGCATGTTCAACAATAATAATAAAATTACCTATTTTATTTTATCAAGTATTTAGTTGATATAGTGGATTCCTATTGATATTGAAAATGGATATAAGGTAGAGAAAATTCTTTGCATTTATAATTAATTTCAGAACACGAATCGATTGTGGACACACTTAAAACTCACCCTGTATATGACCATACACAATTTAATTATATTACACGAAAAATATTAATAAAATATATTCAATAGATGGGTGGAGGGGACAATTTTTCTCGAAAATCGAAAATCTGAGAAGGCACATTTAAAGATGGAACCAAGAATATATAAAGGGAGGATGACTAACTCTGTATCCTGTTCTATCAGCAGAAGTGGCTGAAATAACGTCCCGTGATAAGTTGTCAATTTGGAATGTTGCGCAGTATTTCACTGACTGTCTATTGTTGTATTTAAGTTTCCTTCGCCCATACTACATAAGGATGCGCAATGTTTTTTGTGCTACTCCCACTACTCGTGTTACTCGTCCTCCCTATATTTGTTCATGGATGGGAACATATCCGGAAACGTTTCAATCGAACATTTTTTCAAAAAAGTTACGGTTACCTACCGATTTTCGCAATGGTAAAGTCTGAAATATGTGATATGCGTAAACGTACTCCGATTTAGACGATTTTTGTTTCATTTGAAAGAGAAAAGTTGAGAACTGGTCCCATATTTAAGAACAATTCGAATTCGAAAACTGCCTCCTACCAAAAAACACCCACGAAGTGAGTGGAGTGGGCAATTTTTCTCGAAAATCGAAAATCTGATGCGGCACACTTAGAGATGGGATCATATCCGGAAACGTTTCAATTGAACATTTTTTAAAAGAGTTACGGTTACCGAATTTGGCATTGGTAAAGTCTGAAATATGTGATATGCGTATTTCCGCTAAGAGGAAGAGCAATTTTTTTTCGAAAATTGAAAATATGAGACAGAAATTAAAGAAAAGATATATAGCAAGATTTAAATTGAGTTAGGGTCTTAGATTTTCGTGACTAATGTTACACTCAAAAATGTTGAATAAATATTTTTTACAAAAAATTGGTCCGACTTTATTAGTTGTTTCACTGAAAAAGACAAAATAATATTAATTCTAATGGTGCTGGTACTTTTGAAGTTGGTGCCTACAACTACTGTCTTTTTCAGTGCAACAAATAATAAAGTCGGTCCAATTTTTTGTCAGAAATATTTATTATTTCGATCCATTGGATCCTTTGATTTCTAATTTTGAAGCACTGTTTTTGATTAAGAAGTATTCTTTAGTTCATATGTTCTAGCTAATGAATAGTTTCTTATAAAAAAAACTGGTGTGACCATTCCATTCTTTTGAGTACGTCAAGATGAACAAAATTGGTCATATTCAATTTTAACCTAGAAGGAACGGTTTAGCCAGAATATGAGAAAATATTTAGAAAATTTGACAATTCATAGCATTTGAGTTAGAAAGTAAATATAATAGAAAATAAAACTTTCTAGTATTATTTAATTTCCATAAAAAAATATATGTATGAACATTGATTTCGATTCAATCAATCGACTCAAGAAAATATATTTCTTATTATTATCATCAAATTTGTTCCAGTTGCTCTTATGAATATCGAATAAAATTTCCCTGAAGTATCTGTTAGTAGAATTTCAATTTAGTTTTAAGAAAGTGTGTAATGAGGGCGTATCGCGAATAAAATGTATATTTTATTTATTTTTGAGATGTTTATATAAATGCAACCAACAGACATTCATATATTATGATCAGTGCCATAAATTCAACAAATTTTTAATAAACGACCCAACTGGACCTTTTTAGAAAATTAGTCTTAAATACCATATTACGATTTTTATTTACTTTGCTAGTATTTGTTAAAAAAGAATAAAAATGCATTGATATAATGGTCTAGAAACAGAATCACAGCGTTCGCAAATCTGGACGGTTCAGGTTTGATGGTACAAACATAGATTTACATTTATACATTTGTATATGTGACTGGCTACCACAGAGCCACGGTAGGCATTTTACTGAACTAAAAGTTAGATATTTCATACAAACCTGAGCCAAATTTCAGAGGGAATAATTATCGCGTAAGAATTTGTCGGTTATATTATCAGGTGAAAGGAGCGAACGTTTCGTATTGGATACGACTGGCTGCCACTGGAAACTAGCGCCAGTAGTTTTTTGCAAGATACGAGTCTTCTAAAAGGCAAAAATAATCCTGAGCCACATATACGGCTCAGGTTTGTCGCTCTGGCTCAGGACTGCATGTACGATTTGCTATCAATGGCTCAGGTTGGAATAACAAAGTGATTCTTAAAGAAATTGGGAATTCTGCCGAGTTAATTATGATCCTCACTTGCACTGTAGTTTCTTCTATTTTAGTGTTCAATTAGCACTCTGAATTAATAATTTGTAATGGTAATAAATTTTACCGAAAGCTTGGGTAGCAGAAAGAGTATACTTATTTAAGCCCCAAATTAACTCGGCAGAATTCCCAATTTCTTAAATTACTGCCGTACTTCCATTTACTATAATATATATATATATATATATATATATATATATATATATATATATATATATTGATTTTGTATTCTTGACTGGATTTATAATAAATAAAAAGATGTTCTTGGGGATGCAGTCATATATTCAATAAAATTCTTTGACTGAAGCCGAGCTTTCGAGAATGTTTATTCTCTTCTTCAGGGCAAACATCGTGAATTTAGAATAAATTAACCAAAAACAGGAAAGATTTAATATTTAATATAAATAATGACATTTGTAATTGATGGATATGAAATCTTTCCTGTTTTTGGTTAATTTATTCTAAATTCACGATTTTTGCCTATATATATATATATATATATATATATATATATATATATATAATAAATGTAAAGATAACTATATTCAGTATTACTGATAATATCAAAAATGAGAATGCTATTCACCTTTATGCTTTTATTTCATCAGATACAGTCATCCACTAGAAGCGGATCACGTGATTTCTAGCTTATTTGCTGTCGTCAGCGCCACACAAGTTTAAAATAATATTAATCCTATTGGTGCTGTTACTTTTGAAGTTGTGCAGTTGCAGTTAGATTGATAACTTTTGGCACCAACTTCACAAGTAACATCACCAATAGAATTAATATTATTTTATACTTTTCAGTGCATAAACTAATAACGTCGGTCCAATTTTTTGTAAAAAATATTTATTTCACACTTTTGAGTGTACCTAACATTAGTCACGAAAATCGTTGAACGTTCGCTAATACCAATGAAGATAGTACTTATCCTATTACACACGTATATTATTTGCTTGTAGTTATTATAGAGATCTCAAAGCATCGCTGCGGAAATTCGCTTAAGTATTTTATGTTACCATTTTAACACCGATTTAACTCGAAAACCGTAACTCTTAGAAAAAAATGCTCATTATAAATGTTGCTACAAATAATTATGTCTTTCATGTAGTATGAAAAGATTTTCAATTTTCAATCGCTCTCTCCACATAGCAAAAATAGATAGGTACATTTGAAAATTTTATATGCCTCCATCTCGAAAACCATAACTCTTTTAAAAAAATGTGCAATTTAAACGTTTTCGGATATTGTCCTGTCTTCAATTATACCACCTCAGATTCTCGATTTTCGAGAAAATTCGCCCCTCCCACCCTTTCGGGGGCGGTTTTCGGAGGGAAGGAGATTTCGGATTTGGGTTTTTATGAATATGGGACCATTTCTTCTCTTTCAAAGGAATCAAAAATCATCAAAATCGGAGCTCGTTTACTATATAAAAGGCGCGAACGAACCAAAAAAAGAATATAAAGCAGACAGTCGAATTGTATACCTCCTCCGTTCGGGGTTCGTCGGTCAAAAACGAACAGAATCATCAAAATATAATGTTTTAAAAGTTTGACAATTTTTCCCGATTAAATTGTGTATCATTGAGTTCATACATTTTTTTTAGAAAAAAGCATTTTCAGTTTTGCTCATCTTTAAAGTAACTTTTTCAGTTATTCTCTGATATCTTTATTAGTATATTTTGCAATTTTGAGTGTTTCAATAGGAATGAAAATTGTTTTTTCCTAGTGTTGTAGCTATAACCCTTAATTTACAAGCAGCGATTTTCCGCGTGCGAGATTTCTCTGAAACCTTCGATTCTTTTGAAAAGTCTCCCATTTGAATATTGTCGGAAATGATATTTTTTCTTGTACTTATTTTTGGGGGAGAAGAATATATAGGGTTTTAAAAAGCTTATTTATATGACCTTATCTTCACTTAATTCTCATATTTATTTGGCATACAAACATACACACATACAAAGAAAAAAATGTAAATTTGAACTTTATACCTTGTTTTGACCAAAAGTTGAATATTCTCAAAAATGTTGTACTAGGCAACCAACATCACAGCACCCGATAAACATGAGAGGGGCGCAAGACTCGGCCCTGTTTGCGCAGACGCTCTTCCTCCCAAACCTAGCTCAATACTCACGCACTCACGCCTCACCGCCTCACGCTGTGGTAGTTAATCAACTGTATCTATCATCTACTGTAAGTTTGTTTTAATCAACTATTTCAACAATTAGGCATGTACGTTATTAGATTATTTAATTGTATTGAACACTTATTTTATTCTGTTAGTATATTTGAAATCAGCCTATTTTATTTTCATATATTTCAATAATTCTCAATAAATGAATTTTCCAAACCACTTTTCGAGGTACCCGGATCCTGGCGATATCGCCGAACGATGTCTCCCCCACCCTATTTCGGCTCACAGCCACTTTTTTATGTTTGGACCTGTTTGGACGCTACAGTTAAATAACTTTTCTTGGCAAAGTCTTTAAAAAAACTTTATTTAATGAAAAGAGATTAACAATATTTAGATGTTGTTAATACGAGTGCCAACTTAAAGATAAATCATAACTCTACAGCTACCTATTTATATATAAATATAATGCATATGGTTACATCATATCCTTATTTTTATACAGGGTTCAGCCATAATGACCTTATAACTCCTCCCTTTCTAAGATTGAGAAAAGGGGGTTGCCTTTTCAAGGATATTGAGTTCTATGCTCACGTATGCTCTCTTCTTATTTTTACAATAGTAATATCTTATAGTTACAATTAGTACAATAACTACTTATTGAAAAAAATACAATATTAAATATTGATACATATACATATTACTGATACATATTAAAATATTAATGTGGATGTATACGAAGTTTCAATTTGTCATAAATCATTATGAATTCAGTTTATCTCTTCTAATTGCAATTGTTTAATATTTGACCCACGAACCCCGAACGGAGGAGGTATACAATTCGACTGTCTGTTTTTTTATGTTTGACCGCGCGTTTTATATAGTAAACGAACTCCGATTTTGATGATTTTTGATTCATTTGAAAGAGGGGGATCGAGAAATGGTCCCATATTTTTATTTATTTATTTTATTCATTGATTTATTCTATCCAGATAATAATTACAAGAGAGTAAATGTTATTCCTACAGAGGTAACAATATTACCTGTTCGTAGGCCTGGAAATACTTACTTACTAAAATGTATTAAGAAAAAATACTTAAACCTAAACCTACTATTCACATAGTTAAAGTACATTTATTTAATTTATAATTAATTAGTTTAAGTGAAAAGACAGAAAATTAGAAAATATTGTTTTATTTCCACTATATTCATTCACTGTTTTTCAAGTTGTATTATTATCTTTTATCCATTTTTTCAATTTCTTTTCAACAGTGATCATTTTGCTAGATTAATTCTTTAGAGAATTAGGCAACTGATTATATATTTTAATTGCAATTATATAGCTACTTTTATCACTAACAATTTTCGAGCATTTTGGAAGCTGTATAATTTTTTCCTAGTT
This sequence comes from Crioceris asparagi, assembly GCA_958507055.1. NCBI lineage: Eukaryota > Metazoa > Arthropoda > Insecta > Coleoptera > Chrysomelidae > Crioceris > Crioceris asparagi. Next base: position 18,205 of record CAUEHI010000250.1, on the reverse strand, counting down.
ATATTATCTGAGTTTTCGAATTTATTTTTAAGTTCTGTGTAATGATAATGAAGTGCTTCTAATTTAAATAGTTGGTCCAAGTTGAGCAGATAATTTTCAGTTATCAATGTATTTTTATTTATAATTAATAATTTATTTTGTAGTTTTTGTAATAATATCATTCTACTTTTATAAGCTCCGCCCCATGCTATTATGCCATAGTTTATCATACTGTGAAAAAATGGATTATATATCATCATTAGAGTTTTTGTAGACATTGTTTTTGCTATTTTATAGAAAATATATACAAGATATTTAGTTTTTTTTATTATGTAGTTTATATGTTTGTCCCATTTCATGTTAAAGTCAAAGATAACTCCAAGGTATTTACAACTTTCTACTCTTTTTAAAGGCGTTTCGTTAATTTTAATTTTTTTTTGAATATCCTTAGGCACAGTATCACAATAGTTTCCAAATGTCATATATACCGTTTTATCTACGTTGAGTGATAGCTTGCTTAGATCAAGCCCAATGGCAATTTTTTGCAGATAACTATTCATGTTTGTTATTCCTTCATTCCAAGTTTTCCCTGTTGATATCAAAGCTGTATCATCAGCGTAAGATAATATCGTATCATTTGGCATACCATTTAAAATTTCATTGACATATAAAATAAACAATAGTGGACCCAGAATGGTTCCTTGTGGAACACCAATGTTTATATTTTTATAATCATTGCAAGTTTCATTAGCTTTTACCCTCTGTTGTCTGTTAGTAAGATAACTTTCTATTAATTGACAGGCTAACCCTCTGATGCCGTAGCAATGCATTTTTTCCAGCAGAATTTTGTGATCGACCGTATCAAAGGCCTTCGCTAGGTCCAGGAACGTTACAATAATTGGTTCACTTTTATCTAGACTGATAGATTTTGTTAGTAATACATTGTAACGCATCTTTTGTGCCTATGTTTTTCATAAAGCCAAACTGATTTTTATTTATAATATGATTCTTATTAATGAATTTATACAGTCTGTTATAAATAATTTTTTCAAAGATTTTTGCCAGATTCGATATTAGCGAAATAGGTCTGTAGTTTTTTGTGCTATGTTTATCAATAGCCTTAAAAATTTGAACTATTTCAGCTTTTTTTAACAGTCTGGCCATTCTGATTTTATTATGCATGAGTTATCGCATGTATGTTATCTACTCCACCTGGTTTATCTTTCATATTTCTTATTATTGTTTTTATTTCTCCTGGATCAGTAGGCTCAATGAATAGAGTTTTATGATTAATTTTTGACATTTTTATTTTATCATTTGTAGTTGATTTAATTTTTTCACTTAACTTACCAATTGTACCGAAATAATCGTTCATTGTTTTTACAATATCTTTGTTATTTTCTATTTTGTTGCCTTTTTCATCAATTAGATAATTTATTTCAGGTTTTGTTTTTTTTAATTTCTAACCCAATTTGGTATTTATTATTCTCCACAGCTTTTTTATATCACCACTATTTACTTCGACTAGATTCTTTCCATACATTATCTTAGCATTTTTTATAACTTTCTGTAATATTTTATTATGTATATTATACACTTCTTTCAATGTAATGTTTTTAGAATCTAATTTCCATAAGTTGTAAAGTTTTTCTTTTGTATTGCATGAGACCATAACTGCTTTAGTGATCCATTTTTTCTAGGAATATTTTGTTTGGTTTTTTTAACTGTACAACTAGCCATTGTTGTGCAATTATTTATTTTGTTAATTAAGGAATTAATGGCTATATTGGGATCTTGAGTCGGTAAATCATTCCATTCTATTTGTTTTGCAGTTTTATATAGTTTAGAATAATCCATGCTTCTATACCCATTTATATGTATATTCGTCAGTTCATAATCTAGCATAATAAACAAAGGATAGTGATCAGATATGGTTGTTTGTGTAAGCGCAAGTGTTTTATAATTAAATTTCTCATTTTTAATGAATATATTATCTATGCATGGTCCTTCGTTTATATTTGGAGTAGAAGGCCTAGTTATTTTTTGAAATCCCAGGAATAAATCCTTTTTCTAAAAAAATATTCAAGAATTCTTGACTGAGTAGATTTAGATCTGAAAGATCAATGTTGTAGTCTCCAATTATTAAATGATTTTTACAATTTTTCTTAATATCTAAATACGTTTTTAGATTCATAATGAATTCAGTTTTTGTCTTGTCATGGGATACATAGATTGCAGATACTTCAATGAAATTTGAATTTTCTAATTTTATCCTAGAATCTAGTATTTTCAGTCTACCAATTTCAATAATATCACTTAATTCATTTAAAGTTTATTTAATATACATCACTACACCATCAGATTTATTTATTTTGCTTTCATTATAGTACATTTTGTACCCTGTTAACTGGTAGATTGGTGAATATTCTAAATTCCAAGTTTCAGTACAAACTATTATATGTGGCTTGCATGCCAGTCTCTCAATAAGAGTTTCAACTTTAGTAAAATTTGCATTTAAGCTTCTGACATTTTTATACATAATTAAATTCCTAGTACTATTGAAACTATTATTAAGTGTATCTACGTTATCACACGATATTTCATTTTGTACTATATTTATATAGTCTTCAATATTATTGGCCATTTGCACTTGGCGGTTTTTCATCAATATTACTGCTCTTATTTCTTATTCGTGATCTTGTAGATGCCTTCTGGTCATGTTGTTGTGTACTGGCGATCTCCTCCATTGTGAAGTTTTCTACCTTACCTACGTATATTGGTATATTAGGGCTAATTGGATAATCCGTTAACTCAATACTTTTTTTATTTTCCTTTTCAGAAACTGGCAGGTGGCACTATCAGTTGCCACATGCTCAGTGCTGTACTTAGTCTTATATATCTGATTAATATATATACAGTTTATGCACTGTTTTTCTATGTATTGGCAAAACTTAGTTATATGAGATCCCGCACACATTAAGCACTTAGAAACATTACGACAATTAGTACCCTTATGTCCAATTCTTCCACAGTTAAAGCGAGGTCTCACATTTATTACATCATATACTTTACAGTTTTGATAACCTACAAACACTCTTTCCTTATTTTCTTTTATATTTTTGTATATGTCAGATGGTACTTCAATTAAACCACTCTGTTCATCTTTTTTGTTAGTGTAAATATGTAAAACTTTACAGTTTTCTTCGTAGTCATTAAAATTCCTTGCGTTAATATCCTGCTCAAGTATATCAATGCTCATTTCAAGAGATTTATCTATCCCGATTATTTTAACTTTGGTTTTTGCAGTTCTTCTTTATCTATCTTGCACAATCCAGGTAGTTTTTCTTTCAGTACTTTTTCAGCAGTGTTGGCACTTTCTTCATTCATACAGCTAATGACTATTTCATTTTCCTTTTTGTTTTGAATATGTTTAGTTTTTATAGCTTGTTCTTTAACCAATATGTGTGAGACAAATTGTTTAATATTAGTCGTGTCATTATTTTCCTTTCTTTTAACTAAAATTTTTGGTATTCTTTCTGGTTGCTGTATTACATTTGTCATTTCTTCTGCATAAGATTTTTGTCTGCCACTTTTAAAATCTCTTTCTCTTGCTAACGATTCCTTTAGGATTAGAACTTTATCTTCTAACTCACTATTTATTTTCTTTAGCAGAGCCTAATACTTTCAGATACCATAATGTCTTCACCCACAGTTTTATTATAAGTTTGGGCCTCATTCGATAACTCTTCGAGTAATTCTTTCTTTATTTGTTCTTTTTGTATTATTTTTATTGGAGGTAATATTACTCTTGCTTCTTCAGTGAGTGCACCTTCAAGATTCGCGGATATTTTTAGCTCAGAATGCTCTGGGCATATTATTAATGTTTCACTTAGGAATTTAGTGTCACTAGCTCTTTTTATATCACTTAAATGAAAATTGTTGTCGCAAATTACAGTTGTCACTTTAAGTTTCGGATGACATTTAAAATATTTTTCGCCTGGCTCATCGGGAGGAGCTCCACCACCCGTGGGCGCCATTAGTCGGTCCTAACAGAATACAAATATTAAGAATAAGATAATTAAATGGAGACTCACTGGACTATATACACTATTTGTACCTGCTGCTGCTGATTTGATGGCTGTTTGAACATCTGGTGAAAAGATTCCTCAATGGAATTTACATGATACCTTGATGTAGATTGAAAACTTGAGATCACAAAAAATCGTCTGGATTTGAATAACACCGAACTCAGCACCATTTACTGCACATTCTAGTATAAAAATCTTAATTAGAAACAATCCGGAAACCACATAAAACATCGATTATTATGGAGATCAATAAACACTTCAGCTAAACATTTGGTTTGAGAACAAAATATTTCTTTAATTTAATTTTATTTAATTATTATTTAATTTAAAGTGAACATTTTTTCAAAAGAGTTACGGTTTTCTAGATAGAGGCATGTTAGTTTCTCATTTTTGTCATGTAGAGAGGGCGATTTCTTTCGAAAATTAAAAATCTTTCGATACTACATGAAAGACATAATTATTTTTACCAACAATTATAATGAACATTTTTTCCTTAGAGTTACAGTTTTCGAGTTAAATCGGTGTTAAATAGTAACATATAAAATACTTAAGCGTATTTCCGCAGCGATGCTTTGATATCTCAATAAAAACAACTACAAGCAAAGAATATACGTGGGTGAGAGGATAAGTACTATCTTCATTGGTATTAGTGAACGTTCAACGATTTTATTGACTAATGTTACATTCAAAAGTGTGAAATAAATATTTTTTACAAAAAATTGGACCGACGTTATTAGTTGGTGCACTGAAAAGTATAAAATAATATTAATTCTATTGGTGCTGGTGCTTGTGAACTTGGTGCCAAAAGTTATCAATCTAACTACAACTGCACAACATCAAAAGTTATTTTATAATTTCCAGTGCACCAACTAATAACGTCGGTCCAATTTTTTGTAAAAAATATTTTTTGGATTAACGCTTTATCTATTTTTACTGAGGGTAATTTCAATCTCAAGTAGTTTTTATTTATTGTGAATAAAAATTGTTCATTTCCTATAGTGACCATACATTGTCGAGGAATTATTAGAGATGGTTCGGTAATTGTCTCTATAATTTGCTGAATTGGACATTTAAAAGATTTTTTCTTTTAATGATGGCATTTCAATAAGAGAATTATCTGGAAGTTGGGTAATAGAGGTTTCTTTATGGATTATTGGAGATAAAGGACAGTGACTTAATTAATTTTGGACGCATAAGTTAAGAGGATAATATTCGTTTTCCTGAAATAGATCATTGTCGTGTTTTAATATCCTTGGGATGTCTCTGATTTCTGAATAATTTCTAAGAAAATTTTGGTTTCATTTTTTGATTGTTCAGTGGTTGAGGAGTGGTCAAGAATGGATCTGTGATCATAGGCCTTTATCGCCCTGTAGTAAGGCCCTTTTTCAAAGAAGGTGGAGGCATGTGCGGGAATGCTAAGGCCTGTTCTGCCCCTGGTAACTACAGACATGTTCTTAGCATATCGATCAAGGTTTGTTGCAAATGATTCTGGCTGTTTTTTCACAAATGATACAATTGATAGAAAATATAGTGATGGAATAGTGAGCACCCCAAGCTTTGAGAAGTAGGATCTGCGTGATACTCTGGGATGCAACCCAAATATGCAGCGCACAATACGCTTCTGAGCTCTGAAGATTCTTATAGCACCCCGAGCTGAGCCCCAGTATAAGATGCCATAGCTAATAAAAGATTGTAAACTTGCGAAGTAAAACAGTCGAATGGTATCAACGCTTAGGATTCTGCGAAGTCTCCTAATTAGTATACACATGCTGTTAAGTTTAGATTCCAGAGTGTTTATCTGGTTCTCCCAGGTCAAGCAGGAGTCTAGGTAGACCCCCAAGAACTTTATATTTTCTTGTACTGAGATGGATTTTCCATTTAACTTCACATATACAGATTCACAATTATTTACTATCTTGCTAAAGGATAAAAGACCAGTTTTTTCAGAGTTTAATGTCAAATAGTTTGCATGGCACCACTGTAACATTTCCGCGGTAGTTGAACACCCCCTGGAGACACCACCTAGAGCAGCATGAGCCAGTACCACAGAAGTATCGTCGGCGTACTGACACAAAAGTCCCGGGCCCAACTCGCCCGCAAGATTGTTCACATATAGCAGGAACAGCAGTGGACCAAGAATTGAGCCCTGATGAACTCCTTGTTTAATCTCAACAGCTTCTGAGAAGTATTGTTTTCCCGACCTTGTGACACTGACAGTCTGCCACCGACCTGTGAGACAGGTCCCCCTGATTCCACATCCATCAAGTTTTTGAATCAATATTTTATGGTTTATAGTATCGAAGGCCTTTGAAAGATCAAAGAACAGCCCCACCACGTTCTCATCGTTGTCAATTTTTGTAGTAATGTATTATATGGTTTTGTAAATTGCTATTTCCGTTGATCTTGTTGGTCTAAAACCGTATTGCTGATCAGCAAGAGTATTACTGAGATTTAAAAAGTTGGTGATTCTGTTATGAATTGCTCTTTCAAAGTCTTTCGACACAGATGGCAACAACGCGATTGGCCTGTAATTGTTGATGTTCTGTCGGTCTCCTTTCTTGTAGATGGGTACAAGTTTTGTATGCTTTAAATTGCATGGAAAGATACCAGTTGTAAAGCTATAATTAATTATATCTGCTAACGGTCTGCTGATCAGGTTTGCTACAAACTTAAGAACGTATACTGGAATCTCATCAATACCTGTAGAAAATTTATTTGGGAGACCTATTATAATGTTGCGATCTGATGTATCCCCAGAACATTGCTGCGAGGTCATCGTAAACTTGGCACTTATCATTTTTGCAAGTTTTGTGGGATCTTCAATTACTTCGTTGTGATCAGTTTTTAGAGAGAGATCAAAATTAGATTTCTTTTTGTTTGACTCTGAGTTGAATATACTCCAAGCAGTCTTTATTTTATTTTTAGAAATTGTTAGTTTCCTGTCAGTAAGGCTCTTTTTATAGTTTGATAAGAAATTTCTATAATTTCTCTTTTCAGTCTTGTAAACTTCATATATATCCTGGCTATTTGTTTGTTTATACCAGACATACAAATCTTTTATGTAGGAAGAGTAGTTCTTCATCTGAGTGTTCACCCAGTTAGTAGTTCTATTTTTGATTTGAGAATTACGTTTTGGAAAGGCTTGATCAAAGTAATAATAAAGAATTCTAGAGAAACATTCATACTTATCATTCACCCCCCCATTCATTTTGAATATCATTCCAAGTTTCGCTCTGCATGAGGTTGATAAAATTGACTATATTCTGATGAGTAAAAAATCTTTTGTTAGTAATGCCCACTTGTTCCTCACTTGGATCAGTTTTGAATTTTAAAATTTGACCATAGTGATCAGATATATATTAAAGTGACATATATAGAGCCATTTGAGTTCTATCTTGGTATGTTACTGAATATATTGTCTAGCTGGGTTCCCGAGGCTGGCCTAGTCACACCCACAACATGGTGCTCCAAACCAAAACTTGAAAATAATTGTAATAAAGAATTAGTATTTTCACTATTCTCCAGAAAGTTTATGTTGAAATCTCCACAGATAATTAAGTGTTTACTGGGATTGTATATTTTATGTAAAATGTCGTTAACTTTATCAAAAAATATTTTTAAATCACCTGGTGGTATCCTATATATACAAACAATTACATATTTTGTCTTATTACATTTAAGTTCAGTCAAGCAATATTCACAATACATTTCTATTGAGTCTTTGTTTATTTCTCTAGTAGAAATGTCCATAGTTTGTCTGGCAAATATTGCGGTGCCTCCCCTCCGTGACTCTACTCTACCTGAGAAAGCTACTAATTTGTAGTTGCATATGTTTACTGACTTGATGTCACCGTCGTGAAACCAGTGCTCTGACACACAAAGAATGTTTGGAGACACCTCTGATAGCAACACTTCGATCTCCAATACTTTGTTGTTTAATCCCTGGGCATTTAGGTGTAGTAATGTTGTATAACTGTCCTCACTCACTAGTAGAGTTTGTTGCGTTATTTTGTTGTTGGTAGGTTGTCCCGTAATACATTTGTGTTTGTTTGTTCTCTTGTTTGGATACGGTCTAAAAAATGTCTTCCAAGGTTGAAATTAAATCTTTCAAAAGCAATTCCCTTTGGCCAGAATGATGTATTGTATATGGTGTCTGTGAAATCTATGTTTACACCAATCATGAACCGAAGTTTATCAGATTCTCTTACCTTAGGTTGACAAAGTTTAACTTGTACATCAGATTCAGATGTTTTGGCATATTTGATAATGTAGTTTTTCACTGTCTCCTCAGTTATTCCTTCTCTGATTTTTGATAAGTATAGCCAAATTTTTTTGTCGTTTGGGCTGCTTCCTTCGACGAAATTGTTTTCATTCTCCCGAGTTCCATACTGCACTTTATTCTTTTTCTTAAATTTTCTAGGTTCAAGTTTGTCATCTTTATTATTGTTTTTTATGTTGATTCTACGTTGTCTTCTATTTCTTGGATATATTAAATTGTTTTCCTAATCCTCTTCTTCTTCGTTTCTAAGATAATTGTCAATGTTGTTGACATTGTTCTGTCCTGGACTTCTGTTCTTTGGGTACTGAAAATTGATTTTCTTGTCTCCTTCTTCCTTTCTGTGGCTAATGTCTAATGTGATTGTTGTTGCTTCAGCTGTTTGAAGCTTAGGTTCATTGCGAATTTCAGGTTGTTTGTTGTCGTTTTCATCACAACTGTCTGATGTTACTGTTGTCGCTTCAACTGCTTGAAGGATAAGTTTGTTGCCTACTTCAGCGCGATTCTCGCTTTCACATTCACCGGCCATCTTGGCATTGACTTCAATGCGACTAGGCTTTCTTTCAAGGTTGAATGGAATCGCTCAAGAGGTGAATTAGAATTTGGATTGTAGGGTGTTGTAAAGTATAACTGAATACGATATAATTTACAAAGGTCTTGTACTATATTACTTTTAAAATTTTGAGCATTATTAGTTGTGATAATATCAGGTGTGCCATGTTGTGAAAAGAATAATGGTTCTGACAAATCTCAATGGAATTTTCATGTAGAGGATAGGCTGCTGCAAATTTTGAAAAATTATCTATTATTGTCAAATATTTTTGTGACATAAGGGAATAAATATCTATACAGATTTGTTCAAAAGGTTTTTGTCCTATTGGTGTTGGTTTGACGATAACTTTATAAGGGTGTCTGTCATATTTTGACTTTTGACAGACTTCACAAGTATTTATGAAATTATTGATATCCTTTTCTAAGCTAGGCCAATAATAAAATTGTTTTTAATACGTTTTTAATATTTTCAATGATTCCTCTATGAGATGTTTTAATGTTGTGATATCTTTAGATTATTTCTTTTTGTTCATCAGTTATATCTCTGAGTAGTAAATTAGAAATTACTAATTTATAAGAGTTATGTTAAGTGTCCTGAAAAGTTCGAAGAATTAATGATTCAAGCTCTTTATAGGGAAAATGCAAACAATAGGTATCAGGGGGTAAATAGTCTCTTAAAACTTCTTGAATCTTTTTAGAAATGGGATTATCATTGATAAAAGCGAAAAATCGTTTCTTTGTTTCAAATAATTTTTCAATAGTTACATAAGGTTGGTCTTTATTAGTCCATTTAAAGATGACTTGGTTTTTCATGTGAGGAGTAACTTGTTTCCGAGGTGTCATTATTATTATCATTTGTCTGCTCGAATGGGATGTTTTCAGTGGAAGTTCCAGGAATTGGACTTTCTGGTATATCAGTCGTTATTGTCGGTGATCTAATTTGGATATCTGAGATTATATTGATTTTGGGTTCTTCAGATAGATGACATACATGAATTTCTATATTCTGCATCCTAAATATATGATCAATCATAGATTTTACTTTTTCCCAATCTAATTTATCATGCCCGCATCCTAATTTGGGGATTGCAATTTTTTTACATCATTTCTAAGTGAATGATTCTTCATTTCATGTAATGCTCTCCACAGCGTGAAATAAGTTGGTTTCTGATTTTCAATTCGAGCAGTCGTACGAGACGGTTGAGTTTTTTGTCTCGTTCGGAGCTTCTCGGTACTGAATGTTTTGTTTTGCTTTGGATTTAACTGTTTTGTTTTGATTTGATTTGTTTTGTTACCCGGTGCGTGTATACTATTTTGTGTTATTGACTTAGAACCAGCGTGTTATTTATCATTGTACGTGTGTTTTACTTACTGTGCGTTAACATTGAAACCGCATTAAACTTGACCTACCGTGTGCGTGCAAACTTTTGCTGTGTCATTGACTTTTATTTTTATTTACAAAAATTGAACTTTAACATTAAAATGTCTGAATTTAAGTGTGATTCCTGCAAAACAATCGTCTCGGAAAAGGACAAATACAAACTTCGCTGCTGTGGAGAGTGTCGCCGGATTTTTTGTATGATCTGTACTGGGCTGGATAAGTCAACAACAAAACTTCTCTACCATCAAAAGTTCCATAACATTTTTTTGAAATGTTTGTGACTCTCCTACCTTAAAATATCTTCACGACAAAATATCACAGGTACATAAATCGCAAATTTCTATAGAAAATGTTGAAGCTCTAGGAACCTGCTTAAAGAAAAATAATGACCTGTTTCCAATATTTTCCGAAATGAACGACATTTTAAATAATCATGATTCCAAATGGAAAACTTTATACAAAAAATAGACGAGATTCACAGTCAACGCACCAGATTGGTGGAAATTACACAAGAATCTCTGTTCTATTCTATCAAGGAAATGAAACAGGATATTTTTAATCTGTCATCTATTTTATGGACAATCATGACGAATCTATTAAAGTTCAGATTCATGACTCATCAAAGGATGCGATGCGATGCGATGCTTTCGAATGCTGAAGAATAAGGACAGTTTGCTCTCCGATTTCAAAGTTGGTGTGCAGAATATGAGTCACCTAAAGCAGCTAAAAGACCCAAGGATGTGGCCGCTAGGCACTGAAATCGCAAAATCATCTTTTTTAAAGATCTCACCACCAGCGTCAAGTTTTTCGACAACAGGCTGTCATTTTATTCCTGTAGACACCCGTAGCCCAAAACCACGCCCTGACTTAACACCTGTAAAAGCTAGATCAAATCTGTTACGGTTGGATCTGACAGGGAAGCTTTAGCTGCCTGTAAGTCTCTTGCGCAGGAAAATGTAGACTTTGTCATGGAAAAAAATACAAGGAAAGATGATTTGCTAAATATTGACCCGATGGCTCCACCTAAAGTGCGGCTGTCCCGTAATTCGGATACGGCTGATGGTCGTTATTTGTTGGCTAGAGTGAGGGAGTCTTCCTTATTAAAAGCTCTTCGGCTATTTCTAGCCTATCTCCATGACCAAACATCCAGTGTGGCACATCACTACCAGCATCAAATTAACTCTAGCTTAAGAGGGACTTCCTAGTGACGTGGACACCTTGCGTATGTTGTATTATCGCTACCACAACGCATATGGTATTGGCTCTACCGAAGTGGAAGCTGATCTTGCTGCCTTCAGGTCTTTCTTTACATCCGAGAAACTTCAACAGCTTCAGAAAATTAGGGAGAGTCATGGCAAATATTTTTCTACTGGCACTCCAAAAAGAAATCAAAATTTTTAACTAACTAACTTTGACGCGAACAGAGGAACAAGCACCCTCTGCAAAATTGGACGATGGCAAGCTTAGAGTTTTTCTTATTAATATTCAGTCCTCAAGAAACAAAACAGATGAATTATTTCTCTTATTAGAGTAACATAATTTTCCAGAAATTATTGCCATTACTGAGCATTGATTAAATGTTTAACAAAAATTACGCTATATTATCTAGATTTAATAGAAGTAATTTATCTCATGGAGGTACTATGATAATGTCTACAAACAGCGATTTTTCGGCTGTAACTAAATTCGATAATCTATTGTCTGAAAAAGTATTTGAATTTTCCATTGTCCATTGTTAAAAAGCAAGTTAATTTTGTGTGGCGACCCACAATGATGCATGGTGGTGTTTGTATTTATACGCGACCTAACCTTGAATGTAGATCTGTTGATGCGTCCAAATACACGGTAGAATGGCACGCTGAATTTGCAGCTGTTGAGGTTTCCTCATTAAAATTACTAATAATTTGTGTATATCGTTCAGGCCCCAATATAGAAATATTTTTTGAACAATTTGAAAATATGCTGCATGATTTTCATGATCAATACTCCAATATATGCATTTTGGGAGACTTTAACATTCATTTTGATGTCGAGTATGATGATTTAAAAAATTTTACTTGCATTCTGGATAGTTTTGGCTTAAGAGTGACAATAAATGAAAAAACAAGGGTAACTTTAACTACCGCGAGTTGCATTGACAACATCCTTACTAATATAAATAGTGAGAGTTTGTCGACGGCTGTAATTGAACCATTCATCTCAGACCATTATGGCCAAATATGTACAGTTAATTACAATGTTCCTTTGAAAACAAAAACATCGTTGAGAAGGTCAATATCTGCTTATAGAATTCAAAAGATAAATCAAGAATTAAATCACTTGGATTGGAAGAAATACTGTCTCGATGCAAATGACTTATCTAGTATGTTAACTACCAATTGCTCTAGACTTATCGAAACTCATCTTCCCCTTAAAAAAGTTACATCTAAGAAATCACCTATTAAGTGGTTTACCGATGATCTAAAAGTAATGCGTAATCAGCTTTCCGCAATGAAAATTATTCGCGACGTTAGACGTGACGCAGTTTCTAACAGTATATACAGTATTATGTGCAAACATTACAAAGCCGCTATAAAGGCTTCGAAAAAAACATCTTACAATAATTTTATAATTAATTCAAAGAATAAGAGTAAAGATATTTGGAGACTGGTTAACTATGAGAGAAACGCTGGTTTTAATAGTGATATAAAAGCCGACTTGTCAGCAAAACAGTTTAATGTCTTTTTTGCCTCTGTTGCTCGTGATATTATTGCTTCCTTGGAACTTGATCTCCAGGACCAGCAGAGCATTATGAATGACATCCCTGTTTGCAATGAAATGTTTTATTTAAGTCCAGTAACAGAAGATGAAGTTCTACTCACGATTTTTGCCTTGAAAAGATCATCATGTAATGACATCTTCAATCTTAATAGTAACATTTTGAAGGATATAGGTATGTACTTAGTCACACCCTTGACTCATTTATTTAATATGTCATTGCAAACTGGGGTGTTTCCGGAATGCTTTAAATTGTCTCGTGTGGTACCAGTTCATAAGAAAGGCGATATCAATGATACTAACAACTATAGACCAATATCCATAGTACCCTTATTTGGAAAGCTCTTTGAAACTTTATTAAAGAAGAGATTGATTGACCATCTCGAACGTAATAGTTTAATAAACTGTAACCAATATGGATTCCAAAGTGGCAGATCGGCAATACAAGCTGTATGTAAGGTAGTGGGTCACATAGTTGAGGGCCTTGAGACAAGTCATATAGTAGGACTTACTATGTGTGATCTAAGTAAGGCATTTGATTGTGTCGCCCATGATATGTTAGTTTCCAAATTGTCAAGATTTGGTATAGTAGGAACTCCGCTGAAACTATTTTCTTCGTATTTAACTAATAGAAAACAATGTGTTACATACCTTCAAGACATATCTTCAATTAAAAATATGGGGTGTGGCGTACCGCAAGGGTCCGTTCTGGGCCCTCTTTTGTTTTTAATTTATATAAATGATCTTGAACGGGCTATTATGCCGTTCAAGTGCGTTTTGTTTGCAGATGATACTACCTTAATTACTACTGGAAAGTCACTCGGAAATTTGGAATCTCATATGAATAACGTGGAATCACTGGCTAACAAATGGTTTACTAATAATACCGTAAAACTAAATCTTGAGAAAACACAAAGACTCACTATATCTAGCAACAGAAGAATCACTAACGGTAGTTCTGCTAACTTACTAGGTATTGTAATTGATGACCGACTAAATTGGGTGGATCATGTCAAAAAAGTCAAAGGGAAGCTTAGCTCCGGTCTATTTGTTTTACGTCGCCTAAGGGATTGTATTGATCAGAAATCTTTACTTATTGCTTATCACGCACTTCTCCACTCACATATTAGTTATGGTGCAGTAATATGGGGTAACTCTTCATCATCATTCAAAATATTCAAAATGCAAAAGCAGGCCGTTCGAATTATCGCAAGGGCTGGATTTCGCGACCACTGTAAACCACTGTTCAGGAAATTTCAAATAATGCCCTTGCCGTGTGTTTGGATGTATCAACAGCTCATCGAAATCCATAAAAATAGATCGATATTTCATACTAACTCCGATAACCATAACTACCCTAGTAGACATGGACAGAATATTTTAAAGCCAAAGATTAAATTGAAAGTATCTGAAGAAAACTCTCTTAATTTTGACATCTATAATTCGATTAATCCTGATATAAGAAGACTTAGCTTATTTTCTTTCAGACGTAAAATTAAAAGTTTCTTACATTATCATGCCTTCTATACTTTGACTGAATTTCTAAAAAATGTTAGGACTAACACAGAACTCAAAATAAACTAATGTATACAACTGCAGTCGTGTTTATTCTACAAAAGATTTTTATTGGGGAATGGGTCCATTAATGAGTGAAATTTGTTTAATTCAAGGAATTTTATTTGTTGATTGGCTGCGTCCCTGTGAGATGTCCGTATATATGTGTATGTATATGTATATATATGTATATATGTATGTGTGTATATATGTATATATATTTCTCTATTTCTCTATTTATGTTTATACAATTTCTCTTTGTTTGTCTTTATGTATTACTGATTCAAGTTTCATACATTTAGTGCCTTACTGTTCATTTAATTTTTATTCCTGACATGCTACAATTACCCATGTAAAAAGTAGTGAATAAACGTTCTGTATTCTGTATTCTGTATTCTGTAATATTGACTTTTCCATTGTTTGTGCTGCTCAAGAATCTCTTCAGTCCATTTTCGACTCTTTTGGCATAATCATGCATGTTGACTCACCAACCAGAATAACTAAAACTAGTTCTAGTACTATAGACTATGTCGTATCATCTTGAGATCCAAAATTCGTTGACTGTACTATCCTTAATTCAGGTTTCTCGGATCATGAAGCAATACTAACAAAATTTTCGGCTAAATCTAAGTGCAAAAATGCTTCGCGCAAATTATGCCGTATTTTTTCTGATAAAAATTTTCGTTATTTCAAGAACCTATGTCTCACAACAGACTGGTTTATCCTCTCTGACGATGTCAATATCAAATTTCCTAGATTTATAAAAACTTTATCTAACTTGGCATTCAAATCCTGTCCTCTTAGGCCTCTAAAAATCAAACAATATAAACCCTGGTCTACTAAAGGCTTACGTACATCTGCAAAGAACATGCGCTCATTATCTTACCTAAAAAAATCATCGGACAGCGTCTTCTACCATGATTACGTAAAACGTTACAGAAAAATCTATCATAAGACTATAAAAGCTGCCAAGGACATTTATTATAATAGGAGGCTGGCCAATTCCGGTAATGTTGCTAAAGAAACGTGGTGTATTGTGAATGACAATCTCTATTTCACTCGAGAACCTAAATAATTACTTTGTAGATGTAGCAAAAAATTTAAAGAACACCATAACTCCTTCCGATGACCCCCTCTCATTTCTCCCTAAGGCTAATATGAATTTACACAGTTTCTTCTTTATGCCCGTAGTATTAGCAGAGCTTAAGAGTACAATTAATGACATTAAAAACAAATCCTCTTCTGGGGCTGATGGGCTTACTCTGAAAATGTTCTCGAACCTGCCGGAATGCACATTGAACCATTTTATTACTTTAATTAACAAATCATTCCAAAATGGAGTTTTTCCAAACTGTCTTAAGACGGCAATAATTGTTCCTTTGCATAAAGGAGGAGATAAAGATCAAGCTTTGAAAAATTGCTTAAAAAGGCTTCTATCTTTTCTCCTTAAATTTAATATACGCTCTACCCATCAATTTGGATTTTTAAGTAACAGATGCACATATGATGCCATGTTTTCCCTCTTTAATAATGTATATTCAAACCTTGTCAATCATCACTTTATAGCAACAATTTTCTGTGATTTCTCTAAGGCTTTTGATTGCGTAGATCATAATATATTAACTAATAAATTGCAGTACTACGGTTTCAGAGGAGTGTCTCTCGAATGATTTAAATCGTATCTCAACAGCAGGAGTCAGATCGTGAGGGTTGATACGTCGATGTCTTCTTGCAAGCCAATTGAATATGGAGTGCCTCAAGGTTCAGTACAGGGCCCTATTTTGTTTCTGCCCTTTATCAACAACATTGCTAGTCTGGACATTAGCAGTGAAATCTGCCTCTTTGCGGATGATACTAGTTTCACGTGGAGCAACCCGGATATTACGACACTTCATAGGACTGTATCTAGAAACTTAGTCACGATTAAATCTTGGTGCGATTCAAATCTCCTATACCTCAACGTTTCTAAAACAAAAGTTTTGTCATATAAAAGTACATTGAAATCTTTTGTGCTTAATAACACCACTATTGAGGCCGTTGAATCAGTGAAATTCTTGGGGCTTATTGTAGGCAACCGTTTAAAATGGGACTCGCACATCGATGCTTTATCAAAAAGGTTAAGTTCTGCCTGCTTTGCGCTGAGATCAGTTTCCAAGGAGCTCAACTTGTCTACTTCTAGAATAGTCTATTATGCCATTTTTGAATCACACCTCCGATACGCCCTTCCATTCTGGGGTACGTGTTGTGTGACTCAATTTGAACGTATTTTTAAACTGCAGAAGAGAGCTGTTCGTTATTCACTGAGACTTAGCAGTAGGACTCACTGCCAGGATTACTTTAAAAAATTCTTCTATTCCAGAGAGGCCATCTCACAACTATCCGCTTAGAAATACGGATCATGATCTTTATCTGCCAACCCCTCGCTCAGAGTTGGTTAAAAGCTCTATACTGTACAATGCAAAAAATGCACAATCATCTACCATTTAAAATCAAGTCCATAAGATATTTTCCTGAATTTCGAAAGGTTTTGAAATCATACTTACTGGATATTTCAGTACAGACAGGAATCAAAATTTACAAACTACGAACTATAAATCTCAACCGCAAATTAACGCTAATTATTCAAAACCTGAAACGATTGTACGTCCATTTACAAATCAATCATGTTTGCAATTTATCGAACCAACACGTACATTCCAATCGATGCCACCTCATTTTTCAAATTCTTTTTCTCAGAGACCATATCCTTCTCAGCCAATGAATATGCGTCCACTAAACTCATTTAATTCCCAACCACCAAGATTCTCACAACCAAATTTTTCACAACCAAATTTATATCAACCAAATTTCCATCAAGCAAATCTATATGAACCAAATTTCCGTCCAATTTATTCACCTCCAACGAATTTCTCTCAGACCCCTCGTAATATCATACCAAATTTCCATTCTAAAAATTTTTCAAACGCTAGCACAAATTCAAAGAGAAGCGTTTATCCCCAACCTATGGACACGTCGTCTGGTAATACAAGACCTCATATCCAACAAGGTAATGCGAAACTACATAATCATGAGATTGGCGCCGGCGGTATAGAAGATAACAATTATTCAACCAAAGCAAATTCTGATGAAGTTGTAGAAACACAAGAAAATGTTGTAAATGATACATATACCTTTCAAGAAAATGCTTACCCAGACTTTTATGATTATGAACAATTTTATCCGACTGTTTCTGAAGAGGAAAATTTTCAATTAGCTCTTCAAAATATCCAACAGGAATGACAGTAATTCAAATGAATCATATACGTGCTGATTTACCATACACAGAAATTCCAGAATTAAATGCTAATTTTCTCATAGATACTGGAGGTTCAAAGAGTTTAATTCATCCGGATTTAGCAAATTATTTCTTTATTGAATAATACAATTCGAGAATTTTAATATTCAAACTGCACATGGTATAACATCCCACAACGAAATTGCAGTAATCCCAGCATTTAACATTTTTAATGTCAATGATTTTCACAAATTTAACATTTTTAATTTCTCTCAGAAATACAATGGATTAATTGGTGCAGATACATTGAGTAAATTGCAAGCCAATATAGATCTTAAAAATAA